>CM038144.1:471086839-471562124 GCA_021437245.1 Aegilops speltoides | reverse complement strand
GGTCATGAATCGGCTTGTTTGCGGCGCCGCTTTTAGATTTTGGCCTATCATCTGGTCGTTTATTCGCCCAGACGGCCTCTTTGTTTTTTGACTGTGGGGGCTCTATGGCCTCCTCGTCAAATTCTGGCAGCAGCTTGCGCTTCGGGTAGCTCTTTGATTGATGGCCATTGCCGTATTTGTCTGCGGTTTTGAGCACTTTGCTCCACCTCATTCTGAGTATATCTTCCGCTGTTTTGAGCTTCCGTTTTTTCCTTCTTCAAACTTCTTGCTGTGGCGACGAGTCTTTTTCGAAGGTTTTTATTCTCCGGCGGTGTGTCCGGCGTGAGGTCGTCTGGACTGTTGTTTTCGCCGGGCATGGATTGATTATCCGATTCGTCCTGTTCGGACGGTTGCTTGTCTGCATGTTCGTCGTCCACTGTTTTGCCTTGCTCTATTGCTTGGTCATGAGGAGCGTTGTTGTTATCGAGGCGGGACTTAGGGCGGCGTCTACGTCGCCGTTTTGGTAGTTTATCCGTGGGATTATCCTTTGCTGCGTCCCGTTGGTCCTCGTTATCGCTTCCTTTTGGGGTATCCACCATGTATACGTCATGTGTTGGGGTGGTCTTCCAGTGCCCTGTAGGCGCTGGTTCTTGATCGTCTCCGGCATCGTCGTCCATACCGTCGATGTCTTCGGAGTCATAGTCTAGCATGTCTGTTAGATCGTCGACAGTGGCTACAAAGTGGGTGGTGGGTGGGCTTTGAATTTCTTCGTTGTCCGCATCCCAACCATCCTGGCCATGATCCGGCCAGGTCTCTTCAGATAGCGAGAGATGTTTTAGCGAATTTAGGATGTCGCCAAAGGGCGAGTGCTGAAAGATGTCCGCCGTAGTGAACTCCATGATCGGCGCCCAATCAGATTCGATTGGCAGGGGCGCAGGAGGTTCGGAGTCCGGCAGGGAGTCCGGCCCCTCGAGTCACGAGCTTCATAGGGACAAGGTCGAGTTCGGCTCCATCGCGCGAGGTTGCAGCCCCGAGGCGGTGTCCAGCCACCGTCCTCGATCTGAAGCGTCGGCTCCGGACTGAGGGCCAGAGCGGATTTGTGTGCGGCCACCAAGGCACTGTCCGGCGGCAGAGCTAAATTATGCCCATCGTGACAGTGCGGCACGCTCGGCTGTGGCTCGGGTCCGTCGAAGATCAAGTCCCCGCGGATGTCGGCCATGAATTTTAGGCTTCCGAACCCGACCTGACGGCCAGGGGCGTAGCTTTCGATCTGCTCCAGATGGCCAAGTGAATTAGCCCGCAGCGCGAAGCCGCCGAATACGAAGATCTGTCCGGGGAGAGAAGTCTCACCCTGGACAGCGTTGTTGTTGATTGAAGAAGCCATCGAGCCTATCGGTGATGACACAGAGGAACTCTCAATGAAAGCACCAATGTCGGTGTCAAAACCAGCGGATCTCGGGTAGGGGGTCCCGAACTGTGCGTCTAGGCGGATGGTAACAGGAGACGAGGACACGATGTTTTACCTGTGTTGGGCCCTCTTGATGGAGGTAAAACCCTACGTCCTGCTTGATTAATATTGATAATATGGGTAGTACAAGAGTGGATCTACCACGAGATCAAGGAGGCTAAACCCTAGAAGCTAGCCTATGGTATGATTGTAATGGAGGTTATGTCCTACGGACTAAAGCCCTCCGGTTTATATAGACACCGGAGAGGGCTAGGGTTACACAGAGTCGGTTACAATGGTGGGAGATCTACATATTCGTATCGCCAAGCTTGCCTTCCACGCCAAGGAAAGTCCCATCCGGACACGGGACGGAGTCTTCAATCTTGTATCTTCGTAGTCTTGGAGTCCAACGGACGATGATAGTCCGGCTGTCCGGACACCCCCTAGTCCAGGACTCCCTCACCGGGCAAACCCAACATTTGACCAAAGACATGATTCGGAGCTGATGCATATAAGGCCTAACTCGAGACGCCGAACACTCCCTAAGGTGTTTGGTCTTTATAATAATGGCCAGAACAATGCCCTAAGCCCCTAGTGTCCAGGTATGGGCAAGGTCTTCTGACGCGGCCGATGCCAAAACGTCAGTCTCCACACTGGTTATAATGAAAAGCCAGGGGATTATAGCAACAAGAGACAGTAAAAAAGGTTTACGCAGGGTCTTAATCTGAAAAGAATCCTTGTGACGGGTCCCTACTGCACGTCTGCGCCTGTGTCTCCATTGTGCCGTTGTCCTGGACGGGTATGCACGTTGTTCATTCATTATTGCTTATACGCACAGCCCCTTGTGAAGGGGTGTGCGGCTAGGGAGCCCCTAGCTTATTTATGCTGGACTCGTCTAGCCGTGTCCGGGGTCTTTGATTGACCCTCTTAATGAAATGATGCCACGTGGACCGGGCATTTTAAGTGTAAGAGACGCGTAATGTGGTATGGCGTCACCGTCGATTATAGGATCCAATATCAAAGCAGTCCATCCTGCATTTCGAATACTTCTGGAATAATCCAGGTGGTCAAAAGTGATTGGTTTTGACATCCAATCTCGAGGTTCCACTGGGGTGGACCGTGCGAGACCCATCTTAGCGGGTGCCGCATTGTTTTTTCGTATTATCACATGAAGTGAGTTTACTGCTTTGACTTCTTGGGGGAAAGTCTTTTGTTTTCCGGTGCCCTGCTAGTGGGGTTCGTCGTCGTCCTCGCTTGGTGCGTCAAGCCCCTTGTGTTCGTTGTTGAGTCGGCCAGACTATTTGAAAACCCAACAATCTCGGTGGGTGTGATTTGCGGGTCTTCCGGAGGTACTGTGGATTTGACATATCCGATCCAAAATTTTGTTTAAGTTGGATAGCTCGTCACTGTTGTCCTTAAGAGGCAGTATTTTGTTGTTTGGCCGCGAGCTTTTGAATCCGGCGTTTACCGCCGTGTTCTTTGGGCTTTTCTCTTTATTCCGGCGCTGATCTTTTCTGTGCCGTGATTTTCCGTTTCCATCTCTGATCTCGGATGTACTTGGGTCGCTGGTGCTGCATCTTGCTAGCCAGCTGTCTTCCCCCGCGCAAAAGCGGGTCATGAGGCTTGTTAGCGCGGACATTGTCCTCAGCTTCTATTGGCCGAGGTGTCTGGCGAGCCATTCATCTCGGACGTTGTGTTTGAAAGCTGCTAAGGCTTCGGCGTCCGGACAGTCGACTATTTGGTTCTTTTAGTAAGGAACCTGTTCGAAATTCTTTGCTACCGACTCTCCGGGCTGTTGAGTTATATGACTTAGATAAATCTCAGATCCGGAGGGCGGACATAAGTCCCTTGAAAATTTGCTCTAAACGTCCTCAAGCTCTTCCAACTTCCATGATGTTTTCTCGGGAGGCTTTTGAGCCAATGCCGAGCTGGCCCTTTGAGCTTGAGGGGTAGATATTTTATGGCGTGGAGGTCATCTCCTCTAGCCATTTGTATGTGTAGTATATAATCCTCTATCCAGACTCCCAGGTCTGTTGTTCCGTCATAAGCCTCTATGTTTTTGGGTTTAAACCCTGCTGGGAATTCATGATCCAGCACCTCATTGGTGAAGCATAGTGGGTGTGCGATGCCCCTGTATTTGGGTGTACCGTTGTCTTCAAACACTTGGCGTATTGTGTTGCTTCCTGGGGCCCTCTTTTTTGGCCCGTAAATGGACCCGGCTGGGCCATTTGTTTTCCCAGGACCATGAGTCGGCTTGTGTGCGGCGCCGCTTGTAGATTTTGGCCTATCATCTGGCCGTCTATCCGGCCAGGCGGCCTCTTTGTTTTTTGACTGTGGAGGCTCTATGGCTTCCTCGTCGAATTCTGGCAGCAGCTTGCGCTTCGGGTAGCTCTTTGATTGATGGCCATTGCCGTATTTGTCTGCGGTTTTGAGCACTTTGCTCCACCTCATCCTAAGTATGTCTTCTGCTGTTTTGAGCTTCCGTTTTTCCTTCTTCAAACTTCTTGCAGTGGCGATGAGTCTTTCCGAAGGCTCTTATTCTCAAGTGGTGTGTCTGGCGTGAGGTCATCTAGACTGTTGGTTTCGCCGGGCATGGATTGATTATCCGACTCGTCCTGTTCGGACAGTTGCTTGGCCGCATGTTCGTCGTCCACTGGTTTGCCCTGCTCTATTGCTGGGTCATTAGGAGCGATGTTGTTGTCGAGGCGGGACTTAGGGCGGCGTCTGCGTCGCTGTTTTGGTTGTTTATCGGCGGGATTATCCTTTGCCGCGCCCCGTTGGTCCTCATTATCGCTTCCTTTCGGGGTATCCACCATATATACATCATGGGTTGCGGTGGCCCTCCAGTGCTCTGTGAGTGCTGGTTCTTGATCGTCTTCGGCATCGTCGTCCATACCGTCGATGTCTTCGGAATCGTAATCTAGAGTGTCGGTTAGATCGTCGACAGTGGCTACAAAGTGGGAGGTGGGTGGGCTTTGAATTTCTTCGTCGTCCGCATCCCAACCATCCTGGCCATAATCCGGCCAGGACTCTCCGGATAGCGAGAGATGCTTTAGCGAATTTAGTATGTCGCCAAAGGGCGAGTGCTGAAAGATGTCCGCGGCGGTGAACTCCATGATCGGCGCCCAATCGGATTCGATTGGCAGGGCGCAGGAGGTTCGGAGTCCGCAGGAGTCCGCACCTCGGAGTCACGACCTTTATAGGGGACAAGGTCAGTGTTCGGCTCCATCGCCGTGGAAATTGCAGCCCCCGAGGCGGTGTCCAGCCACCGGTCCTCGATCTGGGCGATCGGCTCCGGACTATAGGTCGGAGCGGATTCATGTGCGGCCTCCAAGGCATTGTCCGGCGGCAGAGCTAGATCGTGCCCATCGCGACAGTGTGGCACGCTCGGCTGTGGATCGGATCCATCGAAGATCAAGTCTCCGCGGATGTCCGCCGTGAAGTTTAGGCTTCCAAACCTGACCTGACGGCCAGGGGTGTAGCTTTCGATCTGCTCCAGATGGCCAAGTGAATTGGCCCGCAGTGTGAAACCGCCGAATACGAAGATCTGTTTGGGGGGAAAAGTCTCACCCTGGACGGCGTTGTTGTTGATTGAAGAAGCCATCGAGCCTATTGGTGACGACACAGAGGAACTCTCAATGAAAGCACCAATGTCGGTGTCAAAACCGGCGGATCTCGGGTAGGGGGTCCCGAACTGTGCGTCTAGGCGGATGGTAACAGGAGACAAGGGACACAATGTTTTACCCAGGTTCGGGCCCTCTTGATGGAGGTAAAACCCTACGTCCTGCTTGATTAATATTGATGATGGGTATTACAAGAGTGGATCTACCACGAGATCAAGGAGGCTAAACCCTAGAAGCTAGCCTATGGTATGATTGTTGTAATGGATGTTGTGTCCTACGGACTAAAACCCTCCGGTTTATATAGACACCGGAGAGCGCTAGGGTTACACGGAGTCGGTTACAATGGTAGCAGATCTACATATCCGTATCGCCGAGCTTGCCTTCCACGCCAAGGAAAGTCCCATCCGGACCCAGGACGGAGTCTTCAATCTTGTATCTTCGTAGTCTTGGAGTTCGGCGGACGATGATAGTCCGACTGTCCGAACACCCCCTAATCAGGACTCCCTCAGTGCAGCATTGGGATCGGTCGGGTGGATATGAATCGGCTTCGTCTCTCTGGATGACTGAAACGCAGAATCCATGGCAGGCTTCTTAGCTCGGAGCAAATCACTCGGATCTGCATTCTTTTGATACTCTTGAAATTCAACTGCTGCCATTTGCGCATTGGCAATTTTGGAACCCTTCTAGAAGCATTCTTCTGCCTTCTACCGATTACCAGTGACTGTGATCGCTCGTTTGGGACCGGGCATCTTCATCTTGAGGTACACGTAACATGGTCGAGCCATAAAACGCGCATAGGCTGGCCTACCCAGAATAGCATGGTAAGCACTCTGGAAATCCACAATTGAAATGTCAACTTTTCCTTACGGTAATTCTTGGAATCACCGAAAACCACGTCAAGGGCGATCTGGCCGAGTGATTCGGCTTTCTTTCCAGGGATAACACCATGAAAGCTCATATTGCTCTCGCTAAGTTTAGACATCGGAATGCCCATCCTCTTCAAGGTTTCAGCATAAAGGATATTCAGGCCACTACCACCATCCATCAGCACTTTGGTCAGTCGAGTGCCTTCCACCACTAGGTCGACCACTAACGCTTGCCTCCCAGGAGTGGCTATACGTGCTGGGTGATCAGACTGGTCGAATGTGATGGTTCTTTGTGACCATTTCAGGTATGTGGTCGTCGTTGCCAGAGCAACCATATTCACTTCTCTGTTGATAACATTCAACCGACTCTTGCTCTCAACATCAGCAAAAATCATCAGGGTGGAATTGACTTTGCGATAACCGTCATCTTCCTCTTTGTCCTCGTCTTTGTCCGACTCTTTTTCCTTCTCACTGGGTTGTTTCTCTCGGAACTGCTGGATCAGGAGTCGACATTGTCAAGTGGTGTGTCGGTGTACTAAAATAGGGGTACCTTAGTACCCCGAACTTGTGCACGGGCAGTCGCAGCGCCCCGCGGCAAGCCTTGTCGAGCGCCCGCCAAAACCCTCCGTCATTTCCTACTACTGCCATTCAAGAACAAAGTATCAACAAAGAAGACACAGATCCTGGCAAGAGAAGCTTGCCGGGGAGGACAAAGGCCCCGGCAAGAGGAGCTTGTCGGGAAGGCCGACCAAGGCGCTTCCAGAAGACTTGCCGTGACACCCCGCGCGTCCCGGCAAGGCCCGACGACCGGCAAGCTTGCCGGCACAACAAGAAAAGGACCGCGGCAAGGCGCTTGCCACGGCAAGGCTACCGCCCTGCACCCAAACTCCAGCGCATCCAGCAACGTGTCACCCTAGGGCCGTCCCAGGAGCACGTGGCGAGGCGCCACACAGCCATGCGGAGCGAGGCAGCAAGCGGAGCTGACAAGGAGGCCATCGTGGCAACCGGTGGCGCACTTAACGGTCGTTTCCCTGCACTGTTGGGGCGACCAGACGGGCATTAAATGCCCTTGTCCCCTGCCGTCAGAGTTAGGTAGGGGACACTGTTGGTCACTGTTGTACCAACCTGCGTTTTTACCTTTCTACCCCCTCTTCCTACGCTGCCACCTGTTGGCGCCCCCTTCAGACTATAAAAGGGAGGGCCATGCGCACGTAGAAGGGGTTCGGTTCATTTCGACACATCCAACACCACCATACGCTCGTGCTCTCGAGCAAGAACAAATACAAACACAAAGCAGCAGTAGGAGTTTTATCTCCCCGGAGAGCTCCAAAGCTGGGTAAAAATGGCCCGTCTCTCCCCCGCGCGCCCGACCTCGATCTGCTCTGCGCACGCCCTCCGCTCCCTTGCCGGACTAGAAGGGGCCCCCAGTGCCCCATAGGTGCTCAGGGCCAGAGGCGCCCGACATCTTTGCGCGCGCTGTAGGGGGACGCGTCGAGGTCGTGAGCATCTGATCCGGTCTCCGCGCGCGCTACATCAATGCCTTCATCAACATGCCACCAAAGAAGAAGCCTTCGGAGGTGGCCGCTCCATCTACATCGATTCTACCA
Source organism: Aegilops speltoides (assembly GCA_021437245.1). Classification (NCBI taxonomy): domain Eukaryota; kingdom Viridiplantae; phylum Streptophyta; class Magnoliopsida; order Poales; family Poaceae; genus Aegilops; species Aegilops speltoides. The sequence goes on along the minus strand of CM038144.1, from coordinate 471,554,602 downwards.
CCACCGCCGGAGCAAACGGGCGGTGGAGTTGAACGTCGGCGGAGGAGCGGGCGCCGACGGTGGGACTCACGTCGTCACCAGATCCAAAAACAAGGCCCCGCAAGCGTCGTCGACCGTGCAGACACCACACCATTCCCAGGAGGTGCAAGGTCGACAACGCCCCGGTGCTCCTAGCACCGTGCTCGCATTGGAGCAAGGCCAAGCTGGTGGGTCGCGGGACGTTCGAGATCAGCATGCACGCCAACATGCTGGCACGAGTGAGGTACGGTCGCCCGGACGGGGTGTCGCTCCTCCCAATCCAGTTGGGAGTCCGAGCACGTCCCGCTCCTCGCGCTGCTCATCGCCGCCGCCACCCAAGACCGCGGAGGAAGCGTTGGCCCGAGCCCAGCTGCTCCTAGATTACCCTCCGGCGCCACACAAGATTGACGACTGGAGGATGACCATTTATAGCCTCATCGGCTTCGCCAACGGCGACAAGCCCCGGCAACCGAGCGCATCGAAGCCCCGGCAAGGCGCCCAGGCGCAAGCCGATGCCGACAAGGCCGCTGGGGGTGCCACCTCTGTGCATTCCCAGCCCCGAAGGCCGAGGTCGCCGGCTCGTCGGGCCAACTTTGACGCCGACTCCACCGCGTCGTCGGACCCGCGAACCCGCCGCGATCGACGCCACGTTCTCCAAGAACGACGGCACGAAGACGCTCGCACCCGCATCGAGCGTAGGAGGGAAGCGCGACGTCAATCTGACCAGCGCGCTGGGCCCACCGTTGATATGCACGCGCCGGGGGAACCAGGCGACTTGCCGTACGCGACAGGTTGCCCTGCGTTCACCCGTGAGCTGCGGCAAGTCCAGTGGCCCAGTACCAAGAACTTCAAGCCCGACGTGCCCGAGAAGTATGATGGCAGGATACATCCGTCGGAGTTCCTCAGCATCTACACCATCGCGGTGCAGGCTGCCGGAGGGCGCGACGAGAAGATCCTCGCCAACTACTTCCCGCTGGTGCTCAAGCCCAATGTCAGATCTTGGCTCATGCACTTGCCGGATGGCTCCATCTCTTCGTGGGCGGACCTGTGCCATCAGTTTGTCGGCGCCTTCACAGGCGGCCACAAACCACATGGCCAGGAGAGCGATCTACATTTGCTCGTCCAGAAGGAGGAAGAGCCCCTGCGCAAGTACATACAGAGATTCAGCCAAGTGCAGCGCAACATCCCGGACGTCCACCCTGCCGCGGTTATCAGCGCGTTCCACCAGAACGTGCGTAACCGCAGGATGAGGGAGGAGATGGCGATGTGCAAGATTAGAGATATCAGCGAGCTATACGCTCTAGCCGACAAGTGCGCACGGGCTGAGGAGGGGAGGAAAATTCCCGGAGAGATTGCAGGAGCAGAAGGATCTGACAGTGAGGATGCCACCCCGGCAAGGAAGAACCAGAGGCGGAACAACAGAAAGAGAAAGGCTAAGGATGTACTGGCTGTCGAGCATTCCGGCAACGGAGGCGGCTCCGACAAGGCCAAAGCTGATGACTCCGGCGAGGCCGTGGTAGCCGCCGACAAGCAGGATGGCTCCGGCAAGCGATATTGCAAGATCCACCGCACCAAGGGCCATGACCTCCAAACCTGCAAAAAAGTTGAGCAGATGGCGGAGCTCTGAAAGCTGAATCTGGCGCGCCGACAAGGAGAGAGCCCAGGAGGTGGCGGAGGATCCGCAAGAAGCTTCCCGCCCGGGAGGGTACTGCAGCAAGGCCAAGCCACGGCAAGGAGACAGGCCTCCCGTGGCGCGACAAGGACGAAGATGAAGATGAGGATGATGAGATGGAGGAAGATGAGGCTGATGACCAAGAGTTTGAGATAACGGAGGTGTTGTGCATCAACGGCGGTGCCTCTCGCACACCTCGCACCGCCAACTCAAGCGGTGGGTGCGAGAAGTACGCAGTGAGCCGCCCATCGAGTCGTGCAAGCCTCTGAAATGGTCCAGCACGCCCATCATCTTCGATGTTGAGGATCACCCTGATCGCATCACTGCGGTCGGGTGCTTGCCGATGTTGGTCTCGCCAACGATCTGCAACCTCAAGGTCACGAAGATGCTGGTTGACGGCGGGGCGGGCCTGAATCTGATCTCTTCAGCAGTGCTCAAGAAACTCCGAATCCCCGACAGCGAGCTCGAAGAAACTGGTACCTTTCAAGGGATAAATCCGGGAAGGAGCAAGCCGAAGGGGAAGATCACATTGCCAGTGACGTTTGGTAGCGAGCTGAATTTCAGGACAGAGAGGGTCACGTTTGATGTTGCTGATATCCCATTGCCCTACAATGGCATACTTGGCCGACCAGCGCTTGCCAAATTCATGGCAGCCTCTCACTACGCCTACAATGTGCTCAAGATGCCTGGTCCGATAAGTGTCATTTCTGTCCAGGGTGACAAGAAGGATGCACTTATCTGCACCGACAAGATTTACCGGGAAGCAGCAGCCACGGCAGAGCGCAAGCCACTTGCCGTTGAAGCTCCCCGGGGGAAGAAGAAGGCTAAGTCCGGCAAGAGTAGATCTGATGCCCACTCCGGCAAGCGCACCTCCCCGGAGTGCTGTGCTGCCGTCGAGGACGCGCCATCGAGCTCCGCCGGCAAGTGCAAGAAGGCGAAGGCAGTTCCACCAAAGACTGGGCCCGGTAAGGACAGCTCTGGTGCCTACTCCGGCGAGCGCGCCTCTCCGGAGTGTTGCGCCGCCGTCGAGGACGCGCCATCGAGCTCCACCGGCAAGTAGAGCAAAAAGAGCACACAGCTCTAAACTTTCGAGTCACATTCCTTGAAGGACCGTGCCCTGTATGAAGAACCTGTGCGCAAAGGGGTCGAATCGTGGCTAAGTTGCGCCCTTGTTTTGTTTCGAGTCCGCTCAACGATACAAGCGCGCTGCAACTGGCCCGACGAGGCTTTCCCGCCGGAGACAACACCGCCAGCGGGCTGCTGATGTTCCGCACTCAGCAAGTGTGTTTGCGCCGGCGGGTTCCCTGAAAGCGTGAGGGTGAAAACATACAGGGAGGGGAATCAAGGGAGAAGTGCGACCTTGCCGGAGCACAGAAGACAGAAAAGCTAAGTTGCCCGAGTCTGAGTGCAGAACATTTTCAGTTTTAAATTTCTATGTTATATTCCTTGGACGATCGTGCCTTGTATGAAAAACCCGCACGCAGAGGAACCAACTCGTGGTTAAGTTGCGCCCTTGCTTTGTTTTCGAGTTCGCTCAACAATGAAAGTGCGCTGCAACTGGCCCGACAAGGTTTCTTGCCGGAGACAACACCGCCAGCAGGCTGCTGATGTTCCGCACTCAGCAAGTGTGTTAGCGCCGGCAAGTTCCCTGAAGGCGTAGGGTAAAAACATACAAGGGATGTGATGGAATAAAGGATGTAACATAGTAAGCCTTGCCATGGGACGTCCTTTGTATGGGAAACTTGTGCGCGGAGGAGCCGACTCGTGGCTAAGTTGCGCCCTTGATTTGTTTTCGAGTCCGCTCAACGATGAAAGCGCGCTGCAACTAGCCCGACGAGGTTTCTTGCCGGGGGCAACACCGCCAGCGGGCTGCTGATGTCCCGCACTCAGCAAGCGTGTATGCACCGGCAAGTCCCCTAAAAGCGTAGAGCGTAAACATACAAAGGGCGAAACACGGCGTTGCATTGCCCAACTTAAAGTTACGTTGCAAAAAGTAACTTATTGCGGCGCCGTCTAAATTTTTCTCATGACTAAAATGACAGCAACAAGGAAAGAGCAGAAGGGCGCGCTGGCGTCCGGGCCCCGGCAAACCGGCATTACTGGGGGCTGCGAGTACCAAGATTCCTTCACGACAAGCCAGAGTCGCCGGGGGCTGTGATGTCAGATAAGTTTTTCATCCCTCATCATGCATCCTCTTATGGACTGGGGAATGCGAGGCCGTATCCTTGAACGAGCGTGCTTTGTATGGGAAACCTGTGCGCCGAGGAATCGACTCGCGGTTAAGTTGCGACCTTGATTTCTTTCGAGTCCGCTCAACAATACAAGTGCGCTGCAACTGACCCGACAAGATTTCTTGCCGGAGACAACACCGCCAGCGGGCTGCTGATGTTCCGCACTCAGGAAGTGTGCTTGCGCCGGCAAGTTCCCTCATAGCGTAGGGTGGAAACATACAAGACACGGAATCAAGTAAAGGATATAACCCGGCAAGCATTCCCCTCTTTTCATTAAAAAACATCCCATTCCGGTACAAGTCCATAGAGGATGAAAAACATGAGAGAGAGGATTACAAGTTTTAAATGCAGCTAAGGCCCGAGGGCTTACAAATTAAAAAAAGATAAGATGCCCGTAATCCCTCTCCTGTTTCTCTCTTCAGGAGGTAGGTCAAGGAGGCCCCGGCAAGAGAAGTTTGCCAGGAAGGGCAAAAGGGGCGCCTAGGTGAGCTACGGGCGCCAGAAGACACCAAGAGAACATCCCGAGGGCCGGCCAGGAGGTTGGCGGAGACGGAGGCGCCGGGAGCAGAGCTCGAAGACGGGGCGGCGGGACGTCGGCCTGTTGCCGAGGGCACCTCGCCTCGACTCGACTTGACGGCCTTGCCGCCACCCCTCTTCCTCTTCCGCAGCCTCCCTACGCCAGCCGCCCAAGGAGACGGCCCCGGGGAGTTCAGGAGGCCGGCAAACCGGATGATCGGGTCGCCGGTGGCGCGCGAGGCGACGCCCGACGCCTAGTCGGACCCGCCGTCCTTGTCATCGCTGTCGCTCCCCTCCTCGTCACTCTCGCTCGAGGAGGAGCCTTCGCTATCGGAGGAGCTGTCCACGCAGCATCTCGCCCGGGTGCCGGAGTCCCCGAAGACCTTGACGGCGAGAAGGTCGCCCTCCATTAACTTAAAATGGAGGGTGAACCCCGCCGTCAAGCTGTGGATGCGGGCGAACGTCTTCCACCCTCGATCGAAGTACATCACGCCGGGGGCTGGGGATACGACACTAACTCGCGTGCCGCTGATCCCACAGCCCCTCATGCGCAATTCCAACATCTCGGGCGGGTCCGGCTCCATCGCGCTCGCAAACGGAGCCGGAAGACGGAGGCGACGACGAGGTGCCCGCCGCAGCTTGACGAAGAACTCCTAGGGACCGTCCCCGGTGTGGACCGCCTCGAGGAGAGGAGTTGCCGGCGGAGGCGGGGATGGCGCACCGCCCCGGCCGCCTCTCCCCCGGGCGCTCCGACCACGCCCTCGACCTCGCCCACGACCTCGCCCCCTCCCTCTTCCCCTCGTGGCTGGCTCCGCCACCACCGGGCGCAGATAGGAGAGGCGCTGCTGGTGGCGACCCTTGCCGCCACCGATGAAGGGCCAGGGTTTCCTTCCTCCATGGCGGGTGAGAGGAAGAATAGCAGAAGTCGAAGAAAGGAGAAGAGGAGGAAGTGCGGGATTCTTGCGCCCCCCTTCCGCCCTTTTTAAGGAGCAAGGTGGGGGCTCGGCCGCCCCGCTCAACCAATCGGAGCGCGGGGAGAGCAGAGGAACGGGGCCGACCCACCACCTCCGCCCGTGACGGCTCGGTTTCCCACCTTCACCGCCCATGATCCCACGCGCATGGGAGCCGCATGGCGGGAAGGCGAAGCCAGGACGACAGATGAAGTGACCTCACCCTGCCCCGTGGTCACAGGGGCGGACGCCTTGAAAACCGCGCACACTGCCCACGCCTCCCACGATGCCGCAATCGACGCGTGCCGTTGCGGGAGGACCCGGTGGACACGGGGTCCGATTGTGTGCGGACCCGAGCCGCGTGCGTCTGCCTTTGTTTTGGGCCTCGCCCAACGGCGCTTCGGCACCGTGTATGGCCCAGGCCCGGGGGCTCCTGTCGGTGTACTAAAATAGGGGTACCTTAGTACCCCGAACTTGTGCACGGGCAGTCGCAGCGCCCCGCGGCAAGGCTTGCCGGGCGCCCGCCAAAACCCTCCGTCATTTCCTACTACTGCCATTCAAGAACAAAGTATCAACAAAGAAGACACAGATCCTGGCAAGAGAAGCTTGCCGGGGAGGACAAAGGCCCCGGCAAGAGGAGCTTGCCGGGAAGGCCGACCAAGGCGCTTCTAGAAGACTTGCCGTGGACGCTCGCGTCCGGCAAGGTTCGGACGACCGCAAGCTTGCCGGCACAACAAGAAAAGGACCGCGGCAAGGCGCTTGCCGCGGCGAGGCTACCGCCCTGCACCCAAACTCCAGCGCATCCAGCAACGTGTCACCCTAGGGCCGTCCCAGGAGCACGTGGCGAGGCGCCACACAGCCATGCGGAGCGAGGTGGCAAGCGGAGCTGACAAGAAGGCCATCGTGGCAACCGGTGGCGCACTTAACGGTCGTTTCCCTGCACTGTTGGGGCGACCAGACGGGCATTAAATGCCCTTGTGCCCTGCCGTCAGAGTTAGGTAGGGGACACTGTTGGTCACTGTTGTACCAACCTGCGTTTTTACCTTTCTACCCCTCTTCCCACGCTGCCACTGTTGGCGCCCCTTGAACTATAAAGGGAGGGCCATGCGCGTAGAAGGGGTTCGGTTCATTCGACACATCCAACACCACCATACGCTCGCGCTCTCGAGCAAGAACAAATACAAACACAAAGCAGCAGTAGGAGTTTTATCTCCCCGGAGAGCTCCGAAGCTGGGTAAAAATGGCCCGTCTCTCCCCCGCACGCCCGACCTCGATCTGCTCTGCGCACGCCCTCCGCTCCCTTGCCGGACTAGAAGGGGCCCCCAGTGCCCCATAGGTGCTCGTGGCCACAGAGACGCCCCGACATGGTGTGCTTAGGGTAAATCAGATTACCCTCTTCATCCTTCGTATGGATGTGACATGGTAAATCCAACACATCATTTCCTGCTTGATCCTTTACCTTCTTAGGGGTCCAGGGCCCCTTAGGTTTTCCTTTAAACTTTCCTCGAACCACTGCCACAATCTCACTCGGTGCTGCAGGCTCGGCCTTACGTTTCTGTTTCCGATTGGAATTACCCCCACCGGCATCTTGGCCAACTGGTTTACCCTTTCCGCTGCGGAGTCGATCCTCTTCTTCTCCGTTAGTGTACCGGGTGGCTATTTGCATCATCCGAGTCAGAGTCATATCACCAGTCCGACCGAACTTCAGGACCAGCTCTCGATATTTAACACCTTCCTTGAAGGCACACACTGCTTGATGCTCTGATACATTTTCCACGGTGTGATGCAAAGTGGTCAACCTCTGAATGAAATCCCTTAGATCTCACTCAGTTTCTGCACACAATGCTGCAACTCTGTCAACCCTGCTGGCCGCTTGCAAGTGCCCTCAAAATTTCTGACGAACACTCGAGCAAGCTCTTCCCAACAGTATATACTGCCTGGGGCTAACTGAGTCAACCACGCTCTGGCTGACCCTTCCAACATCAGAGGAAGATGTTTCATTGCCACTTCATCATTCCCGCCACCAATCTGCATAGCCACTCGATAATCCTCAAGCCAAGTTTCAGGCTTGGACTCTCCAGTGAACTTACTGAATCCAGTCGCCAACCTGAAGTTGGGAGGAATCACTGCAGCCCTGATGGCTCTGCTGAAACACTCTGGACCCGAAACATGAACTCTGCTGCTAGTCGGACAATCTCTGCCAGGGTCTTCTCTATGCGCTCTGTTCTGGTCGACTAGACCTTGAACGAGGATAGATCTTGCATCAAAGCCTGGGTCTCTTGGGTCGACTGGTACTTTGTGCTCGCCACTATGATGGCGTCTATCATCGTACTGTCGAGGCACATATGATGCACTCCTCGAAGGAGGTGTGGGCACTCGACGACGATTGTCGCAGTCAAGTCGGTGATCATACTGCCCATGGCCTTCACGCCGCAGGGGCGATCTCGAACTGTGGGTTGACTGAACTGTATCCGCAACCACAGATCTGCTATGAATCCTATTCCGCGATTGAGACACTGATGTGTTCTGTTCTCATGTTGCCCGGAGTAAGGCACGGATCTGCATCAAACCTCTGCCAGCCTCTGACTGCGAAGGTTGAATTGACTCTGCTATTCGGGCCGCAGCTGTGAGATTTTGAATCGGAGTGCAGTATACCTTAGAAGCTGTCGTCGACTGGACTCAGGGATCTGTTCCCAAGCACTCTCGTCGAGAGCACGCTGGAGGTTCTCCAGTCGAGTGTGCTCAGCCAAATTAGCCAAGCGCACCTCTTCCAAGGCTCGAGCCTCGGGGGTTTATCCAACGATGGGCATGTGGAGTGCATCCATGTTGCGGCGACGAAGTTCTTCCCTCTGCTGCGAAGAGAGGGGTTCAGGATGGTACTCCTCATGGACGCGCGACGGATTCCCAACACCATCCTCGCTGTCTTCACGGTGGAAACCAGGCGGACTACATGGTCCATCGACCATCAAGACTTCAGCCGCAGGGTCGCTACTATCACACTCGGATGCGGTCTCGACGGAGCCAGTCCACATATCGAATAGGCCGTGGAGAGTTTCGTCGGGCTCGATTGCCGTGACTTGATGGGTGGCCGAATGTCGAGCCACCGCCTGTTTCATCCACCACTGAAGCCGCGAAGGACCGAATCGCTTGCGGCGGCGAACAGCGGGGAGAGAAGACACTATCGAAGCCGACCGATACTGGGTCGACGGCTGCCAAAGAAGGACGACGCGAAAGCACGCGCGAAAGTGCGTCGCCCCTCGGACGGGGAGTGCCTCGATGTCAAGAGGAGCTTCCCGAAGCCAAGCGGAGTCGTCAGCGATAAAAACGAGCACGCCAAGACGGATCTCGCGGCCCTCAACCAATCCACTGCCGGAAACCATGATGATGGGGATCAGAAAATTGCAACTTCACCAACAAGTCGCTAAGGCACCTTCCCCACGGTGGGCGCCAACTGTCGTGGTTCTAAGACTGACAGTAGAAAGGAGGGTAGGTATGGAGAGGCAAGATCTCAGCTATGGTGAAGGTGTACACACCGGATTTACGAGTTCAGGCCCTTCACGGAGGAAATAATAGCCCTACATCTTGGTGCCCGGAGGCGGTTGACTGGATTATATGTGTGTGATGTTACAGGGGGTGCGAACCCTTGTTCCAGAGGAGGGGAGTGGCTTATATAGAGTGCTCCAGGACCCCAGCCATCCTCCATTACAAGGGGCTTAATGTACATAAAGTAGGGTGTTACTAATAACGCCAGCCTTAAGTGCTATTAATGACCTTAAAGACTACGGAATGAACGCCTGACCGTTGCAATGCTGAGTGACTCCTGGTCTTTGGTGGGTCGAGTGATTCCTTGTATGGTCGAGTGACAACAAGTAGGAGGGGTATCCGAGTGATATGATTGGTCGAGTGGATTGCACTCGACACCTTTGACTGGGGGTTCTTCGTTGCCTCTTGGACTTCTTATCTTCTAGGGTAGTGACCTTGGGTAGGATGTATAGGTCAGGCCTATGACCCTACCCCAAGTCTGTATCCTCATCAGTAGCGCCTGGGTATTTGATACTGGTTCGGTTGCTCATATTTGTAACTCGAAACAGGAGCTACGGATTAAACGAAGATTGGCTAAGGACGAGGTGACGATGCGCATCATGAATGGTTCCAAGGCCGATGTCATCGTCATCGGCACGCTACCTCTACATCTACCTTCGAGATTAGTTTTAGACCTGAATAATTGTTATTTTGGTGTCAGCATTGAGCATCAACATTATATCTGGATCTTGTTTAGTGTGAGATAGTTATTCATTTAAATCAGAGAATAATGGTTATTCTATTTATATGAGTAATATCTTTTATGGTCATGCACCTTTCAAGAGTTATCTATTTTTGTTGAATCTCGATTGTAGTGATACACATATTCATAATAGTAATGCCAAAAGATGCAAAGTTGATAATGATAATGCAACATATTTGTGGCACTGCCGTTTAGGTCATATTGGTGTAAAGCGCATGAAGAAACTCCATGCAGATGGACTTTTGGAATCACTTGATTATGAATCATTTGATACTTGCGAACCATGCCTCATGGGCAAGATGACTAAAACTTTATTCTCCGGAACAATGGAGTGAGCCAATGACTTATTGGAAATAATACATATCGATGTACGAGGTTCGATGAGTGTTGAGGCACGCGGAGGGTATCGTTATTTTCTGACCATTGCAGATGATTTGGGCAGGTATGGGTATATCTGCTTAATGAAACACAAGTCTGAAACATTTGAAAAGTTCAAAGAATTTCAGAATGAAGTGGAGAATCATTGTAACAAGAAAATAAAATTTCTACGATCTGATCGTGGAGGCGAATATTTGAGTTACGAGTTTGGCCTTCATTTAAAACAGTGTGGAATAGTTTCATAACTCACGCCACCTAGAACACCGCAATGTAATGGTGTGTCCGAACATCGTAATCGTACTTTATTAGATATGGTGCGATCTATGATATCTCTTGCCGATTTAGCAGTATCGTTTTGGGGTTATGCATTAGAGACATCTGCATTCACTTTAAATAGGGCATCGTCTAAATCCATTGAGACGACACTGTATGAACTGTGTTTTGGCAAGAAACCTAAGTTGTCGTTTCTTGAAGTTTGGGGTTGCGACACTTATATTAAAAGGCTTCAGCCTGATAAGCTCGAACCAAATCGGAGAAGTGCGTCTTCATAGGATGCTCTAAGGAAATAATTGGGTACACCTTCTACCGTAGATTTGAAGGCAAGATCTTTGTTGCTAAGAATGGAACATTTCTAGAGAAGGAGTTTCTCTCAAAACAAGTGAGTGGGAGGAAAGTGGAACTTGATGAGGTAATTGTACCTTCTCTCGAATCGGAAAGTAGCTCATCACAAAAAACCGTTCATGTGATGCCTACACCAACTCGAGAGGAAGCAAATGATGATGATCATGAAACTTCAGATCTAGTTACTACCAAACCTCGTAGGTCAACCAGAGCACGATCCGCAGCAGAGTGGTACGGTAATCTATTCTGGAAGTCATGTTACTAGACCATGGTGAACCTACAAACTATGAAGAAGCTATGATGAGCCCAGATTTCGATAAATGGCTTGAGGCCATGAAATCTGAGATAGGATCCATGTATGAGAACAAAGTGTGGACTTTGGTGGACTTGCCCAATGATCCGCGAGCCATAGAGAATAAATGGATCTTCAAGAAGAAGACTGACGCTGATGGTAATGTTACTGTCTACAAAGCTCGACTTGCCGCGAAAGGTTTTCGACAAGTTCAAGGAGTTGACTACGATGAGACTTTCTCACCCGTAGCGATGCTTAAGTTTGTCTGAATCATGTTAGCAATTGCTGCATTTTATGATTATGAAATCTGGCAAATGGACGTCAAAACTCCATTCCTTAATGGATTTCTTAAAGAAGATTTGTATATGATGCAACCAGAAGGTTTTGTTGATCCTAAAGGTGCTAACAAAGTGTGCAAGCTCCAGCGGTCAATCTATGGACTGATACACGCATCCCGGAGTTGGAATATATGCTTTGATGAGGTGATCAAAGCATATGATTTTATGCAGACTTTCGAAGAAGCCTGTATTTACAAGAAAGTGAGTGGGAGCTCTTTAACATTTCTAATGTTATATGTGGATGATATATTGTTGATTGAAAATGATGTAGAATTTCTGGATAGCATAAAAGGATACTTGAATAAGAGTTTTTCAATGAAAGACCTCGGTGAAGCTGCTTCTTATTAGGCATCAAGATCTATATAGAGATAGATCAAGACGCTTAATAAGACTTTCACAAAGCACATACCTTGACAAAGTTTTGAAGAAGTTCAAAATGGATCAGTCAAAGAAATGGTTCTTGCCTGTGTTGCAAGGTGTGAAACTGAGCCAGACTCAATGCCTGACACTGGAGAAGATAGAGAGAAAATGAAAGTCATTCCCTATGCCTCAGCCACAGGTTCTGTCATGTATACTATGTTGTGTACCAGACCTGATGTGTGCCTTGCCATAAGTCTGGCAGGGAGGAACCAAAGTAATCCAGGAGTGGATCACTAGACAGCGGTCAAGAACATCCTGAAGTGCCTGAAAAGGACCAAGGATATGTTTCTCGTTTATGGAGGTGACAAAGAGCTCGTTGTAAATGGTTACGTCGATGCTAGTTTTGACACTGATCCGGATGACTCTAAGTCACAAACTGGATACGTATTTATTTTGAATGCTGGAGCTGTCAGTTGGTGCAGTTCCAAGTAGAGCATCGTGGTGGGATCTACGTGTGAAGCGGAGTAGATAGCTACTTCGAAAGAAGCAAATAAAGGAGTCTGGATGAAGGAGTTCATATTCGATATAGGTGTAATACCTAGTGCATCGGGTCCAATGAAAATCTTTTGTGACAATACTAGAGCAACTGCCTTAGCAAAGGAATCCAGATTTCACAAAAGAACCAAACACATCAAGAGACGCTTCAACTCCATTCATGATCAAGTCAAGCAGGAAGACATAGAGATTTGCAAAATACATACGGATCTGAATGTAGCAGACCCGTTGACTAAGCCTCTTCCACGAGTAAAACATGATCATCACCAAGACTCCATGGGTGTTAGAATCATTACAATATAATCTAGATCATTGACTCTAGTGGCAAATGGGAGACGGAAGGAAATATGCCCTAGAGGTATCTCCGAAGGTGTTGTTGAGTTGGCATAGATCGATATTACGATTAGTCACTCCGAGTTTCGAAGAGGTATCTCTGGGGCCCCTCGGTAATACACATCATAAGAAGCCTGGCAAGCAAAGTGACTAATGAGTTAGTTGCAGGATGATGTATTATGGAATGAGTAAAGAGACTTGCTGGTAACTAGATCCAACTAGGTATGAAGATACCGATGATCGAATCCGGGGAAAGTAACATAATCTACTGGAATCAGGGAATTTGTCGTCAGCTAGCTGATGGCAAAGAAGGTCTTTGTTGTCTTCTTACAAAAAACAGATGACAAAGAACTGGCTGATGGCAAAGTTCATATTTGCCATCAGCTTGTTCTTTGTCGTCTCCTAGCAGACCGCATAGAAGCTTTGATGTCTGCTAGTAGACTGCAAAGAGGGAGGTTGGCCCGCTAACTAGCACAACCTAATGGCCCCCCTCTTGCCATCTGCTAGCAGGCGAGAAAGCTTCTATGCAGTCTGCTAGCAAACGGCAAAGAGGGAGGCCTAGCTGACGGCCGTTCCACCCCGGCCCCATCCCACTAGCTAGGCTCTTTGCCATCTGCTAGCAGACGACAAAGCTTTTATGCCTTCTGCTAGCAGACGGCAAAGAAAATGACCTAGCTAAAACAGTCAGCCCCGCCCCACCCACCCCCTCTCTCTCCCCTCACATCACCTGTGCCGCCCCCTGATACGTCTCCAACGTATCTATAATTTATGAAGTATTCATGCCATGTTTACAATAATTTTATATGGTTTTGGTATGATTTGCATGGAACTAACCCGGACTGACGCTGTTTTTAGCAGAACTACCGTGGTGTTGTTTTTTGAGCAGAAATCAAAGTTCTCCTAACACCGCGAAACTTTTTGTGGATTGTTTAGGACCAAAAGACCACCAATGGGCTAGAGCAGCACCTGGGGGTGCCTCGAGGGGGGCACAACCCACCAGGGCGCGTTTGGGCCCCAGGCGCACCCTGGTGGGTTGCGCCCACCTCGGTGGCCTCCCGTACCCCTTCTTCGCCCTATAAATTCCCAAATATTTCGAAAACCCTCGGGAAGACCCTAGATCGGAAGATCCGCCGCCGCAAGCCTTTATAGCCACCGAAAACCAATCGGGAGCCTATTCCGGCACCCTGTCGAAGGGGGAGGTCATCACCGGTGGCCATCTTCATCATCCCGGCGACCACCACGATGAGGAGGGAGTAGTCCACCCTCGGGGCTGAGGGTTTGTACCATTAGCTATGTGTTCAATCTCTCTCTCGCGTGATCTTGAGATGTCACGATCTTGATGTATCATGGGCTTTGTTAACATAGATGGAAAATACCGTTTGTGCTACATTTTACTATTTACTACCTCGCTATTTTTTATTGTTTGCACTACAAAAACTCATATGATGCATCCTAAAAGTCTTTTTTTTCATAAGACGAATGGGTTACTGGGCCGCCCCGCCCACCGGTATAGTTCCCATTTTGTTCCATTATAGGCTTTTGAAAAATATAGTATGTACATAGACGCTCACATGCACTCATCCTTATAAACGTTAGCACATAGACCCTATCTCTATGAGAACCTTGGAGAGACTGAGCCGGCGGGTCTTGAGATTTGCAAAGTCACCTTTGGCTCCTTGCTATCGATGGAACATTGTCTCCCATTGAAAAAAAAAATTCACCTTTATAATACACTAAAGCGCCAAACCTGTGGTTTGATCGATGTGGGCCAGATACCTTCCTAACCATTCAATTAGAGATTGGTTTATAGGCCTAGGCTGTGATGTTTCCTATTCCGAAGAAACAAGTCCGGCACAAAGGTATGAGAAGAATCCGTGAATTTCACAGAAAATGTTGTCAATGCAATCAAAGACCAATGGCTTCATTGAGTTAAAGGATATTTCATAGAATTTCTAGAGCATTTGAATCCTTAAAGAGTTTTCTAATGTTAACTTTATGCAAAAAATATAATTCATTGAAAGTACGAAGCATTTCAGACATAATAAAAATACATCAAGATTCCGAGACCACCGAACAACCACTACTGCCAGCAGAACAAGAGCCGACGTGCCACTGTCGCTGCTCCCCTACCGGTGCCGATTTGACCTTGTCGATGACAACTGGAAAGTGTTTGTGCATGCGTCCCTAAGGACCAGCGCCCTGGAGCCGCAATCATTGCCGTTGAACACTTGAATTGATCTGAAGCAACTAACACTAAATCTCACCACAGGACAAGAGACTCTAATGGCCTAACCTCATTGCCCTAAGGAGACGGGAGAAATCTACGCCAGAGCTCCGTCGACTGCATTCAGAACGAACTCAAGGAGGATCGAAAACCAGGAGACAAATTCAAAGAAGAAGCACCGCACTTGCGAGGACTAAAAAACCTTAACCAAAACTACTACCGGAGCAGAGGCACAGAGATTCCCCTCCCCACCACCGGTTGCCGGAGTGGCAGGCAGATGGGAGGTGAATCCACGGGCTCACTGGTAAGACTTGAAGGGGAAAGTTTACCCAAGTCGTCTAGTGTCAGGGAGGAAAACGAAAGGCCTATGCGTATTTTTTATTTGTAGGATTGAAATCTATACATATTTTTCATTCCTAGTGAATTATGATTTGGCTATGATACTCGAAGTGCTGCCTGGAACTTCAGTTGCCGACATTGTGTGGATTATTTTTCTGGTGTTCTTTGTATTGCTCTGATTGAAAATAAATAGAAGATTTTTTTTTAAAAAAAAAGTGAAACCTTTTGGGAAAAATATATTATATCCACTCAAACCATTTTTAAAGAAAGGCATCGGTCGAGCCCGAGAAGAGCTCGAACCTAGCCCGACTTTGAATTAGCAAAGCCATCAACCGGCCAGGATTATAGGGGCGCCGCATTACAAAGGAGACGAAAGAAGGACAAAGCAGAATGAAAGGTACACGGCACAAAAGTAGAATAACACACCGGCAACGCCAAAGAGCCAAAGCACTAAACGGATGTTGACGACTAACACTATGCCCACACCAACTAACCGCCTAAGGACACGGAAGGAGGGCACCACCGTGCAAGCATCGAGCGTCGGCTGCGTCCACATGCAAGCAAGGGCGACACTGGAGTTGTCTCCGCCGTCGCAAAGGGCCACTACCCTTTCACCGAGGCTTGATGCGTGCCTCACCGGTGACCAGCAAAGTGTCTCCTAAAAGAGCCCAACACAAGGAGACCGAGATGCCATATGAGAAATAGGAGGAGCATACCCACGAAAACGAATGACCCACCAAGCGAGCACCTCCACTGGCAGTGGCAGAACGGAGCGTCGGATGTGAGATGCCAGAAGAAGGCGTAGCACCATGTAGAAGGTCGAATAGGATTGAATCGGTTGAAGCCGAGCAGAATGCAACATGAAGGTCAGACCATCATGCACCGCCACCACGCCACAATAGCCCCGCCACCAAGAGTTGTTCCTAGCCGCCACCTTTAAGAAGGAGCACGGCACCAGGGTGGCGTCGACGCCCAGATCAGGGGAACAGCAGCTTTCGCCATAGCTCGAGGAGGAGGCGGGAGGGAGAGGCTCCACCCCAAAGCCTCAAGGAAGGGGATCGGCGTCAGAGATGTCGACTTTGGGTAGGCCGCCGCGCCGGCCAGGGGTTTCCCCCGGAACCTCACCCACACGCCAGATCCGCTAGGCCGTCAACGGGGGACGCCGACAGCACCCGCCAGGGACCGGCGTCGGCACGGATCGGGACAGATCAGAGCGGGACTGAGCTTCTACATGGAGCAACGGCAGACTGCAAGGAGCCACCACATCGCCTGCGTCCGCAACCCCCACGCCGCACGCGCAGCCATGGGAGGCTGCCCACCAGTGCCCGGCGGCGCAGCCCGCAGCACAGGCTGCACCGCGCCCACCGGCCGGAGCCGCTGCCCCGGGGAGCCGAGGTCCTCCAACGAAGAGGAGGCGGCAGATACCCGCCACCACCATCATCGGGGCCGAGCACACGCGCCTCGGAGCCGCTCTGGCAGCGGCAGAGGGAAGGAAAAGGAAGGGAGGAACGTGGCGGCAGCGCTAGGCTTGGCCCCCGAGTCGCCTCAGAGGAAAGACGCGGGGAAGGGGGAAGAAGTTTTGGAGTATCCTCCACTGAAACCATTTGAAAAAAAAAGGGCTTTTGTTTTTCTTGATGCTAGCAAACATGATCAATCCTATAAAAATCGAATGAACATGATATGTCAATCACATGTTTTTTTACTCATGCGTATTCATAATCCCGCAGAACCTAAACTGGGCCTAGTAGTTGGATCCTCCGGCTGAGCGGTGCTTTCGGATTTTGCTGGTGCAAGAGGTCAACGCCGCCTCGATCCAATCATGGACACAACGAAAGAGAAAGGGAATCAATTCAACGAGAGCAAATTGATCGCTTTCGTCGGGTCACGCAGGTTGCAACTTGCAGGCTAGTCCCGGTTTATTATTTTGCTACGTACTCCGGCTGGCTAGGTAGGCCGCCATGTCATGTCACCACACCACACCACACCACATGGCCGCTTTCCTGGCCGACGCTGCACCGAGTGGCGCCGGCCCCGGGGACGCGCGCGCGCGCCCGTGACGGCAGCGGCATCATCGCATCGCATATATCGGGACTCGACGCCGCCGGACCGGACCGGTTTCCGTTGGCATGCAGTAGCTTGGCCGCTATGGGCTAGGCTAGCCAGGCATCGGAACTCGCAAGTTTCGCCGCTAGCTAGCCAGCGGCTGGTTAACTGCACCCTACTGCCCATCGGGCATCTCCGTGTCGTTGCCTTTGTAGCGTAGGGGGTGGGTGGTGCTCGATCCAGTGCGCGCAGCACGCCATGGAGGATGCATGCATGGCAGCGGAACTGGATGCTAATCCACGACAGTCGTCTGCGCTCGGCGCACACGTGGGCGAGGATCCAGCAGCGTATCCGCTCGAAAAACACGTACGTACGTAAAAGCAGCGGCCCATTAGTCACGGCGCGGCGATTCTCCGATCGCGGCCAGATTCTTCCAGGTTTGTCCGGTTGCAGCATCAAGGGAAGGGTCCCATGGACGTGGGCCTCGCTAAAACTACTGCTCTTCTCGTCTCATCTCATCGCCAGTCCTCTCGTTTTCGACCAGAGAGGCGCGTACGCTACGTTGACAGCACGAGACATGCGCGGCTTCTCTCCCACGACCGCACGTCACCAGCCCATGCACCCCACGCAACACGCACACACAGACCTTCTCATGCGTACCGACTGACATTGGCGTCACACATTGAGCCACGCACGGGTTTTCCAAGTTGATCTCGACCGTGGCTCTCGCTGACGCCGGGAGCCCAAGCCGTCCATGATTGAAGGCGACGACACAACAGTTGCCATCAGGCCTTCACTGCGTCCGCAAAATCTCGAGTGCAGTAGAGTGGAGTACATGGGGGAGGCTTCTTCTGGAAGACGGATTGCATGCGTACATGGGGGAGGTCGATCGTCATTAAGTCATGATCTATAGCTTAATGGCCAGTGAAAACCAGCTTCTGCCCGGCCGTGGCGTTCTGGGGTAGCAGTAGCACGGGTTAGGGAATACTGTACAAGCTAATCTAAAAATACTTCAGAATCGAATCTTGTCCTGTTCACTTCAGTATATATTTAGCACCGTGTCAGTCATAACTGAGCGTGAGTGGACTGTCTGACTGCCGATCGAATCACTGTCAGCCACTCACTCAGTCTGTGAGAAGGAGAATTTACCACGTAGTATGCCTCGGAGTAGAATAATCTGCGGGCATACTAAAACCCTTTTCTTTGTGCACAAAAAGTGCACGTACGTACGTACTTATCCAACTAATCTGCGGGCCTAGCTACCAGCCAAATATACAAGGCAGAGAGATCGGCACCGAGGTAGCGGAGACTGTTGCTTACATTCCGATCATCTTAAACGACAAGAAACACCAACAACAGAGTGGAAGCTATGCTAACACGGCTGCCGCTGCTAGTGCGACGCGACCGAGAGAAACGCAATGAGATTTACAAGAAGCAAGATCAAGAGTCCGGGACAGAAAGCAACGTGGATGCGTGCACGCGGAGCTGCGGCGCCGGCGGGATCGTGCGTGTCTCATCGCTCGGCCGGAGGCGGGTGGTGGTGGTGGCTGGTCCCGAGGCGGCGGCATGCGCCGGAGGCGAAGAGGGAGAGCCAGGCGACCAGCGGCGTGCCGAGGAGGACGAGCCCCACGGGCACCATCCAGAGCTGCTCCCGCGCCGGGTGGAACGCCACCGCCCACCACACCAGCACGCCGGCCCCCGCCAGCCCCACCGCCGCCACGCCGGCCGCCACGGCGCAGCACGCCCACGACCAGGCCCACCCCGCCTCCGCCCCCGTCGACGATCGTGCTCTTCCCGCTCCACCCATCTCCATGGCCGCCGCGACGGCTCCGTCGGCCTTGGCGCCACGCGATGATCCCTGCAGCGGCGCCATTGCTTGAGGCGCGGCGGGTTAGCTGGTCTGCTCCTCCTATGCGCGCGCGCGCGTTGGGGGGCGGAGGGAGGAGAGCGCGGCGGGTGAATATACTGGCGCGGCGCGGGCGGGGGAGGGGGGAAGTGGGCGGCCGAGGCCCCAGGCGGGGTTATCTGGTGATGGCGACTCCGAGGGCCGGAAAGGCGCCCGTTTCCTTCTCTTTCACGACGCGTTGGTATTTATTTACTGCTCTCCACGTCGGAGTTAACCAACCCGAGCCCGTCGCATGCCCGCCAGCTGCCCGGCCCGTGGCCGTGGCCGTGGCCGTTTCCGGTCGGTGAGCACACGCTCCAGCTCTCCGAACCGAAAGCTCAGCGCCCGCTGTTTCCGGCTAATAATCCTGCCGTGTTGCTTGCTTTCCTAGGACCGGGGCCTGGGGGCGGCGACGACGACGATGACCTCGGTTTGCCCGGTCGTCGGTCCAGCCAGGCCAGGTGTCCGGCGGGCCGGCGCCATGAAGCATGGCTGGGCCGGGACGGACGCTTGTCGTCGTGCCGTGTCGGATGCGTCACGCACAATACATGATGGTGGGTGGTGTACCAGTGCCACTGCCAGGTCCGTCCGTGTCACCCGGAGGTGCAGGCGTGTGTTCGTGCGTCTCTAGATTTTGCATCGCATCCATACATAATCCGTCAGTACAGTAGAAGTATTCCCGATCGCGACCCTCATCAAAGAAAACAAAAACCCTGGCGTCGCCGCGGGTCCCTGGACTAATCCTCGGAATCAAAGTTGTCCAGCTCTCTGTCCTATCCGCCGAGAATCCCAGCCGGGCCGGGCCGGGCCTACCCCCGTTTGTCTTGGGAATATATTTTCAGGAACGCGCCGCACTGTGCGAGTCAACATAAGTGGCGATCCATGCCACCGTCCCAAAAGGCTGCTCAAATGAGACGCATGTGCTCCTCTCCATGCCTCCTTTCCCACGTTCCTGGCTGCAACGAACGCCTATCCCTGGGACTCGATCGGTGTCCAGATATACCGATTTCAGGTAAGATCGATGGATACTCGCACAGGCTTCACGCTGAATCCAGCATCCGCACCCTGATTCTCCAAGGTGCCATCAGGCCCATCACCGTCTGAAATCTCATCTCCACAGTTTTTTCCACGGCATGGTTCTCTCTCCCTCTCGTACAGTAATTATTTCCCCAGCTGCTTCACAGAGAAGCCGATCGTAAGATTCACCGGCCCGCACACAAACTTCCTCACCGACAATGATGCTGTCGCCCGTACTGACGGCGAACGTTCAGCCATCAGAAAACTGCACAACACATCCTCCTGTGGACGAACGGAACGGCTAAACGAGCACGCAAGATGTTGCTGGTACTCCAAGGGATTCTCGTACCAGATGAACATGAAGTGTCCTTCAGGGATCAGGAGCCACCGTCGAAAGGGATCTTGCAACGGTGCTGAAGACATCGGGCACGGATACTGACAAGCTGGTGATCGGTACAGCAGTACCCGCAGCAGTTTCCCCCAGATTTGAAATAGCATCCAGAGTACAGTACCTATCAACAAACTGTTGTTGGTATTGGCTACGGAGGTGGCCAGGAGAGGACTGGTTGATCCGGACGTACCTACCAAACGAATAGTGTGGACGGACGGCTGCTTCCACCATGCGGGAGGGACGTTTTGGCTCCGGCGGCATATAACAATAAATTAAAAAAAAATCGGAATATTTTGATTTTTTTTTATAGATGTTCATGCTAGTGTCGCAAGCATGCTTGACAAATTTCATGCGAACAGAGCACCAGTGTTTCGTCGGTGAAAAAACAAATTTGGGATGACATTTGGTCTTTAATTTTTTTTTCTGCATGGGCCAAAATGCTTATCCTTTTCGCCTCAACATTTGCATGTAGCATTTGGATGTGACCAAGACCACCTAAGATTGTTGTCTTGATTTTTTGACATTTCAAAACTTATTTTTGGGCCCAGGAGCCAAATTGAATTTCCGCCTACAAACTACATGGCTTCATCACGGAGCACCTCACACACATCATCAGATGTGGTGGCACCAAAAATACAATAGTTGACTAGAGATAGTAAGAGACCAGCTTAACTGTGATGCCACAAAATTACCCGGCGACGTTTCTTAATTTAATAATGCGATGAGGCAAAGCTTTTGCCTCTTTTTCGAAGAATTTTTTTTTACCATGGGAGAAATGAAATAGGTCCTTCGTACACAATACTAGACCAGCTTGAATGGCCTCCTTGTGAAATAATGCGACGAATTCTTAGATCATGCGCTTGTTCATACTTACCATATTAGGACAGATGTGATGGACCACACCTTCAGCGGCACCACGGAGTAGTACACATGAGCTGAAGTTTTTTTGGAAACAAGAGCTGAAGTTATTTCAAACATAGTTGACACAATGTATTGACCAAATGGTCAACTTATGTCAAAATATTGCCATAGCATGAGCACAGACAAATTCTTACTTATAAGCTGACATTGATTATGCTACAGCAAATAAATTGAGGGTATATCTTGATTCTCCAACGTGCTATCACCGTCTGAAATCTGATGTTCACAGTTTTTTCCACGGCATGGTTCTCCCTCCCGCAGAGTAATTTTGTCACCAGCCGCTTCACAGAGAAGCTGATCCTAAGATTCCCCGCCTGATAGCACGACCGCACACAAACTTCCTCACCGACAGTGATGCTGTCGCTCGTACTGACAACGAACGTTCAGCCATCAGAAAACTGCAGAGCAAATTCTCCTGTGGACGAATGGAACGGCTAAACGAGCACGCAAGAGGCTACTGATACAGTGATACTCCCTCCGTCCCGAAATACTTGTGGAGGAATGGATGTATCTAGACGTATTCTAATTCTGGATACATCCATTTTTATGCATTTTTGCGACAAGTATTTCCGGATGGAGGGAGTACTCCAAACGGATACTTCGCAGTCTACTGGAGGCCGTTCCTCTGTCGACGGCGCACCAGACGAAGGATTGATTTTCGTACCGGGTGAACATCAACTGTCCTTGAGTAGCCACCGTGGAAAGGGATCTTGTAAAGACATCGGCCACAAATACTGAATAGCTAGTGATCGTTGCAGCATACCTACAGCAGATCTTCCGGTAGCCCCGCCGCCTCCCTCGCCGCCATGGCTACCGGCCTCGCTTCGTCGGTGAGCCGCTTTCCCGTCTTGGCGTGGGAGGCGTGGGGCCCCCCGACGGCGGCAGTGTGGCTTGGCGGCGGCGATCCTGGGGCCACGGTGCCGTTGACGTGGCGGCGTGGGCGTTGGTCGCGGGCGGGCGAGGCTCATGGCGCGCCGCTCAGCCCAGATCTGGGCCCTTTTTGGCCCCATCTGGGTTGGGGCAGGCCGCGGCTCGGCGCGCGGCGGCCTTGCTTCCTTTTGCAAAGTGGGCAAAGGCCACAGTTTGCCCACCCACATTTTTTCAACCTATCGGCGGTCCAAATTCTACCTTGGAGAGCCAATCATGAGAAGAATTTGACCTTTGGGGGGGGGAGGGCAAACTTTCCAAACCATATGTCCATAGGTGAAAGCGTCAATCCAAGGAATTGAGCCTTATAGGCGGTGGCTGCCGTGTAGAGCCCATTGTTCGCGTGTTTCCAAATGATTCCATCTTCGGCTTGGACATCAAGTGAGAAATCATGCACGAGCATCCAAAGGGTGAAGAATTCCCGAATGTGGCCACCAGTGACAACGGTGTTGATGTTGATTTTGAAAACCCACGCATTGTCCTTGAGGGCTCCCGCACCTTCCAATTTTTTCACCTTGAAGCCTCGTCGATGAGCGGGGCAATATCCTTCGGTTTACGTCCCAAAAGCCAAGGTGAATCCCAGAATGGCGTTTTGGCACCGTTGCCAACGGTGATGGTTGGGAAGCCATAGAAAAAGTCGATGTTCTCCACGGTGCAAAGGTTTCCAAAACCAACCCAAATTTTGTAGAGCTCCGTCCACTCATACCAAAGCCATCGAAGCCGCAAAGCCCGAGCAAATTTATCCGTATTTAGCACTCCCCATGCCACCACACTCTTTTGGTCTACAAACGGTCTCCCAATTAACCTTGCACATCGCCATAATAGTCTTGTCTGAGTCGGACCAGATGAAGGCCTTCTCAATATTGTTGAGATTATTCAAAGAGCTTTGTAGCACAATTAGCGGTGTGATGGAAAACACCGCCTGGGAGAGATGACCAACTTGACAAGGGCCATGCGCCCAATAGTAGTGATATTTTGGCCTTCCCAAGTGACCAATTTGCTTGCCGCCTTGTCTTCTAGATATTGGAAATCCACCTTTTTTAGTTGCCAAATGGAGAGCTGTAGGCCTAGGTACTTCATAGGGAAGGAGGCCCTAGATGCCGGCATGCTTTGAAGGATTTGCCCGAGGTCAAGGTGATTGCATCGAATTGGCACGACCGAGCTTTTTTGGAAGTTGGCGTAGAGGCCCGTCACCTCGCCAAAGCCTCGCAAGATAGAGGCGAGGTTGTCAATGTCCCTCTTGATCGGGGCCACAAATAGCACTGCGTCATCCGCATATAGAGAGGTGCACACCATTGCACCACGGCCACGGATCTTATGAAGTAGACCTTTACGGGTTGCCAAGTCGAGGATGTGATGTAGCGGATCAATCATAATGACAAATAGTAGGGGGGAGATCGGGTCTCCCTGGCGAAGGCCACATCCATGTTTAATAGGGGGGCCGGGCAGTCCATTGAGCAGGAAACGCGAGGACGAAGTGCATAGGAGCGCCGCAATCCAATCCCGGAATTTCGCCAGGAAACCCAGACCCTGAAGAAGATCAAGGATGTAACCCCACTTGACTGAATCAAACGCCTTTTTTATGTCAAGCTTGAAAAGTAGGGCGGGGGTCTTGCACTTGTGAAGTCTTCTAGCAAAATTCTGAACATACATGAAGTTTATTTCTGATGCTTCTCCTCTTAATGAAAGCACTATGGGCGTGGGAGACAAGGGTGTCCATATGGGGCGTGAGCCGTAGTGATAGGACCTTGGCGATGATCTTGGCAATGGCATGAATAAGGCTAATGGGCCTATAATCAGAGATGCCTTCCGCGCCCTCCTTTTTGGGCAAGAGAACAACATTGGCGGAGTTAAGCCATTGAAGATTGTCAGTGCGAAGGGAGTCAAAGCATTGAATGGCCTTCATGATGTCATTTTTATGATCCCCCAACACTTTTTGAAAAAGATGCCCGTGAAGCCGTCCGGACCAGGTGCCTTGTCTGACGGCATTTCCTTGATGGCCGCCCACACCTCCTCCTCGGTGATAGTGGCATCAAGGTCATGCAAGTCATGAGGCACGATGTTCAATTCCTACCAGTTAAAGTCCTTGTTGCTCGATGCTCCTTTGCTTAAGACCGCGGAGAAGTGGTCATGGATGATCTTTTCTTTTTCTTTGTGCTCTAACACCCAACCCTGGCCATGCTTTATCCGATGGATATGGTTTTTCCTTCTTCTGGCGTTTATGCGGCGGTGAAGAATTTGGTGTTCAGGTTGCCGTCTTTTAGATTGGCAATCCTAGCACACCGGCTCTTCCTAGCCCTCTCGAGCACCGTCAAGCTAATCACCCTTCGCTTGAGTCTAGAGCGGAGATCACGTTCCTCCGGGGAGAGGGGTCTCTCCTCCTGGGCAATGTCCAAGCGAAGGATTACAAGCATGGCTGCATGCAATTGCTCCTTTGCCTTGGAGAACAAGTTCCTACTCCACTCCGTGAGGCGAAGTGCCATTTTCTTCAGCTTGTGGTGCAAGACCTGATAAGGTTCCGTGTGACACACCCGCTCATTCCAAGCCTTTGTGACCACGTCAACAAAACCGGGCAAAGATACCCAGAAATTCTCAAACTTGAAAGACCGTGGTCTTCTGGGCCTCTTGTCATCTGCCAGCAAGAGGGGGCAATGATCGGAGAGGGAAGATGACAAAGGATTAGCACGTGGGTGTTGAATGTCGTATCCCAGTCGGCATTACAGAAGAAAGAGTCGAGTTTGCACAGCTTTGGGTTGTCTCTCTCGTTGCTCTAGGTAAACCGCCTATTTTGGAGATGGATCTCTTTCAGCTCACAGGTTTGCAAGGTTGCACGAAAGCGGTTGATTCTACTCCTATTCACATTTCGGTTGCTTTTATCCCTAGCTCTGTATATCTGGTTGAAATCCCCAAGAGGTAGCCAAGCCACTCCTGGCATAGGCTTGAGAGAGATGAGCTCAGCAAAAAGGCGTCTTTGCAGGAGCAACCAGTTGGGCCATAGACTGAGGTGAGCATGAAGCATACATTGGAAGCGCAGTTCCGAACCATGGCAGATAGGCAATAAGCCGAAGTAGTGATTCCAGTAACATCAAGCACATGGTCATCCCATAGCAAAAGCATTCCTCCCCTAGTCCCGCTTGCCGGGCGTTGCGCAAAACTTTGCAACCTGTTGCCGCCTAGGAAGGCCGCCACAAATTTATCAACGTTATCTAGCTTTGTTTCCTGAAGGCAGACAATTTGACAGGAGGATGCAGCGATTGTTGCACTGACCGTCGCCCGTCTGGCCGGGCAGTTTAGCCCACGAACATTCCAGCTCAAAGTGTTTATCGATTGTACTGTCATTGAGAACAAGGTCTTTCCTTTTGCGTAGACCAGCACTGATGCAAGTGAGAAGCATCAAAGAAGAGCTTGCAAGAGCCAATGGAAAGATAAAACGGCTCAACGACCACCCTCTGGGTAGAACTAGCCCCTCTAGGCAGATAGCATAGTTGTACTAAGATGACAACCAGAGCAACCCTACACTCGCACAGGCAGATCAGACGATCGCCTCCTGCGATCCCCAGCTTTCCTGGGCACGCATCTCCTCCTGCTCAAGGGCGCCCTCACCCCCATGATCGATCAGGGCGTCTTCAAATCGACCAGGGCATCTTCACTCAAAATGATTGTGGGTGATGTGCCGGTGCCACTGCAAGGTCTGTCCGACCGTGTCTGGCTGATTCATGCGGGCAGGAGGTGCAGGCGTGTGCTCGTGCGTCTCTGGATTTTGCATTGCATCGCATCCATCATCCATCAATGCAGTAAGTATTCCCGATGGCGATCCTCATCAAACAAAACAAAAACCCTGGACGGAATCAAAGTTGGCCAACTTTCTGTCCTATCCACCTGCAAAAAAAGGACCTCAATAAGTCCCGAACGTTCGGAATTTAAGCATGTCATTCCGAATGTTTTTTGATGGCAATTTTAGTTGTTGCGAGGTGACAACTTTAGTTGTTAACACATGGCAACTTTGTTCCATTTCGATTTTGGATGACATGCTTAAAAATCGAATGTTCGGGATTTATTTATTCCGAAAAAAAAGCTCTCTGTCCTATCCGCCAAGAATCCCAGCCGGGCCGGGCGTTTGTCATGGGAATATTTTCTTCAAGAACACGCCGCACTGTGCGGGTCAACATAAATGGCGGTCCATGCTGCCTGCCATGGCGACGTTACAACCATCCCCCCAAAAGGCTGCTCAAATGACACATGTGCTCCCCTCTTCCTTTCCTATGACAACGTTTATCCTATGCAGGAAGGAATGCCATGTTCAGGTAAGATAGTACTCGTTTTTTTTTTTAAAAAAAGGAGGTTAAGACCTCTAGCCTCTGCATCAACCGATGCATACGACCATCTTTATTTATTATTTAACATAGATAAGATAGTACTCGTACAGACAGACTTCACATTGAAGCCACAAGCCAGCATCGGCATCTTGATTCTCGACGATGTCATCAGCATTTCAGTCTCATGTTTGAGTTCTCCCGCTAGGATGGTTCTCTCCTAATTTTATCCCCAGCTGCTTCACAAAGAAGCCGATCCCAACTTCCTCACCAACAATGATGCTGTCGCCCGTACTGACAACGAACGTTCAGCCATCAGAAAAACTGCACAGCACATTCTCCTGCAGAGGAATGAAACGGCTAAACGAGCACACAAGAGGTTGCTGTCTCCTGGAGGCCGTGCACCAGGATTCTCGTACCGGACCAACATGAACTGTCCTTCAGGAGCCACTGTGGAAAGGGATCTTGTAATGGTGCTAAAGACATCGGCCACAGATACTTCCATACTGGCTATGGAGGTGCTACGGACGTACCTACCAAATGATGGACGGATGGCTGCTTCTACCCTGCCTACAAGCTACATTGCTTCATCAGGGCTCCCTGCACACTCAGCATCAGATGTGGCCGAGCCAGCAAGACCATAGATGACAAGAGATAGCAAGAGACCAGTTTAACTGTATGCCACAAAATTTACCATGGGAGAAATGAAAAAAAGGTCCTTCATACACAATACCAGGGCAGTTTGCATGCAATCCTCGTGAAATAAAAGCAAGCAATTCTTAGACCGTGCGCTTGTTCATACCTACAAACCCCCAAATGCGTGATGGATCTCACCTCCATGGGCACCACGGGGATGTATCAGTTACAGTTAATAATAGACCTCAAGTTACAAAACAAAATGATACAATGTATTGACCAATCTATGGAGAAAGTTTTAGCATAACATTAGCACAGACACATACAAACTTGTAAGCTGACATAGATTATGGTACAGCAAACACTCTGTGGCTGAAATTTCACACTCAATCATAGTTCAGTTTGTTCTCAACACTCATTTGCTGAGGGTAAAAACACCATGAGCAGACTGACTCCTGCGAACCATTGTATGGACACAGCTCCAATGTCTTTTTCTTTTTTTCTTTTTAAAAAAGCTCCCAAGTAAAAATAAATAAATTAGAAAAGCTCCCAAGACTAATTTTTTAAGAAAAAAGCTCCAAGTCAAAAAGCTGAGTGCAGTGAAGCAAACACAAGAAAGTTTCCAAAAACTCGCAAAACTAAATAATTAATATACCAGCAAAAAATTCAGCAGCATTTATCTTCAAAGTCAGTGCTATAAAAAAAATAAGCACTACAAAATTTAGCAAAAACAAGCCATCAAATTTATTTTTATTGTTAGCAATGAATACTCATTATGCTATGTATATTACCACTGTTACCAGGAAGCAAATTGCTGAATAAACTTAGAAAAGCGCCAATTCTGACCAATGCCAGACATGGTATTTTGACCACACATGAACTTCCTCACTGACATTGATGCTGTCGCTTGTACTGATGATAAAACTTCACCTGTCAGCAAACTGCGGAACACATTCTCCTGTAGATGAATGGAGTAGACGAATGGAACGGCTAAACGAACACGCAAGATGTTGATACCAAAAACACATTTTGCTGTCTCAGGGAGGCCGCGGCGAATGCAAAGCTGCCATCGACGGTGTACCTGATGAATGATTCTCGTACCGGAGCAACATGTACAGTCCTTCTGGACACACTGTGGAAAGGGATCTTGCAATGCTAAAGACACATGCTAACACATCGGGCACAGCAACTGAAAAGCTAATGGTCGTTACAGCAGTACCTACAGCAGTTTTCCAAGATTTGAAATAGCGTCCAGAATATCTATCAAACTGTTGTTCGTACTGGCTATGGCTGATCAGGACGTACCTAGCAAATGATGGATGGATGGCTGCTTCTACCATAAACTTGTATTGTTTCATCATGGAAAACCCTACACAGTATCAGATGCCATGGCGCCAGACAATAGATAAACTAGAAATAGTATGTGATCAGCTTAATTGTGATGCCACAAATTACAACAGGAGAAATGCAATAAAATAAGATCCACCGATAATACTACAGCAGTTTGAAATGCCCTCCCTGTGAAACTAATAAACTACTAAAGCAAGCAACTCTTAGATCGTGAGCTCACTTCTTACTTACAAATTACAATTTGAGTGGTGGATCTCATCCCGTACTAGTGTACATGTTAGTGGATGAGCTGAGACCAGATGCACACATTATTTTCGGATGTTTAGCATTGCATCAGGACCAGCAAACATCCACTGGAAATAGAGATATAAGCTCAAAAAAAATTATGTCCCAGATAACAGACTAGTAGCAACTCCCAATCAATCAGAGCTCACTTTCTCCTCAATGCTTGATTTGCTGAGGATGAACACACCAAGAATGATCAGACTGGCTCCCGCAAACCACTGTATGGACATAGCTCCAAGTTAAAAGGCTGAGTGCAAGAAGTGAAAAAACAAGTCCAAAACTTGCAAAATTAAGTCATTGAACCTGTCAAAATTTAGCAGCATTTATCTAGGTTAGTTGGTATGAATTAAACGCTTCCTAAATATTGGTATGAACTAAACAGCATTTATCCATGATGTAGCAAAATTTGCTCATCAACACTGAATTTTCCTTTATGTTAGGAAGTGCCTATCTCCTATTGAGCAAGAAGCAAGTTGTTCAACAAACTTAAGAAAATGCTAATTTGGCTGGAGATCACAAGACAAAGAAAATATAATTAAACGCTTCCTGAACATGCACTACTGCCATTACAGAAACGAGAAAATGCAGAATTAATAAAATAGTACCTTAGAAGGCAGAGGCTCCTGAAATAGGAAATACCCTGCAAGACCCGACGAGATGAAGTTGGCGGCGAAGTTGGTGACCGTTGCCTGGAGGGAAGACAATGCTTTGAGGCTGTTCACGTAGCACCCCCACATTGTCACGTTGAAAAGTATCACCATGCCGTATTTGAGCAACTGAGGAAGGCAAGACCATAGTCAGTGACAGTCATTGTCAACCCTGTGTTCCGAAGAAGGGGAAATTTTGTCAAAAAATTTCAAGCAGGCTGCACTGATCTCAATCTAGGAGAAACAGAACCCTTTTAAGTGCTGATCCCAATCTACTTTACCCTTCATGTTATGCTAGTCAACACTGATGAGTGTTCTCTTCATTTCTTGAGAGACAGGGAGTAATTTCACCATGAAATAAATCGCGATTTCAACTTGAATTCAGTCTTGCTTCTACCAGTTATAAGGTCACAGGCTCACATCCACTATCGAATTCGCTAACTGAGTAACTCGGGACAGCCATTTCGGAGATTCACGTACCGTCCGGGAGGCTGGAGCAACCCAAATTAAGGGGGCTGCAGACTCGCTGGTAAGGGGAGAAGAAGTTCAGATCGGAGGGGAAGGAGAGAGCGTTGGTTCGGTACCATGGGAGCGAAGAACTTGGCGGAGATGGCGGCGAGCGCGGCGTTGAGGCCCGCCGCGAGGGCCCAGGCGTATCCGCCTCCGCTCGCCATCGGAGCTCGTCTCGTGCTCGCCGGAGATCCACTCCCCACGCTGCAGTAAACTAGCGAAGTGGTCGCCGATGCGCGGAAGGGAAAGGCCGGCCACAGCCCGGACGTGCATATGGGCTAACGAGGCTTATCTAAACATTTTTTTTTGAGGTTTACGAGGCTTATCTAAACATTTCAATCGTTCTAACGCGACCGGGCCTTCTCGCATCAAATTACATGGGCTATGGGCTGGAGATTAGTTCGTCGCACACACACAGTGCTAGTAAGAATGTGCAAAAGCCCAAACCAGCTAGTGTGCGCTATGTGCAAAAGCCCAAAGCATGTGCGCTATGTGCCACCCAGAAAACATGCAAAGCCATCTACTTTGGTTAAGCCAAGCATGCAGCGCTATCCCCATATCTACCATAGTTTGCTAAGCTATGTGCAACCCTATTCTGGTCATGAGAAACTTTTACCGGAACAAACACCCTACTGTAATAGGGAATATGAGATGGTGCATTTATTACTGGTCTTTTCTCAGATTCTAAAAAAAACCTAGTATTTTCTCAAAATAATAATAATAAAAAAATAGTCTACCGATATAAAGCACTCCTACCAAAAGTGCTTTAAAAAAAATCCCCTAAAAAGTTCAAAAGAAAAACCTCCTGCCGATGCTAATTGGACATGAGGACCTTGTATCACAAGAGACAAAGAGATTAGTTTTTCTGCAAAATAAGAAAAATTAGTTCGCGAGATACACTTGCTAACCACAAGTCATGCAAATTAACCGACTCATTTAGGGCTTGTTCAGTTGACAGGGAAAATGGAGGGGTTTGGCAGGGATTGCACCCTCTACAAGTCAAAATCCCCTCCAATCCACCCCAATCCACTTGTGAGGGGGTGTAACCGAACGAAGCCTTAGTTATTTACCTCCATCAACATATAACTCGATCTCTACACCGACAACCCTATTATATATAGAGAACAGTTTGCAGCTAGAGCATTTCCACCGACCTTTTCAGATTCTTATCAAAGTGGCCAGAGCCGCCACATAAGACATTTGATCGAAAGAGTGCATGACCGGGCAAATACGGTGAACATGACTGCAAGAGTGGTATACGTTTGTTTATATAGAAATAACAAAGAAAAGACTTGTAAATTTCTGGAATGGAGGAGGTATCATGTATTTTCATATTTGGATATCTATTTTTGAGCCCAGACTCATCTGCACCCGACGATCAATAAATTCAAAAAATAAATAAAAAATTCTGAATTTTTTGGCCTGGAAGATGTTTTTGTGCGTGAGGTCCACTCGAAATCTAAGGTCATTTGAACATTTGAGTAGCTCTAAGCAAAAAAGATAAATTAGGTCAGAACAATACATGAAAAAAAAACTGTTTCACAGACCCCCAGTTTGTCTTTTTTGCCGAGAGCTACTCAGATGTCATAATGAGCTGAAATTTCAAGTGGGCCTCACGCACCGAAGCATCTTCCATGCAAACACATTTCAGATCTTTTTGAATTTTTCTATTTTTTTGAATTTACAATTCATGGCGGGTGCAGATGAGCCCAGAAGCCAAACAGTCGCACTCCTTCATATTGCTAAGTATACCATACATTTTTTCTTTTGGGCATCTGCTATTCATCCGTTGCCTGAAAATCCAAATTTTAATTTGCGGTAGTCGAATTTGCATGAAGCCCTGAGGCGGAGACGGGGTCGCCGCATTGAGTGACAACGAGGCATGGGGAAACCGACGAGCCCGGAGGGCAGGGAGCAACACGGCAGCGGCGGCGTTGATGGAGGGGAGTCGAAGGTTGGTAGGTTCAGTTAGAGGGAGGTCAAGGGCGGCGGCAATAGGGTGGGGGCGTTTCGGGTCAGACATGGCGGGACGGCGCACGACAACGGTTGCCAACCATGGTGGCCGAGAGCGCGTCTATGTGGGGGAAGAAGATACGTGACGAAGAAGAGTAGATGCTGCTAGAGGGCGATAGCCATTGTATTCGCATCGTAGAGCTCAGACATAATTGTGGTAGCTAGCGTGCTATGTACTA
Organism: Aegilops speltoides; assembly: GCA_021437245.1. Lineage (NCBI taxonomy): Eukaryota > Viridiplantae > Streptophyta > Magnoliopsida > Poales > Poaceae > Aegilops > Aegilops speltoides. Next base: position 471,522,373 of record CM038144.1, on the reverse strand, counting down.
CCACTCAAGTACCCAACTTCTGGGATGAAGCCATTGACAACGAGATAGATTACCCATCATCTGAAAAACGGAGCAGCTAGATATGCCTTTCACACGTGCACATGGTGTGGCGAGGTTACTTGTCAATGTGGCCAGCATTGAGTTTGTGCCGGATGTGGTCAAGTGGACCCATGCGGGGGTCACAAATGTGTTAGAGATTGAGCTCGAGGATACGCCGTTATTCCAGGAGATGGATGAGCAACAGGATATGGACACGACAGAGGGGGATGGAGCCCCGGGGAATCAGAACAAGGGGCCCGAGCATTCTTATAGGGAGGTGGCCAAGGGGCCCACTCCGCAGTCTAACAAGGCGGATAAGTCTGCCACGGGGACCGCAAATCTACGACACCGATGAATACACTATGTTTTGGCTCATTTGGCTCGTTTTCGGCTCCTAATCGCTTATGGAGCCACAGAGTCGAGATGGACGACCCGGTAGAGCATGAGCTACCGCCGATATTGATTGATGATTGCGTAACACCGACATCTCACACACCGCATCGAGAGATCTCCGGGCCGGTGGTGGTTCAGCCACGTTCTGCAGATGACGACATCGGTGGGACGGAGGGACAGGAGGCCCGTACCTGTTCTCCACCTCCCTTACCTTCTGGCGCCAGCCCGGTCGGAGTAGGGAGGCGTGCTACGTCTCGAGCTTGCGTTGGTTTTCCCCGAAGAGAAGGGGGTGATACAGCACAGTAGCGTAAGTATTTCCCTCAGTTTTTGAGAACCAAGGTATCAATCCAGTAGGAGGTCACGCGCAAGTCCCTCGTACCGCACAAAACGATAGCAACTCGCAACCAACGCTTAGGGGTTGTCAATCCTTCACGGTCACTTACGAGTGAGATCTGATAGAGATAATATTTTTGGTATTTTTGGTATAAAGATGCAAAGTAAAAGGTAAAAGCAAAACAAGTAAATAAAGTGATGGAGATTGATATGATGAGAATAGACCCGGGGGCCATAGGTTTCACTAGTGGCTTCTCTCAAGAGCATAAGTATTCTACGGTGGGTGAACAAATTACTGTTGAGCAATTGATAGAATTGAGCATAGTTATGAGGTTATCTAGGTATGATCATGTATATAGGCATCACGTCCGAGACAAGTAGATCAAACGATTTCGCATCTACTACTATTACTCCACTCATCGACCGCTATCCAAAGATGCATCTAGAGTATTAAGTTAAAACAGAGTAACGCCTTAAGCAAGATGACATGATGTAGAGGAATAAATTCATGCAATATGATAAATATCCCATCTTGTTATCCTCGATGGCAACAATACAATACGTGCCTTGCAACTCTTTCTGTCACTGAGTAAGGACACCGCAAGATTGAACCCAAAGACATGCACTTCTCCCATTGCAAGAACTACCAATCTAGTTGGCCAAACCAAACGGATAATTCGAAGAGACTTGCAAAGATAACCCAATCATACATAAAAGAATTCAGAGAAGATTCAAATATTATTCATAGATAAGCTGGATCATAAACCCACAATTCATCTCAACAAACACACCGCAAAAAGAAGATTACATCGAATATATCTCCACGAGAGAGGGGGAGAACATTGTATTGAGATCCAAAAAGAGAGAAGAAGCCATCTAGCTACTATCTATGGACCCGAAGGTCTGAAGTAAACTACTCACACTTCATCGGAGGGGCAATGATGTTGATGTAGAAGCCCTCCGTGGTGGATGCCCCTCCGTGAGCTCCTAACAGCCCCAAGATGGGATCTCGTGGATACAGGAAGTTGCGGCGGTGGAATTAGGTTTTTTGGCTCCGTCTCTGGTCTATTGGGGATACGTAGGTATATATAGGAGGAAGGAGCACGTTGGTGGAGCTCCGAGGGGCCCACGAGGCAGGGGGCGCACCTAGGGGGCGCACCCTCCACCCTCGTGACCTCCCCGGAAGCTTCTTGGAGTAGGGTCCAAGTCTCCTGGATCACGTTTGGTGAGAAGATCACGTTCCCAAAGGTTTCATTCCGTTTGGACTCCGTTTGATATTCTGTTTCCTCGAAATACTGAAATAGGCAAAAAAAACAGCAATTCTGGGCTGGGCCTCCGGTTAATAGGTTAGTCCCAAAAATAATATAAGTGGAAAATAAAGCCCAATATAATCCAAAACAGTAGATAAAGTAGCATGGAGCAATCAAAAATTATAGATACATTGGAGACGTATCAAGGCGCACCCCGATGACCTCGACGGTTGCTAGTTCGGTGGGCATCAGATCGCCCATCGCGTTTGGGAATCTAACTGCACCAGGTGATCGTGGTTGGGGAGACGCGAGGGCAGGCGACCCCCCCTCCCCAACGATGTTGCCTCATGGCGCGGTGTTGCCTCTGAGGACGGCAGGGCCGGTGGCTAGCCTTGCCTGCGATGCGCGGGGCACTGGTGTGGGCACCAAGTCTGGGGAGGGGCGCGGGCAGGAGGCCCTCGTTCCTACCTCCCTTGAGTCGCCCCCTGGTACCAGTGTCTTCTGGAGTGGGCTAGCGGAGCAGGAGGCTCTGAGGGCATGCTCTCCTCTTTCGACTTCGTCGGGGTCTTCGGCACCCTCGCCCATCGTGGCGGGTGCGGCATCTCCAGTCGGGCCAATGGCAGGCGTCCATAGTCCGACCGGCTTGGTGATGCCCGCTCCGCTTGAGAGTCAGGCAAGAGGCCTTACCTCGAGTGGGCCTATGCGGGATGAGATCGTCGCCTTCGGAGGGATCGCGGATCCCATGTCTGACGACAGACGGATGAGCTGCCGTCTCCAGGATCAGCCGAACATAGATGACCTGCAGCTAGGGCACGCCATGCGGGAGGCCAAGCTTCGTGACACTGAGGTCACTACCGGTATGTCAGTTAATACTTCCAATTCAATTTTGCATATTTCTGATGACAAGATAATAAATAATGCAAATCAGTTGGGAGTCTCTCTAGGCAGTAATGATAAAAAATTGCTAAATCTGTTAATGATATTCTTGACTTAGAAGCGGAGCGCACTTTAGAGATGAGTCGAAACCTAGCGCTTGTTAAACCATTAAATGATCCGAAAATAGATGCTTTGGGTGTTAGGGCTCTTGATAGTCTTTGTGCGGATCTTGTACCCACACCAACTGGGATAGAGGAGGACGAGAGTCTTATATCTCCGAGGGGGTCGAATCACGCTGATCCAGAGGCATGTAGGCTCACTGCACTTGGTTGTATGGACCGAGTTGATGAGCAAAACAAGCCTAAGCGCAAGTGGAACCAGAAGATATATCCGGCCTCGGTTGTGCGTAGAAGTGCTAGAAACCGGATTACTAAAAAAATTTCATGATGAAATATTAAGGGAATTTTTTGGAATAGCAGAGGTCTGACTGACTTTGCTAAACAAAGGTTTCTGGCGGATGCTTCTATAGAGCACAAGTTGGATTTTATTGCCCTCTTTGAGACTGGTAGGGACAATTTTACCACTCAGTTTCTTGGTACCGATATCGGGAGGAGTCGATTTTGATTGGCACTGCTTACCAGTGGCGGACGTACAAGGTGGCCAGGGTGGGCCCCGGCCCACCCTGGGATTTTGAGACGGACTATATACTTATACATTTTAATTGGGCCAGAAAAAAACCCAGCCCAATAAACACACCCAGAGTCGGGGATTTAACGCAGCCGCTCGCACCTGGGCCGTCCTCGCCCCGACGCCTCGCAGCTTTGCTGCCGCCCGACCTCGACGCGCGCCCGGCGGCAGCCGCCTTGCCGTTCCCCGCCACCATCCAGGAAGTTCCCGCCTCTCCTCCCGCCCGCCCGGCCCTCGGGGTTCAGCCGACGCCTCCTTGCGTGCGGCCTCGCCCAGCTCAGCGGCTATGCCCCGCCACGACGGTGCCGCCGAGGCTGCGTCGCGCCGACCTCATGGCCTCGCCCCCTGCTGCAAATCTGGCCAAAACCAAAACCTTGCCTGATTTAAGGTTCCAAAATACACAAATTTCTGATTTAGGGTTTGCTTTTTTGAACTATGCTATCCACTACATGAAGAACATATACATAATTCTGCAAATCATTTAGGCCTCAATTAGCTTTATTGATAGCAAGTCGTTTTCTTGCAGATTTGTTGTAAAATGAAGAGGGCCGGAGATCACTTTAGAACAGAAGTTTTTGTTGGAGTCATTGATCAAATTAGTCAAGAGCTTGAAAATCGGTTTGATGAGATCAATATGGAGTTGTTATCTTGTATGTATGCGTTGAATCCCGCCAACTCATTTGTTGCTTTTGGTGCACAAAAGGTATGCAAACTTGTTTCTAAAATTTGTATTGCTTTTAAAATTGGTATCGAATCCCTTCAACTCATTTGTTTCTTTTGATGTAAGCAAGGTATGAAGACTTGTTGAGTTCTATCCGAAAGATTTTTCAACTGCTGACTTGATACCCCTTGAACTACAACTTGATAACTATATAGATGACATGAGAAAAGAGGAGAACTTTTGAGGCCTTGGAAATCTTGTTGGTCTCTCTCTCTCGGTTAAGCATGTTCAAATAGGGAGACATATAGTTCATCATTTGGTCCTAAAATTGGTATTTATTATACCGGTGGCAACAACAAATGTTGTGAGAGCATTTTCTGCCATGAGCATAGTCAAGAGCAAGTTGAGAAATAAGATGGGCGATAGTCTTTTGGATGATTGTCCTGTAGGAGATATGCCCTAGAGGCAATAATAAATGATATTATTTATCTTCGAGTTCATAATAATGTTTATGTTCCATGCTTTAACTGCAATGATTCTTGAGTCTGCAATATCCACGAGGCTCCGAGGAAGACTCATATGCACGTGTGGAATAATAAACGGTAAGAAGTATTCCTAGTTTGGCCTCTAAGACTAGCTCAAGTGTTGCATGATGGTTCCGTTTTCCTGATCATGGGCAGGTCTATGCCAACAACTTTGAGGGCACAATGTTATGAGAACATTTGTGTTGAATCGACCCGGTTTGATGTTATGCTATGAGATTCATTCGTCAAAAGTTAATGGTAAATAACACAGAGATGGTTAACGTTTGCATGATTCCTTAGACCATGAGAGTATCGAATTTCTTCATGCTTGCTTCATGAACTTTGGGGTTTGTTAAACGTCATCCGTAAATGGGTGGCTATTACGGCGGCTTACGGGTTCATGGAAAAGTGTGGCAAGTAACTTGATAGCTCAAGATTGGGATTTTCTCCTCCGACGATGGAGAGATATTCTCGGGCCCTCTCAGTGTTATGGTATCCATCATCGTCTGGCCAGACACAGTGTGATTTGATCACAGGGATGCCGGAACACGGAAACGAGAAAAGAGAACAAAAGCAGTAATGAGGTAACTAGCATAGTGGACAAGTTGTTGATCCACGGGGATGCAAGTAAATCTCACCTCGGGTCTTTGTAACATATCGCGAAGCAACAGGAGTAGCACACGACAACTGGAGGTTCACTCGAATATTCATTCGTTTGGGTATAGGGGTCAATATGGGTGTCCACAGCTCCGATGTTGATCATTGATCGGAAGGGGTTTCGGGTCATGTCTATACTTCACCGAACCTATAGGGTCACACGCTTAAGGGTCATCTATCTGTTGAATACTAGACAGGGAGTCTGAGAGAAAATCACCGAAAAAGTTTCGGACAGTGGAAAAGGTTCCGTAGAGAGAGGTCATCGGATGAGTTTCGGTGAAACTGAAAAGTTGTTTCAGGGGATACCATTAAGTCAAATTGGTTTCGGCACATGCCTGATAATTCTTGGAGGGTGCCAGAATATTCTGGAAGCTTTCTGGAATTTTCCGGATAATAACCGGATATGCTCCCTCGCTGCCGGATAAGATTACATAAAGCAGACGAATACAAAACGGCATTCAAGACCCACGTCACTATGAATTTTAGGCTATTTGGGCTCACAAATGCACCCTGGATGAGATCATTTCCGAGGACTTATTAAATAGGGGTGCTTTTTCTACGAATATAATCAATTCCATAATGCTATCCGCTTTGACGAAGCAAATCAGATGACGGGCGATCTACGCCTTATTGGCACGATCTAACCTATTATGGGGAATCGGTCCTGCACTTGTCCTATCATACCTACCACTTCAGATGTTTTTCGCAGATGAAATTCACTAATCTGAAATAGTTTCAGAACAAATCCAAAATCATTTTAGTGGGTACTGGAATTATTCTAAGACCCACAGAAATATTTTCGGATTTAATGGACGCGAAAAATTGTCTTCATGAATAGTAAAAACACATTCTTGTTTGCTTTGTGCAGATGAAAATCACTAAACCGAAATTGTTTCGGAATGTGTTGAAAATTATTTTTAGTGGGTAATGGAAATGTTCTGAGCCCACATAAATATTTTCAGTTTGAACGGACGCTGAAAAATGTCGTCATGAATAGTGAAAGTGCTTTTTGCTTGGCTTCTTGGAGAAGCCACCTTGAGGTCCTTTTGGTATTCTCCCCTTGGCTTCCTGGAGAAGCCACCCTTGGGCTTGGCCTATAAATAGGGGTGGAGGGGGCTGCCTAAAGACACATCCCTTCTCACATACAAGTGACATGCATGATCTGGCTTCTTCTCTCCCTCCCACGAAAAGAGTTTCGTAGAGCCGCAAGGCTGTCTGGGTTCCGGCAGGAACTAGTTCTTGACGGCGAAGCCCTGCCGGATAGATGACACCATATGTGTGCAACTCTGTAGAGAGATCATAGTTTCGGTCTTAGTTCGTGAGTGCCTCCCGAAGGGCTGTCCGTGTGACCATCTGAGTTTCGAAGGTCCTCCCGAAGGGTTGTACGAGTGACCGTTCAAGTTTCGATGGTCCTCCCGAAGGGCTGTCCGCGACACCGTCCGAGGGGCTGTTCGACCGTCTCCCAAAGGGTTGTCTGAGGAGCAGATGAGGGTATAAATCCTCACGGTTGGGAGGTTGTAAATCCTAGCTGCGGGGATCAGCACCGCCGTTCATCATCGACTCTACTTCCCGCTGCGCTACGAGTCGGTAACAAAAAAGATCAAACCATGCATGCAGTCTCCATAGTGGTCCTGGGCTGGTGCGTAGGTTGGAAATTTTTGTTTTCTGCTGCGTTCCCCTACAGTGGCATCAAGAGCCGTGCTATGCATAGATGCATGTTACGATCTATAATACATGGAGATGTATGGGTATTGCATAATATAATTTTGGAGTAGATGAGATCTATTGCTGAAAATTATTTATGCGGGTGACAGATGAAATCTGTTACCCGACGTTCTTGTTGCTTCCCTAGAATTTGAAGGAAATATGCCCTAGAGGCAATAATAAAGTTATTATTTATTTCCTCATATCATGATAAATGTTTATTATTCATGCTAGAATTGTATTAACCGGAAACATGATACATGTGTGAATACATAGACAAACATAACGTCACTAGTATGCCTCTACTTGACTAGCTCATTAATCAAAGATGGTTAAGTTTCCTAACCATAGGCATGTGTTGTCATTTGATTAATGGGATCACATCATTAGGAGAATGATGTGATTGACATGACCCATTCCGTTAGCCTAGCACTTGATCGTTTAGTATATTGCTATTGCTTTCTTCATGACTTATACATGTTCCGAAACTATGAGATTATGCAACTCCGTTTCGGAGGAACACTTTGGGTGCTACCAAACGTCACAATGTAACTGGGTGATTATAAAGGAGTACTACAGGTGTCTCCAAAGGTAGATGTTGGGTTGGCGTATTTCGAGATTAGGTTTTGTCACTCCGATTGACGGAGAGGTATCTCTGGGCCCTCTCGGTAATGCACATCACTATAAGCCTTGCAAGCAATGTAACTAATCAGTTAGTTACGGAATGATGCATTACGTAATGAGTAAAGAGACTTGCCGGTAACGAGATTGAACTAGGTATTGGATACCGACGATCGAATCTCGGGCAAGTAACATACCGATGACAAAGGGAACAACGTATGTTGTTATGCGGTTTGACCGATAAAGATCTTCATAGAATATGTAGGAACCAATATGGGCATCCAGGTTCCGCTATTGGTTATTGACCGAGAATAGTTCTAGGTCATGTCTACATAGTTCTCGAACCCGTAGGGTCCGCACGCTTAACGTTACGATGACAATTTTATTATGAGTTTATAAGATTTGATGTACCGAAGTTTGTTCGGAGTCCCGGATGTGATCACGGACATGACGAGGAGTCTTGAAATGGTCGAGACATAAAGATTGATATATTGGACGACTATATTCGGACACCGGAAGTGTTCCGGGTGATTTCGGAGAAAACCGGAGTCTTGGAGGGTTCTGGAACCCTCCCCGGGAGAGTTAATGGGCCACATGGGCCTTAGTGGAAAGAGAGAGGTGCGGCCAGGGTGGGCCGCGCGCCCCCTCTCCCTCTGGTCCAAATTGTACTAGGAGGGGGGCGCCTCTTCCTTCCCCTCTCCTTCCTTTCCCCCTCCTAGTAGGAGTAGGAAGGGGGAGTCCTACTCCTACTAGGAGGAGGACTCCTCCTCCTTGGCGCGCCCACAAGGGCCGGCCGGCCTCCCCCTTGCTCCTTTATATACGGGGGTGGAGGGGCACCCTAGAGACACACAAGTTGATCTACGGATCGTTCCTTAGCCGTGTGTGGTGCCCCCCTCCACCATATTCCACCTCGGTCATATCGTCGCGGAGTTTAGGCGAAGCCCTGCGCCGGTAGAACATCATCATCGTCACCATGCCGTCGTGCTGACGGAATTCATCCCCGAAACTTTGCTGGATCGGAGCCCGGGGATCGTCATCGAGTTGAACATGTGCTGAACTCGGAGGTGTCGTACGTTCGGTACTTGGATCGGTCGGATCGTGAAGACGTACGACTACATCAACCGCGTTGTGCTAACGCTTCCGCTTACGGTCTACGAGGGTACATGGACAACACTCTCCCCTCTCGTTGCTATGTCATCACCATGATCTTGCGTGTACGTAGGAATTTTTTTGAAATTACTACGTTTCCCAACAGTGGCATTCGAGCCTAGATTTTATGCGTTGATGTTATATGCACGAGTAGAACACAAGTGAGTTGTGGGCGATACAAGTCATACTGCTTACCAGCATGTCATACTTTGGTTCGGCGGTATTGTGAGATGAAGCGGCCCGGCCCGACATTACGCGTATGCTTACGCGAGACTGGTTTCACCGTTACGAGCACTCGTGCTTAAAGGTGACTGGCAGGTGTCTGTCTCTCTCACTTTAGCTGAATTGAGTATGGCTACACCCGGTCCTTGCGAAGGTTAAAACAACACTAACTTGACGAACTATCATTGTGGTTTTGATGCGTAGGTAAGAACAGTGATTGCTAAGCCCATAGCAGCCACATAAAACTTGCAACAACAAAGTAGAGGACGTCTAACTTGTTTTTGCAGGGCATGTTGTGATGTGATATGGTCAAGACGTGATGCTATATTTTATTGTATGAGATGATCATGTTTTGTAAGAGAAGTTATCGGCAACTGGCAGGAGCCATATGGTTGTCGCTTTATTGTATGAAATGCAAACGCCCTGTAATTGCTTTATTTTATCACTAAGCGGTAGCGATAGTCATAGATGCAACAGATGGCGTAACGACAAAGATGCTACGATGGAGATCAAGGTGTCGCGCCGGTGACGATGGTGATCACGACGGTGCTTCGAAGATGGAGATCACAAGCACAAGATGATGATGGCCATATCATATCACTTATATTGATTGCATGTGATGTTTATCCTTTATGCATCTTATCTTGCTTTGTTTGACGGTAGCATTTTAAGATGATCTCTGACTTAAAAGTATCAAGAAGTGTTCTCCCTGAGTATGCACCGTTGCCAAAGTTCATCGTGCCCAGACACCACGTGATGATCGAGTGTGATAAGCTCTACGTCCATCTACAACGGGTGCAAGCCAGTTTTGCACACGCAGAATACTCAGGTTAAACTTGACGAGCCTAGCATATGCAGATATGGCCTCGGAACACGGAGACCGAAAGGTCGAGCGTGAATCATATAGTAGATATTATCAACATAGTGATGTTCACCATTGAAAACTACTCCATCTCACGTGATGATTGGTTATGGTTTAGTTGATTTGGATCACGTGATCACTTAGATGACTAGAGAGATGTCTGTCTAAGTGGGAGTTCTTAAGTAATATGATTAATTGAACTTAAATTTATCATGAACTTAGTACCTGATAGTATTTTGCTTGTCTATGTTTGTTGTAGATAGATGGCTCGTGCTGTTGTTCCGTTGAATTTTAATGCGTTCCTTGAGAAAGCAAAGTTGAAAGATGATGCACTACTAGGGAAAAGCCTAGCAGCAGCATGGGTTTTGGGCCTATTAGTAGCGCGGGCAGGAGCGCTACTGATAAGGCGCTACACTAATGCTTAGCAATAGCGCGTCTTCACCCACGCTACTGCTAAATTGACTTAGTAGCAGCGCTTCTTCAGAACATCGCTACTGGTAGTTAGTAGTAGTGCTTCTCCTTACCCGCGCTACTACTATTATTTAGTATTTTATTTCTTTTCTTTTTCATGTTGTATTCATACACCTTTACACAAGTTTTCATACAACAGGAATTTAGAGATTGTTTTTACATCATAATGAGTTATTACATCATGGGGTGAAAGAACCGTGGACTAGTTTCAAGTGGATGTCCATCCACTTGAAACTAATCCGCGGTTCTTTCACCCAATGATATAATAATATCATCATCATCATCATATCATTAACAACTTAGCATCATAATACATCATTGTCATATAACACCTCCTCAATATCATCGTTTTCATCATTGACATCACATAACACCTCCTCAAGATCATCATTATCAACTCTAACACATTACCACATAATAAACATATTGTACCTCATAGGACCTATTACATTCGATTAAGACCTACTACATTTTCTAAGGTAAAATAACAAAAAACAAGATAGCCCCTGACTCTCCATTATGGAGAATGGAGATTAGCCTGTCTCCAATTCTTGCCTTTCGCTGAATGTTACTTCCAAGAACCTCCTTGCGAATGTCCATACATTTCTTCCATTCTCTGATGATCATGTGTTCACGGGTTTTAGAAATCTGATATGCACAGTGAGCTCCGTAGATTTACTCGGCAAGTATGTTCAGAATCGAGAGGTGACCATGCAGAGACATCGATGAGGCACACAATCCATCGGGAGTTTCGTTGAAAAACATAATAATAACTTCGTAGTTAGCAATGATATACTTGTTTTAGAAGTATGCAAAAATGCACGGATGTCGTAATAGTAAAAAATCTTACCAGGGTATCTCCGGAGAAGTTATCGTTGTTCAACACATGCTTTGGTGGCACGTATTCACCATAATTTGGAGGAGTTCGATAATAGTCATTGTAATTCTCAAGAAGAGTACAAAATGCGATCGGATGATTTTTCTCCTTATCGTTAATTGGGTGCCTTGATTGTAGTGGGTTTTATCTACCATCTTCCATACAGTCTTTGAAGAATCAAAATAAGTTGTCAATGGAAATAAGCTATCAACTATTTTGAAATAAACAATATAAATTAGTTAATAACTATGTTTGAGAAACTCACATAGCGGTACAATCGGAAGCGTATCAACAAGGACCCAAATGTCCATATTGTCTTCCTCGCTGTCAGGATCACCAAGATCCATGGTGACAATCATACCCTCATAAAAACCATACATTTTGCAAAGTGCTTCCCAATTTTGGCAACCAAAATGGGTTACGCTCTGAGCATTGCACAGATTTACTTCAAAATCCATATCATGATGGGTCCTTAGGTGTATTTTCTTTGTTTCAAAATTTTCATGGTCTTCAAAACCCATCCTCTCCAAGACATAGCGTCTTGCATGGCATGGGATAAGCTAGTCGAATTGTAAAATATGAAAATTAGATGTTGAAATAGTTGAAGTCATGCTTAATGGAGAAAAAAACACTTGTCGTTGTTGCGTATCGTTTCACAATCGAAGGTCTCCTCGAGCTTAATGCTAAAGCGCCGATCTTCGTCCAGCCGAACGAACCTGTCACACATACCTCGATCGTCGTGGCACCAGCTACACTCCCCCGGGAGACCGTTGTCATCCGAGTATGACATTTCCTACAATCATAATTCAAATATTAAACTTGTACATATTCTAGCACAAGTCATGCCAGAATTCACGACAAAATCTGGCATGACCTTTGCTAAAAAAGGACATATCGAGCGCCTGAAATTTGCCGGAACGGAAATTAATCAACACTCCGGCAAAACATAGGCCACTCTCGGAGATGTAAACTGAACATGAACGGCCACTTGGGCAACCACATATCCTATTTGAGCAACAACACAAGATATACAAGGATATTTGGCTGGTCTCACCTCGATGTCGGAGGGGTGCGTCGGTGGATGGGATGACGGCGGGGATGTCGGAGGGGTCGGTGACGGGACGACGGAGGTCATCCGAAACCATATAAGTTATCACTAACAACAAACATGACATGTTCAACTAGTTTTATTAATTCAACTAGTTCTTACTAAATATAAACTTACTATACATAGAAAAAAAACTAGTTCTTTCTAAAAATAAAGTAGTTCAACTAGTTATATTAATTATCTTACTAAAAATAGATTAGTTACATTAATTCAACTAGTTCAACTAGTTTATTAATTTACTTACTAAACTAGTTCAACTACAACTAAAGTAGTTCAACTACCACTACTACTACTAAAAATCGAGTACTAACTAAGCAACATCTAGTACTAGCTAACCCTAAATTAACATCTACTACTACTAAATCTAGTACTAACTAGTGGCGGGGTGGGGGGACGGAGAGGTAGCTAGGGGTGGCGAGGTCGAGGGCGGTGGGTGGAGGCTGCATGGCGGAGGAGGAGGAGGCGGCCAGAGGAGGAGAGGAGGAGGGCGGCGGAGGAGGGAGGAGCAGCCGCAGGTGGAGGGAGGATGTGCGAGGAGGATGGAGGAGGGACGGAAGGAGGGGAGTACCTCGGTGGCGGACAGACGAAGGTGGCGGCGGCGGCGACGCACGACGACGGTTGACCGGGCGAGAGTGATAGTGTGAGTGAGAGGGCCGGCCGTGCGCGTGGGGATAAGGTAGGGATAGTTGTAGCGCGTTTGCCAAAACGCGCTACAGCTAACCTGAATAGCAGTAGCGCTCTATAATAAAGTGCGCTACTGCTATAGCTAGCTGGGGGCCAAGGTCATGGCAACTATAGCAGTAGCGTTGTATGCGGTGCACGCGCTACTGCTATTTCCAAGTCAGCAGCGCGTTTCGCAGACACGCGCTGCTGCTAAGTAGCAGTAGTGTGGTATTTTGAAGAGCGCTGCTGGTAAGATTCTGTGTATAGGCTTTTCCCTAGTAGTGATGGTAGCAATTGAAGGAAATATGCCCTAGAGGCAATAATAAAGTTATTATTTATTTCCTTATTTCATGATAAATGTTTATCATTCATGCTAGAATTGTATTAACCGGAAACATGATACATGTGTGAATGCATAGACAAACAATATGTCACTAGTATGCCTCTACTAGACTAGCTTGTTAATCAAAGATGGTTATGTTTCCTAACCATGAACAAAGAGTTGTTATTTGATTAACGAGGTCACATCATTAGTAGAATGATCTGATTGACATGACCCATTCCATTAGCTTAGCACACGATCGTTTAGTATGTTGCTACCGCTTTTATCCATGACTTATACATGTTCCTGTAACTATGAGATTATGCAACTCCGTTTACGGAGGAACACTTTGGTGCTACCAAACGTCACAACGAATCGGGTGATTATAAAGGAGTACTACAGGTGTCTCCAAAGGCAGATGTTGGGTTGGCGTATTTGAGATTAGGATTTGTCACTCCGAATGTCGGAGAGGTATCTCTGGGCCCTCTCGGTAATGCACATCACTTAAGCCTTGCAAGCATTACAACTAATGAGTTAGTTGCGAGATGATGTATTACGGAACGAGTAAAGAGACTTGCCGGTAACGAGATTGAACTAGGTATTGGATACCGACGATCGAATCTCGGGCAAGTAACATACCGATGACAAAGGGAACAACGTATGTTGTTATGCGGTCTGACCGACAAAGATCTTCGTAGAATATGTAGGAGCCAATATGGGCATCCAGGTCCCGCTGTTGGTTATTGACCGTGAATGGTTCTAGGTCATGTCTACATTGTTCTCGAACCGTAGGGTCCGCACGCTTAAGGTTTTGATGACAGTTATTATGAGTTTATGTATTTTGATGTACCGAAGGAGTTCGGAGTCCCGGATGTGATCACGGACATGACGAGGAGTCTCGGAATGGTCGAGACGTAAAGATTGATATATTGGAAGCCTATGTTTGGAGTTCGGAATGGTTCCGGGCGAAAACGGGAATTTACCGGAGTACCGGGAGGTTACCGGAACCCCCCGGGAGGTAAATGGGCCTCGGTGGGCCTTAGTGGAAAGGAGAAGGGGCAGCCCTAGGAGGGCGCGCGCCTCCCCCCCCTTCCCTAGTCCTACTAGGACTAGGAGAAGGGGCCGCCCCCTCTCTCTTTCCCCCTCCGGGAATCCTAGTCCAACTAGGATTGGGGGGGGAATCCTACTCCCAGAGGGAGTAGGACTCCCAGTAGCGCCTTCCTTGGCCGCCGCCCCTCCCCTGGCTCCTTTATATACGGGGCAGGGGGCACCTTGGAACACACAAGTTGATCGTGAGATCGTTCCTTAGCCGTGCAGCGGTGCCCCCTCCACCATATTCCACCTCGGTTATACCGTCGAAGCTTAAGCGAAGCCCGCGCCGGTGAAACATCAAGATCGCCACCGCCGTCGTCTTGTGGAACTCTCCTCGACACTCGGCTGGATCGAGTCGAGGGGCGTCATCGAGCTGTACGTGTGTCAAGAACTCGGGGCGCCGGAGTAATGGCGCCGGGATCGGTTGGATCGCGAGGAGAACGTACGACTACTTCCTCTACGTTGTGATCGCTTCCGCTTCGGGTCTACAAGGGTATGTGGACAACACTCTCCCCTCTCGTTGCTATACATCACCATGATCTTGCGTGTGCGTAGGAAAAATTTTGAAATTACTACGTTCCCCAACAGTGGCATCCGAGCCTAGGTTTTTTCTATGGTTTGATGTTTTGCACGAGTAGAACACAAGTGAGTTGTGGGCGATACAAGTCATACTACCTACCAGCATGTCATACTTTGGTTCAGCGGTATTGTGAGATGAAGCGGCCCAGACCGACATTACGCGTACGCTTACGCGAGACTGGTTTCACCGCTACGAGCACTCGTTGTTTAAAGGTGACTGGTGGGTGCTGTCTCTCTCACTTTAGTTGAACCGAGTGTGGCTACGCCGGTCCTTGAGAAGGTTAAACGGAGTCTATTTGACGAAGTATCGTTGTGGTTTTGATGCGAGGTGAGACTGGTTCTTGCTTAAACCCGTAGCAGCCACGTAAAATTTGCAACAACAAAGTAGAGGACGTCTAACTTGTTTTTGCAGGGTATGTTGTGATGTGATATGGTCAAGACGTGATGCTATATTTTATTGTATGAGATGATCATGTTTTGTAACCGGTTATCGGCAATCGGCAGGAGCCATATGGTTGTCGCTTTATTGTATGCAATGCAATCGCCCTGTAATGCTTTACTTTATCACTAAGCGGTAGCGATAGTCGTAGTAGCATAAGTTTGGCGAGACGACAACGATGCTACGATGGAGATCAAGGTGTCGCGCCGGTGGCGATGGTGATCATGGTGGTGCAGCAAGATGGAGATCATGAAGCACAAGATGATGATGACCATATCATATCACTTATATTGATTTGCATGTGATGTTTATCCTTTTATGCATCTTATCTTGCTTTGATTGACGGTAGCATTATAAGATGATCTCTCACTAAATAATCAAGAAGTGTTCTCCCCGAGTATGCACCGTTGCCAAAGTTCGTCGTGCCCAGACACCACGTGATGATCGGGTGTGATAAGCTCTACGTCCATCTACAACGGGTGCAAGCCAGTTTTGCACACGCAGAATACTCGGGTTATACTTGACGAGCCTAGCATATGCAGATATGGCCTCGGAACACGGAGACCGAAAGGTCGAGCGTGAATCATATAGTAGATATGATCAACATAAGATGTTCACCATTGAAAACTACTCCATTTCACGTGATGATCGGTTATGGTTTAGTTGATTTGGATCACGTGATCACTTGGATGACTAGAGAGATGTTTTTCTAAGTGGGAGTTCTTAAGTAATATGATTAATTGAACTTAAATTTATCATGAACTTAGTCCTGGTAGTATTTTGCAAATTATGTTGTAAGATCAATAGCTTGCGTTGTTGCTTTCATATGTTTATTTTGATATGTTCCTAGAGAAAATTGTGTTGAAAAATGTTAGTAGCAATGATGCGGATTTGATCCGTGATCGAGGTTTATCCTCATTGCTGCCTGTAAGAATTATGTCCTTGATGCACCGCTAGGTGACAGACCTATTGCAGGAGCATATGCGAACGTTATGAACGTTTGGCTAGCTCAATATGATGACTACTTGATAGTTTTGTGCACCATGCTTTATGGCTTAGAATCGGGACTTCAAAGATGTTTTGAACATCATGGACCATATGAGATGTTCCAGAATTGAAGTTAATATTTCAAGCAAATACCGAGTTGAGAGATATGAAGTCTCCAACAAGTTCTATAGCTAAAAGATGGAGGAGAATCGCTCAACTAGTGAGCATGTGCTCAGATTATGCAGGTACTACAATCGCTTGAATCAAGTGGGAGTTAATCTTCGAGATAAGATAGTGATTGATGAATTCTCTAGTCACCATCACCAAGTTAGTAGAACTTCGTGATGAACTATAGTATACAAGGGATGATAAAAATGATTCCGTGTTTTTCATGATGATGAAATCGATGAAGGTAGAAATCAAGAAAGAACATCAAGTGTTGATGGTTAACAAGACCACTAGTTTCAAGAAAAGGGCAAAGGGATGGAAGGGAACTTCAAGAAGAACGGCAAGCAAGTTGTTGCTCAAGTGAAGAAGCCCAAGTCCGGACCTAAGCACGAGACTAAGTGCTTCTACTGCAAAGGAACTGGTTCTTTCGAAGCAGAACTACCCCAAGTATTTGGCGGATAAGAAGGATGGCAAAGTAAACAAAGGTATATTTGATATCTGGTGTTTGATGTGTGCTTTACTAGTGTTTATAGCAACCCCTCGGTATTTGGTACTGGTTGGGTTGCTAAGAGTAGTAACTCGAAACAGGAGTTGCAGAATAAACAAAAACTAGTTAAGGGTGAAGTGACGATGTGTGTTGAAAGTAGTTTCAAGATTGATATGATCATCATCGCACACTCCCTATACTTTCGGGATTAGTGTTGAACCTAAATAAATGTTATTTGGCGTTTGCGTTGAGCATGAATATGATTTGATCATGTTTATTGCGATACGGTTATTCATTTAAAGTTATAGAATAAATTGTTATTCATTTACATGAATAAAACCTTATATGGTTACACACCCAATGAAAATGGTTCATTGGATCTCGATCATGATGATACACATATTCATAATATTGAAACCAAAAGATGCAAAGTTAATAATGATAGTGCAACTTATTTGTGGCACTGCTGTTTAGGTCATAATGGTGTAAAGCGCATGAAGAAACTCCATCTTGATGGGATTTTGGAATCACTTGATTATGAATCACTTGATGCTTGCGAACCGTGCCTTTTGGGCAAGATGACTAAAACTCCGTTCTTGAACAATGGAACAAGCTCTTGACTTATTGGAAATAATACATACCGATGTATGCGATCCAATGAGTGTTGATGCTTATGGCAAGTATCGTTATTTTCGACCTTCACGGGATGATTTGAGCAGATATGGGTATATCTACTTGATGAAACATAAGTCTGAAATAGTTAAAATGTTCAAAGAATTTCAGAGTGAAGTGGAAAATCATCGTAACAAGAAAATAAAGTTTCTGCAATCTGATCATGGAGATGAATATTTGAGTTACGAGTTTGGTCTTCAATTAAAACAATGTGGAATAGTTTCACAGCTCATGCCACCTGGAACACCACAATGTTATGGTGTGTCCAAACATCGTAACCGCACTTTATTGGATATAGTGCAATCTATGATGTTTCTTACTGATTTATCAATATCGTTTTGGGATCATGCATTAGAGACAGCTGCATTCACGTTAAATTGGGCACCATCTAAATCCGTTGAGACGACACTATATGAACTGTGGTTTAGCAAGAAACCTAAGTTGTCGTTTCTTAAAGTTTGGGGCTGCGATGCTTATGTGAAAAGTTTCATCCCGATAAGCTCGAACCCAAATCGAGAATGCGTCTTCATAGAATACCCAAAGGAAATTGTTGGGTACACCTTCATCACAGATCCGAAGGCAAGATATTCGTTGCTTAAGATGGATCCTTTCTAGAGAAGGAGTTTCTCTCGAAAGAAGTGAGTGGGAGGAAAGTGGAACTTGATGAGGTAATAGTACCTTCTCCTTACTTGAAAGTAGTTAAATCGCAGAAACCGGTTTCGAGACACCTACACCAAGTAGTGAGGAAGTTGATGATGTTGATCATGAAACTTGAGATCAAGTTACTACGAACCTCGTAGATCAACGAGTAAGATCCGCACTGAGTGGTATGATAATCCTGTTCGGAAATCATGCTACTAGATCATGATGAACCTCGAACTATGAAGAAGCGATGGTGAGCCCAGATTCCATAAAATGGCTTGAGGCCATGAAATCGAGATGGGATCCATGTATGAAAACAAAGTATGGACTTTGGTTGACTTGCCCGAGGGTAGGCAAGCAATAGAAAACAAGTGGATCTTCAAGAAGAAAGACGACGACGGTAATGTTATTGTCTATAAAGCTCGACTTGTGCAAAAGGTTTTCGCAAGTTCAAGGGATTGACTATGATGAGACCTTCTCACCAGAAGCGATGCTTAAGTCCGTCCGAATCATGTTAGCAATTGCCGCATTTTATGATTATGAAATTTGGCAAATGGATGTAAAAACTGCATTCTGAATGGTTTTACGGAGGAAGAGTTGTATATGATGCAACCGAAGTTTTTTCGATCCAAAGGAGCTAACAAAGTGTGCAAGCTCCAGCGATCCATCTATGGGCTGGTGCAAGCATCTCGGAGTTGGAATACTGCTTAGATAAGTTGATCAAAGCATATAGTTTTATCTGAGACTTGCGGTGAAGCCTGTATTTACAAGAAAGTGAGTGGGAGCACTACAACATTTCGATAAGTATATGTGAATGACATATTGTTGATCGGAAATAATGTAGAATTATTCGCAAAGCATAAAGGAGTGTTTGAAAGGAGTTTTTCAAAGAAAGACCTCGGTGAAACTGCTTGCATATTGAGCATTAAAGATCTATAGAGATAGATCAAGGCGCTTGATAAGTTTTTTTTCAATGAGTGCATACCTTGACAAGATTTTGAAGTAGTTCAAAATGGAGCAGTCAAAGAAAGAGTTCTTGACTGTGTTACAAGGTGTGAAATTGAGTAAGACTCAAAACCCGACCACGGCAGAAGATAGAAAGAGAATGAAAGTCATTCCCTATGCCAGGCCATAGGTTCTATAAAGTATGCCATTTGTATACCAGATCTATTGTATACCCTGCACTGATTTTGGCAAGGGAGTACAATAGTGATCTAGGAGTAGATCACTGGACAGCGGTCAAAATTATCCTTAGTAGAATAAGGATATGTTTCTCGATTATGGAAGTGAAAAAGGGTTCGTCGTAAAGGGTTACGTCGATGCAAGTTTTGACACGATCTAGATGACTCTAAGTCTCAATCTAGATACATATTGAAAGTGGGAGCAATTAGCTAGAGTAGCTTCGTGCAGAGCATTGTAGACATAGAAAATTGCAAAATACATAAACGGATCTGAATGTGAAAGACCCGTTGACTAAACTTCTCTCACGAGCAAAACATGATCATACCTTTGAACTCTTTGGGTGTTAATCACATAGCGATGTGAACTAGATTATTGACTCTAGTAAACCCTTTGGGTGTTGATCACATGACGATGTGAACTATGGGTGTTAATCATATCTGAGATATGATTATTGGTGTTCAATCACATGGCGATGTGAACTAGATTATTGACTCTAGTGCAAGTGGGAGGCTGAAGGAAATATGCCCTAGAGGCAATAATAAAGTTATTATTTATTTCCTTATTTCATGATAAATGTTTATCATTCATGCTAGAATTGTATTAACAGGAAACATGATACATGTGTGAATGCATAGACAAACAATATGTCACTAGTATGCCTCTACTAGACTAGCTTGTTAATCAAAGATGGTTATGTTTCCTAACCATGAACAAAGAGTTGTTATTTGATTAACGAGGTCACATCATTAGTAGAATGATCTGATTGACATGACCCATTCCATTAGCTTAGCACACGATCGTTTAGTATGTTGCTCTTGCTTTTATCCATGACTTATACATGTTTCTGTAACTATGAGATTATGCAACTCCGTTTACGGAGGAACACTTTGGGTGCTACCAAGCGTCTAGCGTAATGGGTGATTATAAAGGAGTACTACAGGTGTCTCCAAAGGCGAGATGTTGGGTTGGCGTATTTGAGATTAGGATTTGTCACTCCGAATGTCGGAGAGGTATCTCTGGGCCCTCTCGGTAATGCACATCACTTAAGCCTTGCAAGCATTACAACTAATGAGTTAGTTGCGAGATGATGTATTACGGAGCGAGTAAAGAGACTTGCGTGCGAGATTGAACTAGGTATTGGATACCGGCGATCGAATCTCGGGCAAGTAACATACCGATGACAAAGGAACAACGTATGTTGTTATGCGGTCGACCGACAAAGATCTTCGTAGAATATGTAGGAGACCAATATGGGCATCAGGTCCGCTGTTGGTTATTGACCGTGAATGGTTCTAGGTCATGTCTACATTGTTCTCGAACCGTAGGGTCCGCACGCAAAGGTTTTGATGGCGGTTATTATGAGTTTATGTATTTTGATGTACGAAGGAGTTGAGTCCGGATGTGATCACGGACATGACGAGGAGTCTCGGAATGGTCGAGGCGTAAAGATTGATATATTGGAAGCCTATGTTTGGAGTTCGGAATGGTTCCGGAAAAACGGAATTTACCGAGTACCGGAGGTTACCGGAACCCCGGGAGGTAAATGGGCCTCGGTGGGCCTTAGTGGAAAGGAGAAGGGCAGCCCTAGGAGGGCGCCTCCCCTTCCCTAGTCCTACTAGGACTAGGAGAAAGGCCGCCCCCTCTCTCTCTTTCCCCTCAGGAATCCTAGTCCAACTAGGATTGGGGGAATCCTACTCCCGGAGGAGTAGGACTCCCTGCATGCGCCTTCCTTGGCATGGCCCCCTCCCCTGGCTCCTTTATATACGGGCAGGGGCACCTTGAACACACAAGTTGATCGTGAGATCGTTCCTTAGCCGTGTCGGTGCCCCCTCCACCATATTCCACCTCGGTTATACCGTCATGAAGCTTAAGCGAAGCCCGCTACCGTGAAACATCAAGATCGTCCCACGCCGTCGTCTTGTGGAACTCTCCTCGACACTCGGCTGGATCGAGTCTGAGGGACGTCATCGAGCTGTACGTGTGTCAAGAACTCGGGCGCCGAGTAACGGCGCGGGATCGGTGGATCGCGAGGAGAACGTCGACTACTTCCTCTACGTTGTGATCGCTTCGCTTGGTCTACAAGGGTATGTGGACAACACTCTCCCCTCTCGTTGCTATACATCACCATGATCTTGCGTGTGCGTAGGAAAATTTTTGAAATTACTACGTTCCCCAACAGCAATTACACGGACTGGGTCCGTAAGTTGAGGATTATCCTCATTGCTGCACAGAAGATATAGAGAACGTAGTAATTTCAAAAAACTTCCTACGCACACGCAAGATCATGGTGATGGCATAGCAACGAGAGGGGAGAGTGTACGTCCACGTACCCTCGTAGACCTTAAGCGGAAGCGTTATCACAACGCGGTTGATGTAGTCATACGTCTTCACGATCCGACCGATCCAAGCACCAAACGTACGGAGCCTCCGAGTTCAGCACACGTTCAGCTTGATGATGATCTCCGGTCTCCAATCCAGCCGAGCTCCGGAGATGAGTTCCGTCAGCACGACGGCGTGGTGACGATGATGATGTGCTACCGGCGCAGGGCTTCGCCTAAACTCCGCGACGATATGACTGAGGTGGAATATGGTGGAAGGGGGCACCGCACACGGCTAAGGAACGATCCGTAGATCAACTTGTGTGTCTATGGGTGCCCCCGCCTCAGATATAAAGGAGCAAGGGGGTGCGGCCGCCCTAGGAGGAGGCGCGGAGGAGTCCTACTCCCACCGAGTAGGACTCCCCCCTTCCTAGTTGGATTAGGACTTGGGGAGGAAAGAGGAAGGGGCGCCGCCCTCTCCTTTCCTATTCGGACTAGGGGAGGCGCGCAGACTGCCCTGGCCGGCCCTTCCTCTTCTCCCTCATGGCCCACTAAGGCCCATTAACCCCCGGGAGGGTTCCGGAAACCCCTCGGTGTTCCGGTAAAATCCCGTTTTCATCCGGAACCATTCCGAAGTCCAAACATAGGCTTCCAATATATCAATCCTTATGTCTCGACCATTTCGAGACTCCTCGCCATGTCCGTGATCACATCCGGGACTCCGAACAAACTTCGGTACATCAAAACTTATAAACTCATAATAAAACTGCCATCGAAACGTTAAGCGTGCGGACCCTACGGGTTCGAGAACTATGCAGACATGACCTAGAACCATTCTCGGTCAATAACCAATAGAGGGACCTAGATGCCCATATTGGTTCCTACATATTCTATGAAGATCTTTATCGGTCAAACCGCATAACAACATACTTTGTTTCCTTTGTCATCGGTATGTTACTTGCCCGAGATTTGATCGTCGGTATCCAATACCTAGTTCAATCTCGTTACGGCAAGTCTCTTTACTCATTCCGTAATATGTCATCTCATAACTAACTCATTAGTTACATGCTTGCAAGGCTTAGGTGATGAGTATTACCGAGAGGGCCCAGAGATACCTCTCCGACAATCGGAGTGACAAATCCTAATCTCGAATTATGCCAACTCAACATGTACCTTCGAAACACCAGAGAGCACCTTTATAATCACCCAGCATGCTAGACGCTTTGGTAGCACACAAAGTGTTCTTCCGGTAAATGGGAGTTTGCACAATCTCATAGTTGTAGGAACTTTGTATAAGTCATGAAGAAAGCAATAGTAGTATACTAAATGATCAAGTGCTAGGCTAACAGAATGGGTCACGTCAGTCACATCATTCTCCTAATGATGTGATCCCATTAATCAAATGACAACACATGTCTATGGTCAGGAAACATAACCATCTTTGATTAATGAGCTAGTCAAGTAGAGGCATACTAGAGGACTATGTGTTTGTCTATGTATTCACACATGTATCATGTTTCCGGTTAATACAATTCCAGCATGAATAATAAACATTTATCATGATATGAGGAAATGAATAATAACTTTATTATTGCCTCTAGGGCATATTTCCTTCAGCAGTAGCGTGGTATTTTGAAGAGCGCTGCTGGTAAGATTCTGTGTATAGGCTTTTCCCTAGTAGTGATGGTAGCAATTACACGGACTGGGTCCGTAACTTGAGGATTATCCTCATTGCTGCATAGAAGAATTACGTCCTGGAAGCACCACTGGGTGCCAGGCCTGCTGCTGATGCAACCGACGATGTTAAGAACGTCTGGCGAGCAAAGCTGATGACTACTCGATAGTTCAATGTGCCATGCTTTACGACTTAGAACGGGTCTTCAACGACGTTTTGAGCGTCATGGAGCATATGAGATGTTCCAGAGTTGAAGTTAATATTTCAAGCAAATGCCCGGATTGAGAGATATGAAGTCTCCAATAAGTTCTACATTTGCAAGATGGAGGAGAATAGTTACATCGGTGAGCATATACTCAAAATGTCTGGGTATAATAATCACTTGATTCAACTGGGAGTTAATCTTCCGGATGATAGCGTCATTGACAAAATTCTCCAATCACTGCCACCAAGCTACAAGAGCTTCGTGATGAACTATAATATGCAAGGGATGAACAAGACAATTCCCGAGCTCTTCGCAATGCTAAAAGCTGCGGAGGTAGAAATCAAGAAGGAGCATCAAGTGTTGATGGTCAACAAGACCACTAGTTTCAAGAAAAAGGGCAAAGGAAAGAAGAAGGGGAACTTCAAGAAGAACGACAAGCAAGTTGCTGCTCAAGAGAAGAAACCCAAGTCTGGACCTAAGCCTAAAACTGTGTGCTTCTACTGTAAGCAGACTGGACACTGGAAGCGGAACTGCCCCAAGTATTTGGCGGATAAGAAGGATGGTAAGGTGAACAAAGGTATATGTGATATACATGTTATTGATGTGTACCTTACTAGAGCTCGTAGTAGCACCTGGGTATTTCATACTGGTTGTGTTGCTAATATTTGCAACTCGAAACAGGGACTACGGAATAAGCGAGCACTGGCGAAGGACGAGGTGACGATGCGCGTGGGAAACGGTTCCAAAGTCGATGTGATCGCGGTCGGCACGCTACCTCTACATCTACCTTCAGGATTAGTTTTAGACCTGAAAATTGTTATTTGGTGCCAGCGTTGAGCATGAACATTATATCTGGATCTTGTTTGATGCGAGACGGTTATTCATTTAAATCAGAGAATAATGGTTGTTCTATTTATATGAGTAATATCTTTTATGGTCATGCACCCTTGAAGAGTGGTCTATTTTTATTGAATCTCGAAAGTAGTGATACACATATTCATAATGTCGAAACCAAAAGATGCAGAGTTGATAATGAGAGTGCAACTTATTTGTGGCACTGCCGTTTAGGTCATATCGGTGTAAAGCGCATGAAGAAACTCCATACTGATGGACTTTTGGAACCCCTTGATTATGAATCACTTGGTACTTGCGAACCGTGCCTCATGGGCAAGATGACTAAAACACCGTTCTCCGGTACTATGGAGAGAGCAACAGATTTGTTGGAAATCATACATACAGATGTATGTGGTCCGATGAATGTTGAGGCTCGTGGCGGATATCGTTATTTTCTCACCTTCACAGATGATTTGAGCAGATATGGGTATATCTACTTAATGAAACACAAGTCTGAAACATTTGAAAAGTTCAAAGAATTTCAGAGTGAAGTGGAAAATCATCGTAACGAGAAAATAAAGTTTCTACGATCTGATCGTGGAGGAGAATATTTGAGTTACGAGTTTGGTTTACATTTGAAACAATGCGGAATAGTTTCGCAAATCACACCACCTGGAACACCGCAAGGAAATGGTGTGTCCGAACGTCGTAATCGTACTTTACTAGATATGGTGTGATCTATGATGTCTCTTACTGATTTACCGCTATCGTTCTGGGGTTATGCTTTAGAGACGGCCGCATTCATGTTAAATAGGGCACCATCAAAATCCATTGAGACGACGCCCTATGAACTGTGGCTTGGCAAGAAACCAAAGTTGTCGTTTCTTAAAGTTTAGGGCTGCGATGCTTATGTGAAGAAACTTCAACCAGATAAGCTCGAACCTAAATTGGAGAAATGTGTCTTCATAGGATACCCAAAAGAGACTGTTGGGTACACCTTCTATCACAGATCCGAAGGAAAAACATTCGTTGCTAAGAATGGATCCTTTCTAGAGAAGGAGTTTCTCTCGAAAGAAGTGAGTGGGAGGAAAGTAGAACTTGATGAGGTAACTGTACCTGCTCCCTTATTGGAAAGTAGTTCATCCCAGAAATCAGTTCCTGTGACACCTACACCAATTAGTGAGGAAGCTAATGATACTGATCATGAAACTTCAGATCAAGTTTCTACTGAACCTCGTAGGTCTACCAGAGTAAGATCCGCACGAGTGGTACGGTAATCCTATTCGAAGTCATGTTACTTGACCATGATGAACCTACGAACTATGGGGAAGCGATGATGAGCCCAGATTCCGCAAAATGGCTAGAGGCCATGAAATCTGAGATGGGATCCATGTATGAGAACAAAGTATGGACTTTGATTGACTTGCCCGATGATCAGCAAGCCATTGAGAATAAATGGATCTTTAAGAAGAAGACTGACGCTGATGGTAATGTAACTATCTATAAAGCTCGACTTGTTGCGAAAGGTTTTCGACAAGTTCAAGGGGTTGACTACGATGAGACTTTCTCACCCGTAGCGATGCTTAAGTCTGTCCGAATCATGTTAGCTATTGCTGCATTTCATGATTATGAAATTTGGCAAATGGATGTCAAAACTGCATTCTTGAATGGATTTACGGAAGAAGAGTTGTATATGATGCAGCCGAAGGTTTTGTTGATCCAAAAGGTGCTAACAAAGTGTGCAAGCTCCAATGATCCATTTATGGACTGGTGCAAGCATCTCGGAGTTGGAATAAGCGCTTTGATAGTGTGATCAAGGCATATGGTTTTCATGACTTTTGGAGAAGCGGTATTTACAAGAAAGTGAGTGGGAGCTCAGTAGCATTTCGATATTATATGTAGATGACATATTATTAATTGGAAATGATATAGAATTTCTGGATAGCATAAAGGGATACTTGAATAAAAGTTTTTCAATGAAAGACCTCGGTGAAGCTGCTTACATATTGGGCATCAAGATTTATAGAGATAGATCAAGGCGCTTAATAGGACTTTCACAAAGCACATACCTTGATAAAATTTTGAAAAAGTTCAAAATGGATCGAGCAAAGAAAGGGTTCTGCCCGTGCTTCAAGGTGTGAAGTTGAGTCAAACTCAATGCCCGACCACGAGAAGATAGAGAAAAAATGAAAGATGTTCCTATGCTTCAGCCATAGGCTCTATCATGTATGCAATGTTGTGTACGGACACGATGTATGCTTAGCAATAAGCTTGGCAGAAGGTACCAAAGTAATCCAGAGTGGATCATCTGGACTGCGGTCAAGAACATCTGAAATACGAAAAGGACTAAGGATATGTTTCTCGTATATGCGGTGACAAAGAGCTAGTCGTAAATGGTTACGTCGATGCAAGCTTTGACACTGATCCGGACGATTCTAAATCGCAAACCGGATATGTGTTTTTATTAAACGGTGGAGCTGTAAGTTGGTGCAGTTCTAAACAAAGCGTCGTGGCGGGATCTACATGTGAAGCGGAGTACATAGCTGCTTCGGAAGGAGCGAATGAAGGAGTCTGGATGAAGGAGTTCATTTCCGATCTAGGTGTCATACCTAGTGCATCGGGACCAATGAAGATCTTCTGTGACAACACTGGTGCAATTGCCTTGGCAAAGGAATCCAGATTTCACAAGAGGACCAAGCACATCAAGAGACGCTTCAATTCCATTCGGGACCAAGTCCAAGTGGGAGACATAGAGATTTGCAAGATACATACGGATCTGAATGTTGCGACACTGCTGACTAAGCCTCTCTCACGAGCAAAACATGATCAGCACCAAGACTCCATGGGTGTTAGAATCATTACTATGTAATCTAGATTATTGACTCTAGTGCAAGTGGGAGGCTGAAGGAAATATGCCCTAGAGGCAATAATAAAGTTATTATTTATTTCCTCATATCATGATAAATGTTTATTATTCATGCTAGAATTGTATTAACCGGAAACATGATACATGTGTGAATACATAGACAAACATATAGTCACTAGTATGCCTCTACTTGACTAGCTCATTAATCAAAGATGGTTATGTTTCCTAACCATAGACATGTGTTGTCATTTGATTAATGGGATCACATCATTAGGAGAATGATGTGATTGACATGACCCATCCCGTTAGCTTAGCACTTGATCGTTTAGTATTCTGCTATTGCTTTCTTCATGACTTATACATGTTCCTGTAACTATGAGAATTATGCAACTCCCGTTTACCGGAGGAACACTTTGGGTACTACCAAACATCACAACGTAACTGGGTGATTATAAAGGAGTACTACAGGTGTCTCCAAAGGTAGATGTTGGGTTGGCGTATTTCGAGATTAGGTTTTGTCACTCCGATTGACGGAGAGGTATCTCTGGGCCCTCTCGGTAATGCACATCACTATAAGCCTTGCAAGCAATGTAACTAATGAGTTAGTTACGAAATGATGCATTACGTAACGAGTAAACAGACTTGCCGGTAACGAGATTGAACTAGGTATTGGATACCGACGATCGAATCTCGGGCAAGTAACATACCGATGACAAAGGGAACAACGTATGTTGTTATGCGGTTTGACCGATAAAGATCTTCATAGAATATGTAGGAACCAATATGGGCATCCAGGTTCCGCTATTGCTTATTGACCGAGAATAGTTCTAGGTCATGTCTACATAGTTCTGGAACCCGTAGGGTCCGCACGCTTAACGTTACGATGACAATTTTATTATGATTTTGTAAGTTTTGATGTACCGAAGTTTGTTCGGAGTCTCGGATGTGATCACGGACATGACGAGGAGTCTCGAAATGGTCGAGACATAAAGATTGATATATTGGACGACTATATTCAGACACCGGAAGTGTTCCGGGTGATTTAGGAGAAAACCGGAGCGCCGAAGGGTTACCGGAACCCCCCGGGAGAGTTAATGGGCCACATGGGCCTTAGTGGAAAGAGAGAGGTGCGGCCATGGTGGGCCGCGCGCCCCCTCTCCCTCTGGTCCGAATTGGACTAGGAGGGGGGGCCCTCTTTCCTTTCCCCTCTCCCCCTTCCTTTCCCCCTCCTAGTAGGAGTAGGAAAGGGGGAGTCCTACTCCTACTAGGAGGAGGACTCCTCCTCCTTGGCGCGCCCACAAGGGCCGGCCGGCCTCCCCTTGCTCCTTTATATACGGGGCGGGGGCACCCTAGAGACACACAAGTTGATCTACGGATCGTTCCTTAGCCGTGTGCGGTGCCCTCCTCCACCATATTCCACCTCGGTCATATCGTCATGAGTTTAGGCGAAGCCTGCGCGCGATAGAACATCATAATCGTCACCACGCCATCGTGCTGACGGAACTCATCGAAACTTTGCTGGATCAGAGCCCGGGGATCATCATCGAGCTGAACGTGTGCTGAACTCGGAGGTGCCGTACGTTCGGTACTTGGATCAGTCAGATCGTGAAGACATACGACTACATCAACCGCGTTGTGCTAACGCTTCCGCGTACGGTCTACGAGGGTACGTGGACAACACTCTCCCCTCTCGTTGCTATGTCATCACCATGATCTTGCGTGTACGTAGGAATTTTTTTGAAATTACTACGTTCCCCAACAGAATTTGCGTTTGCTCAATCTCGAGACAGCATGGTGGAATTTGACAAAGTTCTGGCAATCCGTGATCCTGATTGATCATGGAAGTGCTATCAGTTCTTTGGGTTCTGCCGTAGTCAAAAGAAAGATGAAATTCACAGATGAAAGGGCATTGCAGATATGATCTGCACGGGGGTCATTCGTATGACGAAGTTTAGTATGGGGCTCGAGATTTAATTATCTCGTGTTTCATACACCTTGAGATGTTAATCTAGCAACTTGAATAATCATACTTGGTGATAAAACATTGGTAGTTGCGATTTAAGTCAAAACCTTAGAAGCCACGAAAAACAAGTTTGCATGAACCGATTAGAAACGTCTAACTTGGTTTTGAAGGAGGGTTTGCATGAACATGTGATGTGGCATAGCAATGCTCATATTCAATTTGATTATGTATGAGATGACTATATGATGTAAATTGATTAACATGACTTGCGTGTCATGATTCGGCATGATGGCTGGAGCCATATGATTGTCACTTTAGTGACCTGCGTGTCAACCTTAAGTAATGCACTTATTTTATTAGCTATAGAGATAGCAATATTATTTGGTGCATCGACAAGGTGGTGGCAATCTTCACGAAGGTGAACACCGACGCGAATGCCGAAGGCGAAGAAATGAAAGACTTCTCCGTCAGAAAGGGCTATACCATATCATGCTATTATGAATTGCCTGAGATGTTTATCCCTTATGATGCAACCTTCTTGATTGTGCGGTAGTCGCTTTTTATTAGGGTGATCTCTCACTAAAATATCAAGTAGTTAGTGTTCTCCCAAGTGTAGCACCGTCACGGCACCTATCTTTTCGGGGTGCGCCATGGATGCATGGGTACGAACGATTAGAGAAGTGTGAGGCGGGTGAGGTCAGACTTCGCAGCAAGATCACTTGGTTGTCTTGACGTTCATGGCAGGATCGTCCTGAGCTCGGAACACACGCATCGAAAGATGAGCAAGAGTCACATAGAGATGTGATCGACAAGTTGGCCTACCGATTAAATTCCCATTATGAGATGATGATTCTATGACGATGAGTTAAAGTCTGGATCTTGTATCACTCAAAATTAATTATGAGAGATATTGATTTGAGTGGGAGCGCACTGTTGAATTAACATGTTTAATTCTCAATGCAATTAATTATGAACACTGTCTAAGTGGTTCTTGCAAAATAGTTGTAGAATAATGGCTCGCGTTTCCACCTTCCCTATTAAAATTGAATAGCTGTTAAATATCTGGTTAAAACTTTACGATTGGTAACGTAATGTGAGGATTGTCCTCAAAAGTGCCGAGAAGGACTTTGTCCTATCGCATGCTTTCTGTATCCTCCCTCTAATGCCATGGATCATGTGACTCTTGTCCTTCGATCCAAAAGCTAGAATTCTATTACGGTCAAGTGGAATATGTTTGCTTCCATGAAACCCAAACTTTGAAAGTTGGGATAGTTATATGATGTTCATGGAACTGAAAATTATTTTTAGATACAAACAAAGTAATGTTTATTTGCAAGTATTAGTAAAAGTGTTTACTATGCATTTGACTGTTGGGAAAGGGATCCAGAAGAACGCCTGTCATATAATGAAAGGTGAATAAAACAACAACTTAAAGAGAAAGCAAGTGTCCAAAGGGTGTTAGTATGACTTACACGCCTAGGAAGTCCGGGGCTAACGCCACTCTTAAGTTGGGTGCTTCTTTTGCGAGTAGGAGAAATACTAAAAGTTAAACTGTTAGAAGTATAAAGGCAGAAAGAAAGATGACTGGAATATCCAGCTCATGTATGAATGTAATACAAGTTTTTGATGTATAAGTAGGCTGGTCAAAGATATAGTTCTTGGAAATTATGGTTAAACATGTTAATCACTAATTCTTGGGTATTGTGAGTTAATCACAAAGATACCCGCTTGATTGCATTCTGTTGCGAATCAATGTAAGAGCTACTATGGCCTAAAAAGACTAGCCAGAAATGAGGTTAAGGTATACACAGGGAACATAGTAAATGTTACTATACCTTCCATCGGTGTATTGTCGTCTATATTTATTTTCATAATTCATTTAGATTTTTACAAACTCTAGCCCATTGCATCAGGTATCTTGCAAGAAGGTTGTTCATAAGAGAACTTTTTATGTTCGAGTATTATGAATAACATGAAGGGCCATGCTTCCATCCAAGATGGGATGTATGTTATGAATATTGATGGTAATATGATACATCCATAACATTGACGCTAAATGTCGCAAGACTAAAAGAATACCACACAAGTGTGGCACTACATTTGGTCACATTGGAGAAACCCACATGGAAAATTCCATTATGATGGATTTTGAAGTCCTTTTGATTTTGAATCATCTGACACTTAGAACTTTCCACCGAAAAGTGAAGTGACTAAAATACCGTTCACAGGCCATAAGGAACGAACAACAAACTTATTAGTGATCATACATTTGATGTGTGTAGTCCGATAAGTGTTGTTAGTGGTGGATTTATTTATCTTCATAAATGACTCAAGTAGATATATGGATATTTACTTGATGAGACGTAAGTCTGGATCTTTTGAAATCATTCGAAAGGTTTTCAAAAATGAAGTAGAAGTTATTGTAACAAGAAAATTATGTTTCTGCAATTTGATTGCACAAAGGAATATTTGAGTTACATGTTTAGCGAATGTCTGATGAGTTGTGAAAGGGGTTTCATAACTTGCACCTCCCGGAACACCACTGCAAGTGAAAAGTCCGTGGAGATGTAATTTAACCATTTATGACATGGTAAGGTCAAAGATGACATAAATAAATTTGCCATTATCCCTTTTAAAGTGATGCTTTAGAGACTGCGGCTTTTGCACTGAAAAGAGCTACATCAGGTCTATTGAAATGAAGCCATGGTATGGTACCCCCAACCATGTTATATCTTTTCTTAACATTTGGAATATGGGGCTTGTGTAAAAGGTTACAAGATACAGAGCATTCGGTACCCTCCCTCCTGACCCCTCCCGCGTCGTCCCCGCGCGGCGACGGGGAGGGTGACCAGAACCCGTCGAGCGCCCCCTCCTCCTCCTCTTCCCCTGCTCCGCCGCCGCCAGAGGGCACGGCCGGGCAAAGCCCGACCTGTGCCGGCGGCGGCGGGGCGCTGGCGTCCTCTTGCTCAATGGGGCTGCGCGGGCGTGCTTCTTCGGGCCGGAGCATCCCGCAGCGGTGGGCGCAACGGCACGGTGTTGTGCGGGTGTGGCGGCCCCGTGTGTTGGTGGCGGCGGCTACCGGTGCGATGGCGGACACTATCGATGGCGGCGTGCCGGCTTCATCGGCCGATCGGCGCCGGCGCGCGTGGCTGTGGTGGCGCGGGCTGGAGGCCGTCGTCCTGCTGGCTGGCGGCTGCGGCGGCTGAAGGCGGCGGCAGATCCTGCTCAAGGTGCGGCCTTCGTGGCTGTGCTGGGCGGCGGATCTAACGCGGCGGCGACGGTGCTGGTGGTTGCGGGCGAGCTGGGTTCCGGCCAGATCCGGCTGGATTTGTCGTCGGGGTCCCGGCTGGTGGCGCAGGGTGGTGGCTGGAGCTTGTCCTGGTCGCGGATTCGGGAGGGGACGGCGGCGGTTGCTGGCCTCCTCCTTGGATCTAGCACAGGGCCGTCGGCGGGGGCCTCGGAGCAGTCCCTTGGGGCCCCGGCATGGATGTGGGCGGCCACGGCGTGGTGGTGGCCAATGGCGGTGGTCTGGGTCGTTTCACGGCGGCGGCTGGTCTTATTCGGCGTCTGCCTGTCGGTGAACGACCTGGTCGACCTTCGATTCCTCTCCCCGTCATTCAGTTGCTACCTTCATCGGAGGGTTGGCCCTCTCCCAGCGGCGCCCAACGCCCGTCTCGCGCCCGGTGACAGGACCGAGCTCGTCTCGCGCCCGGCAGCAGGACCAGACTCGTCTCGCGCCCGGCAGCAGGACCGTGCTCGTCTCGCGCCCGGCAGCAGGATCTGAATCGTCTCGCACCCGGCTGCAAGACCGAGCTCGTCTCGCACCCGGCAGCAGGACGGGTCGATGGTGGCCAGGTTTGGCTGGACTTTGGGTCTCGATGCTGGGGACTGCTCAGGAGTGTGAAAGGCGGTTCCTTTCCATTCGTCTCTTTGGTTGGGGTAGCGGTGGGCAGCGGGTGAGGTGGCGTCAAGGTCATGGATGCTGGGGCGGCGGCCCTGGTGGTGGTGTCGCGGTGCTCCTGGGCAAAGCCCGTGACTTGGTGCTGCCTGGTGGCCATGGCCGTTTGGGCGGCGTGGTAGCCAGGGTGCGGCGTTCGGTGGCGGTGAATATTGGTCAGGGTGAAAACCTATTCTATCTTCGGACTGACCGACAACGGTGAAGCTCGTTCCCTTCTTGAAGGCGTCGCCGCGACTCTCGCTGCCCGGCATGGTGCTCTGGGGGAAACTCTGATCCTTGGGTCGGGCGGTGGCGGTGCTTCAGTGTCGTAACCTTCCTGTTGGCACCGCCTTGGAGCCCACGGAGCGTCGTATGTAGCTTCTTCTCTTCGCGGTAGCGTGTTCACGGTTGAGGCCCCGGTAGCTCTTGTAGTGCTAGGGGTGGTGTTGCTGCGCTCAGCGCCTATGTATCCTGCCTTGGGTGTGTGCGTGTGTGTTGGTGGCGTGTGTTGTACTAAGATGTTGGTGATCTATGCTTTTTATATAAAGCGGGGCGAAAGCCTTTTCGGTAAAAGGTTACAAACCTATTCCAAATCAGACAAGTGCTACTTTGTAGGTTATACCAAAATGTTGGGTATTCCTCCCTCACTATACCGAGGCAAATGGTTTTGCCGCAAAACGATGTGCTTTTAAAGAGAATGGTTCTTTCCAAAAGGTGAGTGGGAGAATAGTGCAACTCGACGAGATAAACAATATCTTCGTCGTCAGATCAAAGGAAAGAGACCTTGGAAGTAATTCCAGAGTTTCCTACCGCGACTGATACGGAAGTCTCTACAATAAAATGTATGAACTTCGGTCGAACTTGCAGCTGAACCACGTAGGCAAGGCTCGTGCAAACCTCTCAGGTGCGCAAACGAGATATTGTTGTTAGATAACATTATACCTACGATACACAAGGAAGCGTTGATGGGCCCTGACTCCGAAATTGGCTAAATGCCAATACAACCCGAGTTAGTTTCCATATAAGTGATTCAAGATTAAAACCTTGATACACCTTTCGGAAGACTTAGAGTCTAACGAATATTTATGGAACTTAAAACTGATACGGATAAAAATGTTTTATCCATAAAGCTCGACTTGTTGAAATAACAAGTTCAAGAGTTGACTATGATGAGGTTGTTTTCATCGTAGCGATGCTTAAAGTCGGTTCGGGTTGAACTAGCAATTAATACATATTTCAATCATGAGATATGAAACATGGATGACAATAGGATTTCCATCTAATGGAAATGAAACCAAGGACTTGCATGTGTTACAGTCCAAGGCATTTTGTCTATCCATAGGATGCTAGTAAGGGTGCAAGCTTCAGAGTTCCAGCGATGGACAAAAGAGAGCAAAATGGAGTTGGAATCTTCATGCTTTGATGAAATGGTCAAAGGGGTTTGACTTCATCAGTGGGTAACGAAGATGCTTGTAATTCAAGAAAGTAAGTGGGAGCGTAATAATATTTCTAAAAACCTTGTGTGCTTGACACATTGTTAATTGGAAATAAATTTCTTGACACGAATTAGGACTTCATTTGAAAATAGTTTTTGATGAAGTGCTTAGGCTAAATAGCCTCAATATTAGGCATAATGATCTATGGAGATAGATTTACCTAATAGGGCTAAGCAATAAATACATATTGACAAGATGCTAAAACCATTTAGCACTAAGAACGACAAGGAGTGATTCTTGCCAAAGTCACATGGAAAGAGTTCTTGTAAGAATCAGTGTCCCAAAACACTGATGAGCAAAATAAATAATGCAGATTCCACACACTTTTGTGTTTGGATTAATCATGTATTCCATGGTATGTAAAACAACCAGATATGTCCAATACTCCCAAGGTGTTGCGAGTATAGATACTAAAGTGATCAAAGTACTGATCATGGGACAACAATGAAAGATGTCATTGAGTACTAGAGTAAATCGATGATATGTTTTCTATAAGTGGAGATCATGAAGAGTTCGTTGTAAAATGTTACATCGATACTGTCTTCATCTTTTCTCCATGCGATTTTCGATTTAAGTTAAGGGTTTTTGTGTAATACACAATAGGGTGGCACGGTAGTTGGAAATTGTTCCCAACAGGATACTGTGGCGAATTCTATAACAGATGACTAAGTATGTTGACGCTTTAGAAGCGACAAACAAGATCTTGAATCATATAGTTCATTCATGAACTTAGTATGGTTCCAAGATGGCTTTTGTCAATGGGACACTCTGCGGTAGTTTCTCCATAACTCGATCGAGGAATCCAGTTCAACCTGTGATTCACATTTATACAAAGCCAAGTCCGCACAAAATAGAATTTTGTGAAAGCGTGAAAACGCGAGGATATGCAGAGATAGACACAGAGCTGAAGTTGTCAGATCTGATGGACATCAGGCTATACCACATGCGAAGCATTTTTTACATCGGCATGCCATAGGTGTAAAGTGCATTAGCATTAACTAGATTATTGACTCTAATGCAAGTGGGAGTCTGTAGGAGATATGCCCTAGAGGCAATAATAAATGATATTATTTATCTTCGAGTTCATAATTATGTTTATGTTCCATGCTATAACTGCAATGATTCTCAACTCTGCAATATCCACGAGGCTCGGAGGAAGACTCATATGCATGTGCGGAATAATAAACGGTAAGAAGTATTCCTAGTTTGGCCTCTAAGACTAGCTCAAGTGTTGCATGATGGTTCCGTTTTCCTGATCATTGGCATGTCTATGCCGACAACTTTGAGGGCACAATGTTAAGAGAACATTTGTGTTGAATCGACCCGGTTTGATGTTATGCTATGAGATTCATTCGTCACAAGTTAATGGTAAATAACACAGAGATGGTTAATGTTTGCATGATTCCTTAGACCATGAGAGTATCGAGTTTCTTCATGCTTGCTTCATGAACTTTGGGGTTTGTTAAACGTCATCCGTAAATGGGTGGCTATTACGACGGCTTACGGGTTCATGGAAAAGTGTGTCAAGTAACTTGATAGCTCAAGATTGGGATTTGCTCCTCCGACGATGGAGACATACTCTCGGGCCCTCTCAGTGTTACGGTATCCATCATCGTCTGGCCAAACACAGTGTGATTTGATCAAAGGGATGCCGGAACACGGAAACGAGAAAAGAGAACAAAACCAGTAACGAGGTAACTAGCATAGTGGACAAGTTGTTGATCCACGGGGATGCAAGTAAATCTCACCTCGGGTCTTTGTAACATATCGCAAAGCAACAGGAATAGCACACGGCAACTGGAGGTTCACTCGAATATTCATTCGTGTGGGTATAGGGGTCAATATGGGTGTCCACGGCTCCGATGTTGATCATTGATCGGAAGGGGTTCCGGGTCATGTCTATACTTCACCGAACCTATAGGGTCACATGCTTAAGGGTCATCTATCTATTGAATACTAGACAGGGAGTCTGAGAGAAAATCACTGAAAAAGTTTCGGACACCGGAAAAGTTTTGGACAGTGGAAAAGGTTCCGTAGAGAGAGGTCATCGGATGAGTTTTGGTGAAACTGAAAAGTTGTTTCAGGGGATACCGTTAAGTCAAATTGGTTTCGGCACATGCCTGATAATTCTTGGAGGGTGCCAGAATCATTCTGGAAGCTTTCTGGAATTTTCCGGGATAATAACTGGATATGCTCCTTGGCTGCCGGAACCACTTCAGATGTTTTTCGCAGATGAAATTCACTAATCTGAAATAGTTTCAGAACAAATCGAAAATCATTTTAGTGGGTACTGGAATTATTCTAAGACCCACAGAAATATTTTCGGATTTAATGGACGCGAAAAATTGTCTTCATGAATAGTAAAAACGCATTCTTATTTGCTTTGCGCAGATGAAAATCACTAAACCGAAATTGTTTCGGAACGTGTTGAAAATTATTTTTAGTGGGTAATGGAAATGTTCTGAGCCCACATAAATATTTTCAGTTCGAACGGACGCTGAAAAATGTCGTCATGAATAGTGAAAGTGCTTTTTGCTTGGCTTCTTGGAGAAGCCACCTTGAGGGCCTTTTGGTATTATCCCCTTGGCTTCTTGGAGAAGCCACCCTTGGGCTTGGCCTATAAATAGGGGTGAGGGGGCTGCCTAAAGACACATCCCTTCTCACATACAAGTGCCATGCATGATCTGGCTTCTTCTCTCCCTCCCACGAAAAGAGTTTCGTAGAGCCGCAAGGCTGTCTGGGTTCCGGCAGGAACTAGTTCTGGATGGTGAAGCCCTGCCGGATAGATGACATCGTATGTGTGCAACTCTGTAGAGAAATCGTAGTTTCAGTCTTAGTTCGTGAGTGCCTCCCGAAGGGCTGTCCGTGTGACCATCTGAGTTTCGAAGGTCCTCCCGAAGGGCTGTACGAGTGACCGTTCGAGTTTCGATGGTCCTCCCGAAGGGCTGTCTGCGACACCGTCTGGGGGGCTGTTCGACCGTCTCCCGGAGGGCTGTCTGAGGAGCAGATGAGGGTATAAATACTCGCGGTTGGGAGGTTGTAAATCCTAGCTGCAGGGATCTGCACCGCCGTTCATCATCGACTCTACTTCCCGCTGCGCTACGAGTCAGTAACGAAAAAGATCAAACCATGTATGCAGTCTCCATAGTGGTCCTAGGCTAGTGCGTAGGTTGGAAATTTTTGTTTTCTGCTGCGTCCCCCTACATGTCCAGTCACATACATTGAGAGGGATGCTTTCTCCAAGGTGAATGAAGATGATATAATTGATACCTTCATGACAATGCAAAAGCGTAGCCGGAAACATAGTCTTGTTGAACTTCTCAAGGTATGTCGATGGTCCATGTAGTATGTACTATGTAGGTTTCTTTATGCACAACTTAGTCTTACTTGAGAATTCTAGTTTGTTTATAAGACCATATTGATCTATTTCTATGTGATACTGAGAACTAGTTAGAACGTTCACATGTCCTGATGTGAAAAGCTAGCTCCGCCACTGCTGCTTACCCCCAAGAGGAAGATCCGATGGGATTTTACTTGGGGTGAAGTGTGACACGTTGGAGGTTCGGAATGCTGTCTTGGTAGACTTTGCGGTTAAGTTTCGAGTCTGTTCTAAGGTTGACGGTTTCCAATGGGCACTCGTGGCAGTGTATGGAGACGCACAGCCTGAGCTAAAACCAGATTTCTTGACTGACTTAGTCTGTATTTGCGGAAATGAACAACTCCCAATCCTGGTGGGGGGTGATTTCAACATTATACATCGTCGGGAAGAAAAGAACAATGATAACTTTGATGACAGATGGTCGTTTATGTTTAACACAATTATCGAAAGCCTGGATCTAAGGGAGATCGAGCTTACTGGTAGAAAATTCACTTGGGCCAATACTTTGCCAAATCCAACATATGAGAAGTTGGATCGTGTTCCCACCAGTGTGGAATGGGAGCCAAAGTTCCCCTTGGTGACAGTCAAGGCGTTGTCGCGAGGGATATTTGACCATACCCCACTACGTGTTGACTTTGGGGAGGCAACTCATGTGGGAAATAAAAATATCTTTTCTTTTGAATTAGCATGGTTTGAGAGCGAAGGTCTCCTGGATCTGATAGCACAGGAGTGGGTAAAAGATTCAGGAGGGAGATCGAGCGTAGAAAGATGGCAGAATAGGATTAGGCATTTACGTCAGTTCCTACGAAGTTGGGCCAAACATCTAAGTGGTGTTTATAAGGTTGAAAAGGAAATGCTCCTTAACCTTATCAGTACCTTAGATTTAAAAGCCGAGTCTTGCATTTTAGATACCAGAGAGCTGGAAACTAAAGTGGAGGTGGAACTGAGACTGAAAGAATTGCTTCGAGAGGAAGAATCGAAGTGGGCGCTCAGAGCTAAAGTTTGAAAGGTCGTCCAAAGGGACGACAACACTCAATTCTTTCATATGATTGCGAATGGCAAGCACATATAGGAAAAAGAAAATCTTTCAGCTAGAGCAAGACGAGGCGACGATAGTGGGACAGGAGAATATAAGATTGTACATCACCAATTATTACAAACAGTTGTTTGGGGCTCCTGATGATAGTTTTGTATCCTTAGACGAGTCAAGGGTTGGCGATATACCTCAACTTGCGACGGATGAGAACGAGATCTTAATCGCTCAGTTTTCGGAGAAAGAGGTGTTTGAGGCAATTTCATAGATGAAGAATAATAAAACCCCTGGTCCAGATGGATTTCCGGCTGAGTTTTATAAAAGTTGTTGGCATATTATTAAGGGTGATTTGTTTCCAATGTTCAATGATTTGTTCTCTGGGCATTTTCTGTTATTTCACTTGAATTTCTGAACGATAACTCTGCTCCCTAAGAAAACAGATGCGGTGCAGATGGAGCAGTTCCGGCCGATATGTCTTCTCAATGTCAGCTTTAAAACCTTCACCAAGGTGGGGACTAATAGGCTAACGTAGATTGCACATAGTGTGGTGCAGCCGTCTCAAACATCCTTCATGCTGGACAGAAACATCCTAGAAGGGGTTGTGGTCCTTCATTAAACGCTCCGTGAGATTCACACGAAAAAACTAGATGGTGTGGTTTCTAAGGTGGATTTTGAGAAAGAGTACAATAAAGTTAAATGGCCATTTCTCCAGCAAGCTTTGCGGATGAAAGGATTCGATTAGTCCTAGAGAAAGCAGGTAGACTCCTTCACGCAAAAAGGCAGTGTCGGAATCAAAGTGAATGATGACATAAGTCATTATTTTTCCAGACACATAAGGGTCTAAGACAGGGAGACCCGATGTCACCTATTTTGTTCAACATAGTAGTAGACCTGTTGACGATTCTAATAGGGAGAGCTAAAGAAAATGGCCAGGTAGGTGGGCTCGTCCGGCATTTAGTGGATGAAGGAGTATCCATCCTACAATATGCTGATGATACTATCATATTTATGGAGCATGATCTGGCTAAAGCAAGAAACATGAAGCTTCTGCTATGCCTATTCAAGCAGTTATCGGGGCTAAAGGTTAACTTCCATAAAAGTGAATTGTTCTGCTCTAGGAGAGCTAAAGACGAACAAGAAGCTTATAAACAACTGTTTGGATGTGAATTAGGGTCGATGCCGTTTACGTATTTGGGCATACCGATTCACCATCGCAAGCTCTCTAACAGCGAATGTAAGTGTATTGAGGATCGATTTGAAAAGAAACTAAGTTGCTGGAAGGGCAAACTTATGTCATATGGAGGCTGACTAATTCTCATTAATTCGGTGCTCACGAGCATGCCAATGTTACTTTTTCCTTCTTCGAAGTCCTAGTTGGGGTTCGGAAAAGACCGGACTTCTATCGATCCCGTATTTTCGGCAGAGTGATGAGGTAAAACAAAAATACAAACTTGCTAAATGAGATATTATCTGTAGGCCAAAAGACCAAGGTGGGCTTGGAATTGAAAATTTAGAGGTGAAGAACAGATGTCTTCTCAGCAAGTGGATGTACAAGCTATCTGTAGAGACCAATGCCACATGGGCCCAGATTCTGCGTAATAAGTACCTTCATTCTAAAATCTTATCTTAGGTGATGGTCAGCCAACCAATTTGCCATTTTGGAAAGGACTGATGAGAGTGAAATCAGCATTCTTCCATCGGGCAAAATTCACAACTGGTAATGATACTTCATTCTGGGAGGATACATGGTTAGGGGAGACGCCTCTAGCTATCCAATATCCTTCTCTCTATAATATCGTTCAACGTAGAGATGCTTACGTTGTAACAATATTACAGTCCAACCCCCTCAATATTCAATTCAGGAGGACTTTAACGAGAAACCGTTGGGAAGTTTGGCTCCATCCTGTGAGAAGATTGATGGATGTCAACCTCTCTCAACAGGCAGACCAGTTGCACTGGAAACTAACTCAGAATGGAGTGTTTTTCGATAAAATCCATGTACTCGGATCTTATTAACTCTGGCACTATCCCTCGATACTTGCATATTTGGAAAGCAGTCAAAGTGCTCTTAAAAATTAAAGTATTTATGTGGTTTGTCCACAAGCAAGTCATTCTAACTAAGGACAATTTGGCAGAACTTAACTGGACAAGATCGCGAGGATGTAGTTTCTGCGAACATGATGAATCTGTCAAACACCTCTTTCTCGATTGCCCGATGGCAAAAAATTTATGGCGGTCTGTTCACATAGCGTTTAACATTACTCCTCCGAATACCATCCACACGTTATTCGGGACGTGGCTGGCTGGAGTACAATCAGAAACCACGAAACTTATTCGTGTAGGAGTATGTGCTTTATTATGGGCTATATGGAATTGCAGGAACGATTTGGTTTTTAACAGAACAACACATATTCATTTCTTGCAGGTTATTTTTCAGGCCACTACACAGATCCGTATGTGGTCGCTACTCACTCCGACGGATGCCAGTGAGCGTATGGTTACTGGGTCTATCCGTTGGGAGATGGTAGCACAGGCTATATTCAACCGATTTGGATGG
This sequence comes from Aegilops speltoides, assembly GCA_021437245.1. Taxonomy (NCBI): domain Eukaryota; kingdom Viridiplantae; phylum Streptophyta; class Magnoliopsida; order Poales; family Poaceae; genus Aegilops; species Aegilops speltoides. The sequence continues at coordinate 471,480,443 of CM038144.1, read as the reverse complement.
CGGTCATGTGATATGATAGGTATTTAGTTTCCTATCTTTGCTTATTTCACCGGTTGTGGCTATCCTATTTTCTTGCTTTTAGCTCTTTGTGAGCTTTTCTATATTTCGAGACCTGCAAACATTGTTGGACCTTTTGCTTTTTAATAAGATGACCGCATGCATTTTTTTTTTTTTTGAAATGGAACACTAGGATTCCATAGATATAACCTCCTTTTCGAAAAAGCAAAAAAGAATCATCTGAAAAACATGAATGCGGATATCAAGCACATAGCGATGCCATGCATCTTATGACTCTGCACAGGCACAGATATATAAAGTTACAACATCACATTTGAGGACATATATAAAAGAAGAAATAGAGAAGAAAAGGGACAACAAATTATGAACTTTCAGCTATAACCATATATCATGGATATTCCACGCATCCCGTACGATCGACACGGCCCTTTCTTCATCATCATTTATCAAACACGCAGATCCCGAGGTCGCTGTCGACGCCGGCGCTGGCCGAGCCGAGCAGCCCCGTCCACCTCTCCATCTCATCCCTCCCGTCGCTGTTGAGGAACAGCAATGCGGCCATATCGTCCTCGTCACGGTCCAGCTGCGCCTGCGCCTGCGAGCTCGCACCGACTGCCGCAGCCGCCGTGGTCGCCGCCGTTGCCTCCAGAGCGTCGCCGCCGGGGCTGAGCTGCGACGCCACGAACTTGTCCAGCGCCCTCCAGTCCGTGGTTGCCGCATTGTCGGCCTGCGCGTGCTTGCGAGGCCGACGCCTGCTGCCACCGGAGGCGGCGTCTTCCTCCTCCTCGGGCGCCCTGGCCTTCTTCCTTGGGAGCGGAGCGGACGGGCTCTCGAGCTGCGGCAGCTCGACGAGGTGGCTGGAGGTGTATCGCAGCAGGGCGGCGGCCCCGTCCAGCTGCTCCGCCTCCTCCTTGAAGCTCGCGCCCCTGCCCATCTGCGCCGCTGCCGCGTACGTCGACGCCATGTTCGGGTCCGCGAACGGCGCGCCGGACATGGCATTGACCTCGTTGTAGGAGTAGTTTGAGCCCCATCTCTCCATCATGCCCCGGTTCGGGTACGCCGTCCTCTTCTTGAACGCCCTGCACACCACCCATCCTTCTTCCTGCATACATACATATGGACACTACGAAGTTAGCTAGATGTGAAAGAGATCTGCAAGCTTCTCAAAATATTTGCAAGTGAAAGGAATCTACTAAAGTTAGCTACCTCTCCACTGTGTAGTGGAGTCCTGAAACTTTGGTTTTCTCTGCTAGTGATTGTGGCATTCTACAATGCATTTCATGAGTAGTGCTAGTCCTAGGCTCCTAGCTAGTTGCAGACAGCATGTAAACAATGGCACGAGCGTGCTAGAATGTTCACAGTGGGAAACCCTAGAGCAGTACATGCATGCAGCATGCGCATGCATTTCTCAAGGAGAACTCCAAAAAGGTGTTTGCAAGTGGCATGGTCAGGATGGCAACACCGAATACATGCTGGCTGCATCCCTAGCTTTATCAGGAAGAGTAGAAGACTTTGGAAGACTCGCAAAAAAGGAGCTTATCTTGCTGCCGGTGCTTTGCTACCAGTGGTGTGTTTGTCTCTATGGTCCATTAGTGGTGCTGTGCTTGAGTTAGAGTGCATGCATGCGCCTGGGCAAACTTGTGAGTGCTACTTTAGCAATAAAAATCCTAGTCTCATTAAGATTTAATAATGGAAATTCTTTTGTATGTGCTTATTCTTTTTTCCCATGAGTACGAAGCAAATATATACTCGTGATAATATTTTGAGGATGCATTTAAATCAATCGTCATAGAATTTCATGTTAAAAGTAAAAAAAATAATTTTAAAAAGTCAAGTAAAATGCACGAGTGAAAAATTATGTTTTATTTTACATGAAAAATAACACACATTTTTTCCTTCTGAAAAGCATGAAAAAACAACAATTTTGGTGAGTGTAATATTTGTCCACAGCCATATATTGTATGTAAAATTATAAAATTGATTAATGATTTCAGACGGTTAAGATCAAATTAATGTATCCCAACACAAGTTTTTTTTCTCATTTGTTTTTGTATTCATATAGTTTCTTTAGGTGAAGGAAAGAAAACCAGTTAATTTGTAGGCTAGAATCTAAACTATAGTTCTCAATCCGTTTGAAATTACTAAAAACTCAAAATTTGATCGAAGTCAAACTTTTTAAAGTTTGATCAAATTTATAGAAAATGGATAATTAATATCTACAACATTCAATATATACAGTATAAAAATATATTATATGATGAATCTAATCAAACTAGTTTTGTGTCGTAAATGTTGATATATTCTTATATAGACTTGGTCAAAATTAAAGAAGATTGACCTAAGACACACATAAATATTCAAATAATTTGGAATGGAGAGGGAGTAGTATCTATTTGAGTAACATTCATATATTGGTTGGTGGCTGTGGACCTACCAACTTCTTAATGTGGTAACCTAGTTGAAAATACCATTTGGTTGGGAACCCTGGTTGGGAATGTCAAAGCTAATTTACACTCTACATTTCCTTGATCAAAACGAACGTTGGAAATAGTAACAGGAGTAGAGAGCGTGTAGCTTGCCTGTGGCGGCGCGTTCTCGTCAGTCTCGAGGCGGTACTCGTGCATGATCCAGTCGGTCTTCTGTCCGTTGGGCGCCCTGCCCTTGTAGAAGACGAGGGTCTTCCTCATGCCGATGAGCCTGCTCCTCTCGTGCACCGCCTTGTCCCTCCCAGTCGCCTTCCAGAACCCGGCCATGGTCGCCCTGTTCGTCCTCGTTCCCGTTGGGTACTTGCGGTCCTTGAAGCTGAAGAAGTACCACTCGTTCTGCTCCTCGTACCCGATGCCACAGTGCTCTTCAATACATTCAGATAGATTTGAGCAAAAAATTAGGACTAAGAACTGTGAACCAATGCGCATGCATGGCATATGTCAGGTCATATATAAGAGTTGTAGAGACAAGGTACCTGTGAGATCCCATGGCTCGATGCGGTAGAGATCGATGTCGCGGATGACGTCGAGGTCGATCTTCTGGGAGGCCACCTTCTTGCGGAGGTAGTAGCCGACGAGCTCCTCGTCGGTGGGGTGGAACCTGAACCCAGGAGGGACGCATGATTCCATGGAGTCCATATGATCAACACCACCACCACTACCTGCGCGCATAGGTTGGATGTGCATAAAATTCAGCAACTCCTGGATCGGCCTACGAATGATATAGCTCGCGAGTACTAGTAGTACTGGCACTAGTAGTATAAACAAAGAAGCATGAAAGTGCTCGCGTGAATCATTCGATGCTATGCAAGCCTGCATTTCTTTATACTGCAAAGGTGACTGCAGATAGGGGAGGTTCAGTTGCAGCAGAAGGGAACAGTGGTGTTGACAGTTGGTTGGGTGTGGATCGGTACTGGATGAGTAGCATACAGACTGAAGTATAGTAGTATAGTATTCCTATGTGAGAGTGAGTGTATGGGTTTCAGTGCTTTGGTAAAATTTAATCGAGCCATGTTGGGGTTCTGCACTCCAGCTTATCGTATGATGATATACTAGTACTCGTAGGGCAAAGCCTGAGCATGCAAGGGGCAGCATGCAGGGAGGGTTCAGACAAACGTGGGAAAGTTACAGGCCTGTGAATGATACTGTCGACTGTTGGAGTGTGGAATGAGAGGGCATGTGGGCTATAGTCAGCAGCGAATTATAGCAGCAGCAGGATATGGTCGATCTGGTCTGGTGTAACTTAACCGGGCAGGAGTTGGGGCGAGTGAAAAAAACTGAAATGTGTATATATCAAAAAACTATATCACATCAACATAGTATATTGTCTAAGACGAAATAGCTAATAGGCTAGTTAGGAGCAAGTGTTAATGATTCCCTACTCATCCTGATCGATCATAATGCCCTCATGAAATGCAATGCACACAACTCAAGCGCAAGCAGAGCCAGAGGCCTGTAAAGAAATGCTACGTATATGAGATGCTTTCGGCTTTCACGGGTTTGCAATTTTGCACAGTGGAAATATAATGCGGTTATATATGACATTTCATGATTTGAAGGCAGCTTCTGAGCGGATTGAATCAAGACAGTCTAGTGCAAACAGTGAGGAACGACGGAGACATATAGTCACTCCCACAGCATTGACGCGCTCACGCGCATACAAAACAGGCTAGCTTCCTGTTTCCAAACCAGCTAGCAGTCGTACGAGTAGCTAGTTTGCTCTGATCAAGAATACTTGCTATATAATAACCAGATAGTGCAACAAAGCACAACTAACAAGCTAAGATGGTGCATGCATACGCATGCATGGGTAGTTCTCAACCAGACCCTAGCACACAACAGGCCAGAGCGCACGCGAATTGGGCAAATGTGCAGTACTAAATCTTGGCACGCTGAGGTTTGTGGGGCTGGAAATTGATCAGAAAAAGCAGGGCAAGGAATAAAAACGTGAGGATCGGAGACGAAGAGAGGTCCAGAAGGAGGGGAGGTAATGAAGGCTCTTTCTCGGATCAGGCCTGCAAAGTGCAAAGGAGAAGCGGCTAAAAAGCCACTCACTGGAGTGGAGTGGACAGTGGAGTGCTCCGGCTGATAGCCAAAGCATGCGAACGCAAAGAGAGCGGAGGAAAAGGGGGCAGCGGCCAGGGGACGCACACGACCATCGGTTGGCTCCGGCCCTTGCACCGTAGCACGGCCTCTGACCGCCCTGTCCCTTTGTCGAGGAATTCCACGGCACACCCAGCGCGCGGTGACCCTTCTGCTGCCCAGGTGCGCTCATATTCGCTGCTGGAGCTTCTTGCAACTTGCGGCTCAACAGTTGTCTGCAGTGCCCACCGTACCGGGCTACCGGCCGGGAGACTTTGTGCTGGCTAGGTAGGGCTAGGGCATGCATGAACGCATGGTACCTGCCCTCCCTAGTGTGGGGTGGATCAAGAAGAACGAGGTCCAGGGAGGGAGATCAATCATTCCCTGTGTTTCGCCTTTGGCCTCTTGTGGGGTGCATCACTCACTGTCGCATCGATCTCGCATATGAGCATCAGAGACAGAGAGGAAGGAGGGGTCATCACTACCGGATCTCCTTCTATATTTTCTGTCCCTCTGAATTGAGAAAAAACTAGTCGAGCGGGGGACGAGGCCCCGTGGAATTTTAGTTGAGATTGAAACGACTGCAAGATGACATGATTTGCTACTACTGACTAGAGTTGAACCATGGTCAGCAAGGACGTATATATGCAACCACCAAGTCCTTACACCGGGCTACAAACCAATTCTCAAATCAAGACAAAACAAAGAAAAATGAGAAAACAATCTATGAAAGAAATTGGATGGAACATAAGAATTTCAATATGAACACTTTCATTCTTTTCGGAACTCGTGGAAATCCCTGCGTTCCGAGCAGGACTTTAGGTTGTAGAGTTCAGCAGTAATTTTTTTCCATTCTTCGCCAAAATTAACGTAAGCTGCATTTTTGTGTGCGTGGCAATAAAAATTCCAGTAACAAATGGGGCAAGAATTGGCAACAATTTTTTTATCCGTGGCACGTGGAGCATAATATGTTCTATAAGAAGTGTACCACACCAATAATCTCATAAAACATCAAAATTAGCCTAACGGCATAAGACATGTCTAATTGATATTTGGAAAATTGCGGCAACCAACCAAACATGTATATATACCACTCCATCCGATTCAAAATAAGTGTCTTGGCTTTGAACTAAAGTTGAACTAACCTTAGTTCAAAGCTTGGACACTTTTTGTGGATCGGAGGGAGTAACTTATTATGAGATGTCGCAAAGTAACTTTAACATTTTAACATTCACCACCTTAAAGAGAATCTAAGTTGGGCTGCGGAGCAAAGATGCGTGTGTTGCTTCCTTAAGTATGTGCAATGACTCATGTTTGAAAGTGTGCTAGATGTGTGGTTAAATGCTTGTGTGTATGCTGAAAAATGATTTATCATCCTTTTAAATGTGAAAAAAATGAATTCATTTAGTACATGTATATGATAAGTTGTCAGGCTATATATGTTGTGAACTTTAGGTATGCATATTTAAATTTAAAAGGTTAGGTGTATCCTTCTATACATTTTTATTTAGCATTAACAAAAAATAGGGATGCTTGGTTGAATCAAAATGCCGGCACACTCTCCATAGATGGAATGTTTGGAAATTTTATGCAGTTGAAGTAATCGCATGAAGCAAACATTCTCCAATTCTAATTTGAAATGTATGCTATATAAAGACCAATTTTAGTTTAACATAAGATTTTTTTAATTTAAAACACATGATTTTTTTCTTGGATCATTAGTATGACCTCAATCCATAGACCTTCAAGAGTGACTGCCCATCCTAACAGAATAGCCTTTTCTCATTCAAGAATAAAAGAATAGGTATATCATGGTCAATGCATACAGATTGTGCAATATATATACTAAATTCCGGTTCAGTAAAAAGTATATGTTTGCACATCAATTAGACCACCTTGTATATATAATGAAGGATCTAGGGGGGAGGGGGGCACCTTGTCAGGACTAATTTCTAATTTCGAAGAATAAGACACATAGGTTGCAACCACGGAGGATTGGACCTAGTGGGCTGGCTGCATACCTCGTAACTCTACGGCCGGATCTATTGGTTCTGCGAGTATATTAGTTTTAGTATATGACAAATAACCTTCAGAAGTGCCAAGTTGTAGGAAAAATTGTAAAAACTTCAGTTGATGATGGGAAAACTATGGGTATAATGTAGGGAGCAACATGTATTGTGAAATTGTGCAACACCAATCATATGGAACTACCTCAAAAATTCCAAAGAGCATGTATGTGCAAATTCAGTACTATTTAACTGCCCTGCCCAACTACCCCATGTTTCTTCGGACCAGAATGCAGTTTTTTAAAGATGAACACCCATGATATAAGTTGAAGCTTTTGGATCCATACATACCAAGACCCATTGCAGCGAGATATGTGTATATCTTGGACGATATATGCATATGATATGAAAACGAATACGAAGAAAATCGATTAGTCCCAAGTGAAGAGGAAAGTGGCCGGGGAAGAAAGGGTAATTAAAGACACCACAGACATCAGTACGTATACCGCCACCGAAATTTATTAAAAGAAGAAACAAAGATTGGAGATCAATGAACTATGAACACGCAAAGTAGCTGGATTGATCAATCAGTAGCTTGATATGTATGCACACTCACCTCAGACGATCAGCTACGCGCTCTAGATCACAGAGATCGATCAGACCTCGATCTCTTCTCCTAGCTAGCTTGGGTCGATGTACTATATCTTCTTGATCATCGGCGAGAGCAGGCTATAGCTTGTGTATGCAGGGAAGAAGAAGAAGAATGAACAGGTTGATGAGATCGAGGTGCGGTGAGGGAGAGGCGAGGAGGGCTCGCAGGTATATACAGGCAGGATGAGAGAATGGAGAAAGGAGGGGGAGAAGGTGGCGAGTATAAAAAAGGGTGGTCGGGCTTTCCTTTCCGTCGCGCGTGGGCGAGGGGAATGAGCGCCTGTGGGACCCGCCTGGCCCCACCGCTGACGTCACGGACCCTTCTTTGCTACTCGATCTCATTCTCCCGGCACTGCGTACTGTAGAGTGCAGTACAAAAGGAACAGAATGAGCTTAGCCGTAGCTTTGTCTCTTTGTCTTCGAGCCATTGGCATGATAGATCCACTGTACCTTACCTATAGCTCGTTGGGAACCATGGACTCTGGTGATGGGCTAATGGCCAGCAGTTGTCCACGTCCACTTTTGAAATGGACCAAGCTCTACCTCTAGAAAATATACATAGTATTTTGTACTCCATCTGTAAAAAAAATACATATGTTCAGTAGTTTCTATGGAGTTTTGACATTCTGGTTTCCACTAAAACAAACTTTCGCCTCGCTTTATAGATAAAACAATTTTTGCCGCGCATACTTACCATTGGCTAATTTTGTACTTGAATTGGTTACATGTTTTAATCGGGGTTGCGCACGCCAAAATTTAGTGAGAGGAAGTGTGATGTGTTGGTTAATTTGGCTACGTTCAAATGATATCATGGTTGATTAAACGAAACTTCCTGCTTCCTTCGGGGTTATCTTCTTGCCATTCAATCTTTTGCAATCTTGGTCTATGTATGCTTCTGCGATCGAAGGTCAATAAGCTAATAGTTGTGCATAGTCGACGACTGCAAATATTGTTGGAGATTTTATGCCTCGACATAGATGGCATGGCCTAATACGATAGTACTTGCGTTCCAAACTGTCAAGCTGGGGTGGTATATGCAATTCATTTTTGGGTACTAGCTAGGTGGCATGAGTTCTAACTTTGTAATTTTCTAGGACATGTGCCTTATTTTTGTGTACCGGGTGGCATGAGATCTGAAGGCAATAGTTTTTTTTTACTTTACTAATTAGGAAACTGCATGAATTAATTGGTTCAGCTTGTTTGAAATGTTTTTTTTTTTGCAAAACACCATCTAAAACTGAGAGACAACATTTTAGGGTTCAAGTACCATAACTGAGGCTTGAGGGTTCAAAATAGACTTGCATTAGACTCCTGCAAAAATTGACTAAGTTATCACATGTGCTAATGATGTTATGTCTCTTTATATTTAAGTGCCCACATATAGTCCTCTTGCATTGCACATGTCCTTTATTATTTTGGGTGCGTGAAAAACCTTGAGACAAGTCAAATGCATGCATGAGTACCGACCCTACGGCAGGCTGGACTTTAGCCGAGGTGGGGACATGCATAGGGTGTTATAGCATGTGGTAAAATGCTTTTCATCTGTTTGGTTAGGTTGGGTTTTGTTGCGGTCAAAGTGTATGTTCTTACCAATGGTACCACACTGTGTGTGCTTTCAGCTGTCTATAGGACCATGCTGCCCAATCGACAGATGAACAAGTTACTCGCTGTGTAGAGCCGTACAGTTGTCCAGGTATGATGATAACTCCTTTGTATCATTGCACTAGATTTCTCTGGTAAAAGATCACACTGCACTTCCATCAATTCTGTGGAAGATTTTGAGATGTAGAAGTTTGATTTGATGCGAGTATCACAACCACCGCAGCATAGCTACCTAGCTATATATAGCTAGCAATTTCACATCAAAGTCCAGTAAATTTCACTTCATGTGTCAAGTGCAACGCAAACCGGCCGATCGATCTCATTAATCTCTTGATTACCATTCGTGTCCTACCTAGAAATTCGTGCTGTCAGCGTCGACAGAGCATGCATGCACCAAACTGATGAGGGACTAATGGCATCCGTTAGCCTTTGCCATTATCATTCAGTTGATTATTTCCAGAAGCATGATCAATAGGAATTATGATGTCGATCAACACTGGGGCGTAGGCATGCATTACAATACATGTGCTTGTGCTAAGTATGATACCACCTACTAATGTTAGGGCAACACCAAATCCATCCCTCATAAGGATGAATAAAATTTGGGTGCCCTGACATCATTTCGGTTCTCATTGCTTCCTAGTTGCTGATCAAAGGTAACATATATATTTACAATATTTAAGGAATTTAACAGTTCTAGATATGTTACTAAATTATTGTGCATGTATGAATCGAATAGAGTTTGCTCAGCTTCTTAGAGAAAACCAAGCGATAAAGGACATGTGCACACTTAGGGGCTGTTTGGTTCCCAGCCAAAATTTGGCAGCCACAGTTTGCCAAGCATGTGTTTGGTTTTTGCCACACTTTGGCTTGCCATACTTTATTGCCCCTATGGCCCACTTGTCAAAGAGACAATTTTTTTTTTGCCAACTTTTGCCAAGGTTTGGCGTCCAATTTCTTAGCCACACTTGTGTGGCTTGCGATACTTGTGTGGCTAGCCACACTTTGGCTTGGCCACATTAGTCTCCAACCAAACAAACCCTTATTTTATTGACCCAGTCTTCTTTCTATTTGTATTAGATACTAGAAAGTTAAAAAGGTTGGTAACAAGGACAGCCCCAAAACTTTCTACGTGATCTGAACAACTTTACACCAAAATCCAACTACAACTAACGGTATCATGAGCCAAGTCAATGAAATCTACAGAGTAGCTAGTGTGATATGTTGATCGATGATTAATAAAAATGAGTCTAATTAAGTCAAAAGGTCGCACATGGATAAAGCAAGGTTTTTGTTTTGTCAAGCAAATAATGTTTATTTTTATATTCCTAATAAAACATATCAAGAATATACTCCATTGAACTGTTCTCGCAACACACTAGGTACTACTAGTAAAATGCTCATGCGTTGCTATGGGCCTTTTGTTGTATAAAACGCAAATAGTTTTTGTCGCTTCTATCGACACCGCTTCAACATCCTTGTCGATAGATTCATTTTGAAGGTCTAAATAATCCGTCTCAATCTCTCTCATACTTTGCAAACATAAATAATATAGAAACACGCCTTATGTGTTATCATGCACAACAAATACATAAAGGATAATTATTCATATGCATCTCTTTTGATTGTGTAAAACTCGGTGATTTTTCAGTCCGATCCATCATAAAGCTTTGTCAATCGACATTTCAAAACATCATCGTAGGTCATTAGTTTTTATCTCTGATCTACAAAGTGAACATATAAAAGAAATAAATAAAATAAAAATAATCTCATATACAATATATATTCGTTGGACAGATGCTAAATGCGAGTGAACTTCAAATGCGAGTAGGTGACCATTTTTATTCGGAGTGAGTGGTATCATGCTTTCTAATAGAGTGAGTGGCATTCCAATTTTAATAAATCGTAATCTCACATGTAAATCATTTGTTGTATTTTTTCTTCATAGATGAATTGTTAGGGTCTCTGATAGACACACCTTTCTTATTAAAAAATGTAATTCACTCTCTTATTCTTTCGCCGCATGACACAACTGCTCTCCTCGCTGACGTCTTTGCCATCTATCCACCACGGCAGTTCCTTACCTCCACTCATGTTGGAGCATCTCTAGCCATTGGCCCCCCAGGCGGCTCGCGCCGCTTGGGGGCAAACCGGCGCTAAAAATCAGCTTGGGGGCGATCTGGTTCCCAGCCGACGCCCCCAGGGTCGGCCCCAGGTGGCTGTTTTTAAATTTTTTGAGTAGTTACATGTCTAAAATTCAGCGAACGGGGCAAATATTCGGTGAAACATTACACTATCTCGGCGAATTTAAATAGTTTTCTACATAGATAAAATACTTAAAAAAACAAAGCAGGGCCGGGACTACAGGCCGAAAAACGTGCTAAGAGAGGCAAGGTCGCCGTCGTCGTCATTGTCCTTTTCCTCCTTCACGCGGACGCCACTGCTGGACCCCTGCCCGGCGTCGCCTTGGCGGACCGGTGGAGGCGGCGTGTCGTCGCCGCTGTCGTCGTCAAGGAAGAGGACGCCTCCCTCGTCGCTGCCACGACGCCGAGGGCGAACTGCTCGAAGGCGCGGCGCTTGCGCTCCAGCTCTGTCCGTGCCCAGTCTTCGCGCGCTCACTTCAAGACCGCCGCGTCGTCGAGCCCTGGCTCTGCCTTCACGTCGGCGAGCCCTGGCTCCGTCTTCACAACGGCGAGGCCCAACTTCGTCTTCGGCTTGACGAAGCGCGGAGGAGCCGAGGAGGAGGAGGCGCGCCCGCCCTTGTTGATGAAGATGTCGGCGCTGCGGGTGCGTCGGCCGAGCAGCGTCTCGGCGGTCTCCGTGGGCTCGGCCTTGACGCCGAGCAACGTGGACGAGCCGGAGGAGTGGGAGGATGAGCGGGAGGAGGAAGAGGAGGAGCCGGTCCAGCGCGGCATCCATTGGGCGCCGCTCCGACGGGGGACCGGGGCGGCAGGGTACGTCAATGGCGGGTCATTGCCGCCCTCGAGGTGCTGGAGGACGGCGTGGAGAGTGCGGCCGGGGGCACCCCACCACAGGCGGCGACCCTCGCTGTTCTTCGACCCCCGCACCACCGGCGCCCCGTTGGTGGAGGCCAGCCGTTGCGCCTGCCGGTGCTGGAAGTACGCCGCCCAGGCCTCGTGGTTGCCAGCGGCGTACTGCGGGAGGGCCAACTACTCCTCCATCAGCGACGCCCGCACGCGGGCGACCTCGTCGGCGAAGTAGTCGGGGCGCACGTCGACGTCGGGCAGCGGAGGGATGGGGACGCCACCGACGCTGAGCCTCCACCACCCCGGCGCGCACATGTCCGGCGGCGCCGGCGCGTTGGTCTCGAATAGGAGGTACGCCTCCCACTCGTGCAGCGAGCGGCAGCCGAATCCATTGGCCGCCGCCTCATTGCCGGGGAACCTCTCGCCCATCACCGTGGCTCGGAAAGATGAAAGGGGAGGAACGTCGGCTGCCTCGGTGCACGGGGAGAGAGGTCGGCGGCTATGTGGGGTGCGGCCTCAGGCGAGGGGGACGCTGCTTATCTAGCGGCGGGGGTTGGGCGTCGTGTGTACGCATGGCGGGAGGTGGGGCGTCACCGCGCCCGCACCGCCCATGAGGAATCAATGGAAGGCTGACCAGCGGGCAGCCTTGGCATTGATTCCCCGCGGGAAACCGAGGCGATGAGGATGACGAGGCGCATGGGTTGCGGACTCGGCGGGCCCGCCTTTCTTTTGCGCCAAATTCGGTTGCCCTGGCGCCCCTAGCGAGCCGGGTTCGGCTGGGTCCGCGGCCCAATTTCGGCCCAACCCGGCGAAAAACCGGCTCCTGGGGGCGCGACCGGGCCGGTTTTTGGGTGCCAGCGCTAAAAAAAGTCTTGGGGGGCTGTTGAGGGCGCGGCTGGAGATGCTCTTAGAGGGAATGATCTTGCTTCTAGTATCTTTCAGATTCTTCATAGTGATCAATAGATATAATTCTCAAGTGACTCAACAAATAAATTTATGCTCCCCGGCAACGGCGCCAGAAAAAGGTCTTGATAACACACAAGTAGAGGGGATTGCAACAGTCTTCAAGGGTAGTATTTCACCCAAATTTATTGATTCGACACAAGGGGAGCCAAAAAATATTTGTAAGTATTAGAGGTTGAATTGTCAAGTCAACCACACCTAAAGAACTAAATATCTGCAGCAAAGTGTTTAGTAGCACTGTACTATGACAGTTTGATAGTTGTGGTAACAGCAGCAACAGTAATAGTTTTGTAGTGATTGTAACAGCAGCAACAACAACGGAAGTAACTTAGCAAAGATCAATATATGAAAAACTTAGGCATTGGATTAGTGATGGATAATTATGTTGGATGATATTCATCATGTAAAAGTCACAACCTAGAGCGATACTCAATAGCTCCAATTCATCAATATAGTATAGGCATGTATTCCGCATATAGTCATCCGTAATTATAATAAGAACTTGCATGGCATCTTTTTTCCTACCCTTCCGTGGCACCGGGGTCCATAAGGAAATCTAAAGGATATTAAGGCATGCTTTTAATAGAGAACCGGAACAAAGCATTAGCATGTAGTGAATATATGAACTCCTCAAACTACGGTAATCACCGGAAAGAATCACAATTATTGTCACCTTAGGGTATGCGGATCATAACACGTAATAGGTGCATATAACTTGCAAGATAGGATCAAGAACTCAAATATATTCATGAAAACATAAGGGTTCAGATCTGAAATCATGGCACTCGGGCCCTAGTGACAAGCATTAAGCATAGCAAAGTTATAGCAACATCAATCTCAGAACATAGTGGATACTAGGGATCAAGCCCTGTCAAATTGACTCAATTACACGACAAATCTCATCCAACCCATCACCGTCGAGCAAGCCTACAAAGGAATTACTCACTCCCGGTGGTTAGCATCATGGAATTATTGATGGAGGATGGTTGATGATGACAACGGAGTCGAATCCCCCTCTCTGAAGCCCAGAAAAGACTCCAGATCAGCCCTCCCGATGAAGAACATGAGGTGGAGGCGGCTCCATATCGTAAACGTGATGATTCATTCTCCTTAATTTTTTTCTCCATGAATAGGTATATATGGAGCTGGAGTTAGGGTTGCCGGAGGCTCCAGGGGCCCACAAACCTGGGAGGCGCGCCCTGGGGGTTGGTCGCGAGCCTTGGGCTTATGGATCCTGGGTGGCCCCCTCCAGCGGTTTGTTCGCCAGTATTTTTTATTTATTCTGAAAATATTCTCCGTAAATTTTCAGCTCAATCTAAGAACTTCTATTTCTTTACAAAAATAATGCCATAGCAATTCTGCTGAAAACATCGTCAGTCCGGGTTAGTTCCATTCAAATCTTGCAAATTAGAGTCCAAAACGAGAACAAAAGTGTTTGGAAAAGTAGATACGTTTGGGACGTATCAATAGCTGAGGTTAGTAAGCAAGGTGTCAGACTTGCAGACTATTATGATAGTCTTAATGCAATGGAAATAGATTTTCTGAAAACACCATAAAATGATTTGATCATTACTTCTCTTTATGAAGCGATTCTCAAAACCAAAGAAATTGGGATGTAGAACCAACAAAAGTTGATGGTGAACAAAATAGAATGTTTCAAAAAGAAATGCAAAACCAAGAGGAACATGGGTGGAGCATCTTGCAAGACTATATGTTTCTACTGCAAAGAGAATGACACTGGAAAAGAAATTGCTTGAAGCATCTGGCGGATAACAAGAATGCGTTTGTCTTCTGGTAAAGGTATAAAAGTAATACAACTGAGGAATGTTCGCAAGCTGAGAAGAAATGAAGTCGTGATGCGTCGGGAATGGTGATGGGATCGCTGCTCAAGCCGTTGGTGTCATGTCTTTGAATTTACCTTCAGGATTGATTTTTAGAACTAAGTAATTGTTATTTTGTGCCAAAGTTATGTAAAAGCATTATCTTCTGGATCATGTTTGATAAATGATGGTACAAGTCAGAGAACAATGGTTGTTCAATATATTATAAGGATATGATTTATGGATTTGCACCCATGATTGATGGCTTATTCATATTAGATCTTGAGCGTGAAAAGGTTGTCTATAAGATTAATGCTAAATGTCCTAAAAGACTAATACCAAATACATGTGTCATTGTCGTCTTGGTCATATCGGAAAGAAACGTATGGAAAAGTTTCAACATCATTTGATTTTGAATCATACGATACATGTGAAGCTTGTTTGATGGGTAAAATGACTAAAACGCCATTCACTGGTCATCGAGAATGAGCGCTTGAATTACTGAATATAATACATAGTGATGTATGTGGTCCAATGAGTATTCCAACGCGCGGTTGATAGTTATACTTTGTGACCTTCACTGATGATTTAAGTAGGTGTGGATATATTTACTTGATGAAACATAAGTCTGAAACATTTGAAAAGTTCAAAGAATTTCAGAACGAAGTTGAAAATAATCATGGCAAAAATATTAAATTTCTATGATCTGATTGTGGAGCAGAGTATCCGAGTCATGAGTTTAGCAAACATCTAAGTGATTGTGGAATTGTCTCACAACTTACTCCTCCAGGAACTCCACGAAGAAACAGAGTATCTGAAAGGTGTAACTAAACTTTGTTGGATATGGTGAGGTCAATGATGTCATTACCGATCTGCCTTTGTCATTCTAGGGATATGCACTTGAAACAACTACATATACACTAAACATAGCACCGTCTAAGTCTATAGAGACGACACCATATGAGTTATGAAATGGGAAGAACCCAATTGGTCACATCTCAAGATTTGGGGTTGCGAGACTTATGTAAAACGTTTGCAGCCAAATAAGCTCGACCCTAAAGTAGACAAGTGTTACTTTGTAGGTTATCCCAAAGAAACAGTTGGGTATTTGAAAGTGCAATCTTGCTCTTAAAGAGTATTTTTGATATTGATGACAAACCTACATATAGGGGACTAACCTTGTTTCCTAAGTATATACACAGGTCGTCTGTCCTCTGGTTTTTCTTTAGTGAGCATCATGATCACATCATATGAGATTTTACTCAAGCAAATTATCAATGAGGAAAGGAGCAAACAAAGATGAAGTATTGTGCTCTTTTTATATTTCTTGAGTAATAGGAATCCCGCACTATTAAGGAGGGATCCGAAGTGTAGGTTCAAGACTTGCTCACATTTTGTCTCATAGACAATTTGTTCACAATAGACCAAAATCCCTAGCAATATCCCTTAGCCAAAACCTATCACTTCTCCTAGCCGGATCATCCGGACGGCTACCCAGATCATTCGGGCTTCACCCGGATCAGCTGGACCCTGCACCGGATCATCCGGAAAATAGGTGTTCTCCATCACAGAACGGTGTGGCTGAAGCCGGATCATCCGGACGTTCCTCCAGATCATCCGGGTTGTTCCCCGGATCGTCCGGATCCTGTTCCGGATCATCCAGATAACTGTGCCCTGTTTTCACAGGAACCAGATGTTGTAGCCAGATCGTCCGGTCAGGCATCCAGATCATCCGGGGCTTGTCCGGATCATACGGGGTGGCCTCCAGTCTGTCCGGGCTGCTCGCAGCTCTGCTGCAACCATCTGCATCCGGGCCTTCTGCCAGATTTATCCGGACAATGTCCAGATCATCCGGGTGGTGTCCCAGATCATCCAGGGTGGTCAACTTGTGTCCAAATGGCTCAATTCTGGACATGGTATAAATAGCCCCTTACCCCTTTGAGATAAGGTTGAACACTCCACACAAACACGCCTCAAGAACACCAGTGCTTCCCCCCTCTTGCTCACACACTAAATCCCAGATCCCGGCTTGATTCTTGAGAGTTTCGAAGAGTTGTTCCAATCAAAAAAAGATCTTCTTCCTCCCCTTCTTGTGACCAAAGCAAATCGAAGTTTGAGCAAGTCTTGAGTCTTTCCCCTCGGATCTTGTTACTCTTGGAGGTTCGAGACTCCTAGGCGGTAGGAGTCATTCAGTGAGGAATCAACTATTGTGATTACCCCCGGAAAGTTTGTGAGGGTTTGGAGACCACCCCAAGGTCTACCACTAGTGGTTGAAAGCATGCCGTGGTGTTGTCTCAAAGGGAGAATAGGGTGAGCCTTCGTGGCGTTGGTGTGCCTTCGTGGTAGCATCCACCTCTCTAACGGTGACTAGCTTCCCTACTAGGAAGTGAACATCGGCATACATCCTCGTCTCCCGGAGTTGCGGTTATTCCTAACCCTAACTCTCTACTTGTGGTTACTTGTCTTGTTGCACTTACTTACATCATATTGTGCTTGATAACTTATATGCTTGTGTTACTTGCTTAGTACTTAGTACTTACTAGCAATTGTTAGGCTCACCTTCATATTCCGCATTATTACCTAAAATTGCTAAGTAATAATTAAAATTTGTAATTGTACCTATTCACCCTCCACCCTCTAGGTCCATCTCGATCCTTTCAATTGGTATCAGAGCCTCGTGCTCTATTCTTGTGGCTTAACCGCCCTAGAGCGAGATGAACCTGGATGAGACTCCCCTGGTTGAGATCCTAAGGATAAAGGCGAGGCTTCCTCTGAAGTCAAGACCTTTACGTCGGAGGATCTAGAACGGGCCCTTGCTAAGCAAAAAGAGGAGCATGATGCTTCTCTTGAGGCCTTGGTCCAAATGAGATTAGCCACGTTGTCCACAGTGCTTGCACCACTCTCGGGTGGTGCTGCTTTGAGGCCAATTGTGCCTACTCCATCACTTGGTCAACAACCTTCTAGCAATGAACACGCCAGTGTTCCTTGGCTTTATGCAAGACCTCAGGTTTGACAAAGAAATCTTGGCAATAAGAAGTGACAATGGATCTGAGTTCAAAAACTATACCTTGGAAGAATTCCTTAGTGATGAAGGGATTGAGCATCAATATTCAGCTCCATACACTCCTCAGCAAAATGGTGTAGCCGAAAGGAAGAACCGCACCCTTGTGGAGATGGCAAGGTCCATGTTGGATGAATACAAGTCACCACATAGTTTTTGGGCCGAAGCAGTCAACACCGCATGCCATGCATCAAACCGGCTCTTCCTCCGCACTATATTGGAAAAGACTCCATATGAGCTTCTAACTGGAAACAAGCCAAATGTCAAGTACTTTCTTGTATTTGGGTGCAAATGTTTCATCCTCAGCAAAAGAGAACGGTTAGGAAAATTTCAATCCAAAACGATTGAGGGTATATTTGTTGGCTATGGATCAAACGCTCACGCCTATAGAGTCTACAACAAATCCAATGGATGTATTGTAGAAACTTGTGACGTGGTGTTTGATGAATTTAATGGCTCCCATGGGGAGCAAGTTGATCTAAGTGATGTAGGTGAAGAAGATTCTTCTCAAGACATTTTGACCATGGGTGTTGGTGCACTTCTTCCTATGGAGCAAGAACCTCATGATGAAGAAGAAGAAGATGGAAGTCTCACACATCATCAAACTACTTCAACTTCCATACCAACACAAGCTCCTATTGTTCAACCGATACCCTTAGCCCAAGTTGAAGAGGATGATCAAGTTCCTCCTCATGACAATCTTCAAGAACAAGAACAAGAAAGTCCAATCATTGATGATGAACCTCAACAAATGCAATATGAACAAGAAGATCTTCCTCCACACATTAATGATCCATATGTTGAGGATGTGGATGATGGACATGAAGTTGAACCTCGTGAAACCCTTACCTCTATCATGCCACAAGTAGCCGGTCGTGTTGATGTTGACAAAATACTCACCGGCATTTCGGAAGGTAGAGTCACTCGTAAACATTTGACCAACTTTTGTGCTCACTTCTCGTTTGTGTCTAGTATTGAGCCCATCAAGGTACAAGATGCATTGATGGACAACGATTGGCTAGTTGCTATGCAAGAAGAGTTGAACAGTTTTGAACGCAACCAAGTGTGGTCATTAGTCAAGAGGCCACCTACCGAGCACAACGTCATTGGAACAAAATGGATTTTCAAGAACAAACAAGATGAGAATGGTGTAATCATCCGAAACAAGGCAAGGTTAGTGGCACAAGGGTACTTACAAGTTGAAGGTTTGGACTTTGGTGAGACCTTTGCCCCCTGTCGGTGTCAAAACCGGTGGATCTCGGGTACGGGGTCCCGAACTGTGTCTAGGCGGATGGTAACAGGAGACAAGGGACACAATGTTTTCACCCAGGTTCGGGCCCTCTCGATGGAGGTAAAACCCTACTCCTGCTTGATTGATATTGATGATATGGGTAGTACAAGAGTGGATCTACCACGAGATCAAGGAGGCTAAACCCTAGAAGCTAGCCTATGGTATGATTGTTGTAATGGTTGTGTGTCCTACGGACTAAAACCCTCCGGTTTATATAGACACCAGAGAGGGCTAGGGTTACACAGAGTCGGTTACAATGGTAGGAGATCTACATATCCGTATCACCAAGCTTGCCTTCCACGCCAAGGAAAGTCCCATCCGGACACGGGACGAAGTCTTCAATCTTGTATCTTCATAGTCTTGGAGTCCGGCTGATGATGATAGTCCGGCTATCCGGACACCCCCTAGTCCAGGACTCCCTCAGTAGCCCCTGAACTAGGCTTCAATGACGATGAGTCCGGCGCGCATATTGTTCGGCATTGCAAGGCGGGTTCCTCCTCCGAATAATTCATAGAAGATTGCGAACACCTGGATAGTGTCCGGCTCTGCAAAATAAATTCCACATAGCACCGTGGAGAGAATAATATGTACACAAGTTCAATCTGCTGACGTATTTTGTGGCGTGACGTCACGCCACTACCAAGCCTTTACTTGAATCGTTTTTTGTTATACCACCTCAGCGCGTTTAGCGAAGCGGTTTCCTTGGCACGTCTTGTCGAAGCAGAGATCATGTTCCCCTTATTCCGGGATTCCGATCAATATGGATGTGGGTAACCCAACCGCGCCATTAATGGTGGCGCTTGGGAGATAAGCGAGTTTTACCAGGCCAGTGGGGACACATAGTCTTCGTCCGCCCATATATAAGGGGATAAGGATCCACCTTTTTTACCTACGCCTTCTTCCTCCTTTCACTACTAGGGAAAAGGCTAGCAGCAGCGCGGGTTTTAGATGTGTCGATGGCGGGTACCAGCGCTACTATCTGGCCTTCTGACTAACTCATAGCGAGAGCGTGCGCACCCGCTACTGCTACACAAGTATAGCGATAGCGCGGTTGGGAAGCTTCGCTACGCTAGTAGCGCTAAGCGCTCTTTGGCGAGGCAGCGCCATTGCTATTGTGGCGATCTTGCTAACTTTTGTACACTCGCTCATCGCTAATTTAAGTAGTTTTTTGGCATATTTGTTTTGTATTTGAACCGGCTTTGTAGAAGAATCTTTAGCACATAGAAATGTCATCATGATACACATACAAATGCTGCGAGACCACAAATGTAATCATAGCATGTACATACAAATAGTCTCTTCATAATCATCATCAACACAAAGTGATATCTTGTCATCATCTCGAAAATAGCAATACATGCAAGTCTCGAATACTTGCAACTACAACAACGTCATCCATCTAAACAAAGGTATACGCAAGAAGTGCTATCACTATGAGTGAGGCGGAACCATGCAGATACATGAGGTGGCGATTCTGAGTCCTCTCTCGCTAGCGTGAACCTCAAGTAACTAGCTTCTCCTTCTTATGCCTTTTGAAGCCTTTATGGCTGGCGCCGTGAACCCATTCACTTGCGCCGACACTCATGCCACTCGTTGTACACCCCAGAACCTTCCCTTTGTACACGACATAGCATTTCCATCTCGCCATCAAGAAACTAGGTACTGTTAGAGATGCATGTTCATGAAGAGGATGTACAATCATGTATATGCAACAAAATATACTAGAGCAACACTAAAAAGAAAGGTTAGCAACTAGATGCAACATATACGACGCAAATTAATTAACTAGAGTGTACGCAGGTCATCGTCGCAAACTAACAAAGTAGCGTTACGCAAGTTCGGCAGGACCGTGGACATCACAAAGTTTCATCGCTACAAAAGTATACAAGTTCAACCGACACATATCATCATCATCGGCATCATAAATCACTAGAAGTTCCATCCTTCCATATCATCGAGGACGAACCCTAGCTGCTTGAACGGCGTGAGGTCTAGATGTTGCATGCCTATGCGAGTTCGGACGTCAGCTCGCGATATAGGGCCGTGGTGGAACATCCCCTTCTCATCGACGACTTCTTTCATGATGATCGTCGCAATGTCGCTTTGGATGCGAAAGAAGTCTCCCATCGAGCCTCCCATCGTGCTTGTTAACGGGCAAGCCAACACTAACACCAGGCGGCTGGTCTGCGCCATATAGAAAATTCTCACAGAAACAGATGCACTCTTGTGCCAAATAGCCCTGGACGATGCTTCCATCCGGACGGGGACATGTTACGAACGAATCCTTTGATGATCCCATTCATCCTCTCAAACGGCATCATGTTGTGCAGGAATGACGGCCCCAAGTATATTATGTCATCCACAATATGGACACACAGATGCACCATCACGCCGAAGAACGCGGGCGGGAAGTACATCTCAAGCTAATTCAGTATCACAACAATCTCTTCCTGTAGCCTTTGGAGCTGCTTCACACTGATCGACTTTCGAGAGATGACGTCGAAAAAGTTGCAGAGACCAATAAGCGTGTCACGGACGTGCTTGTCCATTATCCTCTAAGGGCAACAGTAGTATCTGCGTCATCATCACATGCGGTCATGAGACTTCATCTGCTGAACCTTTTCTTGTCCGTGTCTAGATATCTGCTCATCTTGCCACGAAGAACGGAACTAACTTTCACTCCGGTAAGGCGGTTAAAGAATTGATTGATCTCGGCTGACTTAAGGTGAAGCAAGAGGGGGCAATAATCCTCTTTCTTTAATTTCTTGCCCTTCTTCTCCCGTGCCTCTGTCTCCGTCTCTGTCTCGTCTGACATTTTACGGGGCGACATGTGCAGATCTTCCCTAATTTTCAAATCTTGCAATTCTTTTCTTGCCTTCGGCCCATCCTTGGTCTTATCCGGCATGTTCATTAGTGTTGCGAGCAAGCTCTTAAGGACATTCTTACAGATATGCATTTGATCAAGGCAATGAGGTGTATCGAGTTTGTGCCAGTACTCCAAGTCCCAGAACACTGACCTCGTCTTCCATACCTTCAGCAGTGGCTCCGGCGCCTTTCTCATCGTCTTTCCTGGCGCGGGGCACTCCTTCTAGTTTTTCAACAGCTCATCGATTTCGGCACCGCTCCGCTTACGTGGAGGTCCTCGATGCTCAGCGTGACCATTGAATAGATCTCCATGGTTTCTCCACGGGTCGTCCTGTTCAAGCCATCTTGATGCCCCATGTACACGATTTTCCCGGACCGCCATCTTTCCTTGGCGTTAGCTGCTGAGGCGTTGTATCATCCATGCACCGCGTGCATCCGCAATATCCATGGCACACGGCTGCCACATATCCGTAATCGAGATAGTCTTGTCTTTGTCGTGATCAGTGCTGACTCTCATGTTGAAATACTCACCTTTCTTTGGCGTCCCATGTCTTGGCGGTGTTTTCCATAACGTGTCTAACTCCTCTTGAAGTAGCCCCAGATACAAATTAATATTATTTCCTGGTTGTTTGGCCCTTGAATAAGCATGTGTAGGATCGAAGTATGTCTAGAGGGGGTGATTAGACTACTTGACAACTTAAAAATTTTGCCTTTTGATTGGAGTAGTTTCTTAGCAAGTTCACAATGATAACCAAGTCAAGTATCACCCTACACATGCAATTCTAGAGTTATGGCAGCGGAAAGTAAATTGCACGTATAGTAAATGAGAGGAGGAGAAGAGCAAAGCATAATGGAGACACGGAGATTTTTCTCGTGGTTCCGATAGGTGGTGCTATCGTCAATCCACGTTGATGGAGACTTCAACCCACGGAGGGTAGCGGCTGCTGTGAGTCCACGGAGGCTCCACCCACGAAGGGTCCACGAAGAAGCAACCTTGTCTATGCCATCATGGCTTACGCCCACGGAGGACTAGCCTTACTCGGGGTAGATCTTCACAGTAGGCGATCTCCTTGCCCTTACAAACTTCTTGGTTCAACTCCACATCATGACGGAGGCTCCCAAGCGACACCTAACCAATCTAGGAGGCACCACCCTCCAAAAGGTAATAGATGGGGTTGGTGATGATGAACTCCTTGCTCTTGTGCTTCAAATGATAATCTCCCCAACACTCAACTCTCCTCACTGATTTGGCTGTGGTGGAGGAAGGGATTGAGTGGAAAGCAACTTGGAAAGACTAGAAATCAAGTGTCATATGGTGGGAGAGGAGCAACTTGATCTCAACACAAGGGTAGGTAGTTTTCTTCTCAGAAATGTAAGGTAGGAGTGGTAGTTCTTTCTGATGGCTCTCTCCACGAATGAAGAGGAGGTGGAGGGTATTTATAGCCTCCACACAAAATCCAACCGTTACACACATTTGAGCAATCTCGGTCAGACCGAAGTTGACAACTCGGTGAGACCGAAAGTTCAAATCTTGTGAACGTTGGGATTTTCGGTGGGACCGAAAATACAATCTCGGTTAGACCGATTCTTCCAAAGTCTAGGGTTTGCCAATCTCGGTGGGACCGACTTTCTCATCTCGGTGACACCGATTTGAGTCTGAAGATTCTGAAGCTTGGCAACACCAATTTCGAATGACCGAGTTTGGAATCGGAAAATCCGAGATTCTTAGGGTTTGGCTATATGGCTGAGGTGGTTCATCTCGGTGTGGTGAGTTTGGAATCGGTGGGACCGAGATTACTTATGAGTTTATGTTGGAATGAAAGATTGCTGATTGTTAGAGATAAATCACTAAGCACCTTAGAGCAACAGATCATCATCATAACCTCACCCCTTTTAATAGTATTGGCTTTCCTATGGACTCAATGTGATCTTGGATCACTAAACCAAAAATGGAGTCTTGAGCTTTTGCCAATGTTTTCCTTAGCATTTTGAGGGGTCCACATCATCGGTCATTGCCATACCCATATCATTGAACTTTCTGAAATATTCTCAAGAAATGATTAGTTCAATGATATATATGTTGTTATTAATTACCAAAACCACCGGGATTAGTTGCACTTTCAATCTCCCCTTTTGGTAATTGATGACAACATATAGATCAAAACTTCGACAAATGATATAATCAATGAATAACATAAATCGCTTTGAGAAGTATGTGATAAGCAAGAGCTCCCCCTAAATTTGTGCATTATTTAAGATTTGCGTTTGAATGCAAATGCACAATCGATTAGGATCATGGGTTACTCTTCCATGTCACATACATCTTGGTGGAGCGCACAAAATGATAAGAATGAATAGCATGCACCCAATCACCAAGACATGAGTAAATGATCATACAAGTTATGAATGGAATATGATAAACATCAAGCACACATTAAGCATAGTATGATCAAGCACTCATCAAGATAGAAACAAGCGTAGTATCAAGCACACGAAGTATCTCAAAGAACTCAAAAGTATCTCAAGGAAAACCATAAGCGAAAGAGCAAAATCGAGCACTCTCTCTCGAAGCCCTATGATCTATACAATTTCTCCCCTTTGGCAACAAGTTACCAAAAGTTCGAGCGGTATAGAGCTAATCGTCACTCGGGACTCTGCTGGCGGCTCTGTCTGCGTCGATGGAGTGGAGATAGCTGCATCTGCAACCTTCTGAAGTCTGTGGAGCTGGAGGAGTGGATCTTTGAGTGGTCTTTGGGCCGATGGAGCTGTAGGAGGTCTTGATGTAGTAGCCACAGGATCGACCTTTGGAATAGCAGCTGATCTGGGCTTTGTGGGCTTTGGAGCGGGCTGCTCGTAGTCATCTGGACCATGTCACCTTCCATCTCCTTCATGAGTTCTGCCTTCTCCTCTTAGCTTCCTCTATATCTCGCATCAAGCTTGTTGGCGGTGACCTGCACTTGATCGACTTGCGTCGAGCATGGAACTTATCCTCAACGATCCTCTCAAGGCTCTCCGAGATTGCACTATCTTTGGCGGTAGCAGCTCAATTCTCTGAGTGGCTTCAAGAAGTTGTTCTGCAGCGCTCTTGGGCTTCTTCTTTGCTTCCTTCTCGGCTTTAGCTTGTTTGGCAGCTTCGGACTTAGCATGTCCTTCTACAGATGTGGGAGCATTCTCGGTCATCACAACCTCGTTGTCCTCATGTTAGAGCTGCGATGGCAAGTGGGGTCTATCCAACGGTAGGTGTCCGTGCCAAACTTGGCATTGATAAGCATCTGAATATGCGGAGCAAACCCACCACGACCTCTTACGGTCGTTGCTGTCCTCTTGATAGTCTCAACTATCAGGTCCATCACCTTAAAAGGTGTCTTGATCTAGAATGTGCAGCATGTTGATAGAGTACCCTCTTATCATGCGGTGGTCCCTCGACTTAGGCATCAAAGTATGCCTCGAGAATGGTGTTGGTGGTTGGGAGACCTGCACGAAGATAGTAGACTGATCCAAGCTTCAGATCTCTACATCCTTCTCATCTACCTCATTATACATGTTCTTCATTGACTCGTGATTCTTCTTCGGAATGCCATACACATCAATATCATCTTCCCTTGAAACAGGTGCGTTCAGCAATGCTCTCCATTCTTCAACCTGTAGAATGGAATCTCGCCCCTTCGTCATCCATACAATCCTGCCATCTGGATAGAAGTGTGCGGTGGCATAGAACTGCATGATCATCTCATCGTTCCAGGCAGTCAATTTCTGACCAACGAACTCTGCAATCCCACAAGCAATGAAGCTTTCATGCACATGTGGGAAGTAGTCTCTGTGCTCTTCACTATCGATGTATTCCCAGTCAACGTATCTGGTGTCAGCAACAATTGGCTTCTTGTCCATGAGCACTGTCTCATAAAAGTCTTGTCGCTCTCTAGTGTGGAATCTTGGGTCAACTGCTGTTCTTCTCCTGCTGGCATATGGATCTGTTTGCCTCCATAGCCTGAGACCTTTGTCCTTTCTCTCCTTCATATTTTCAGCTCGAGGATGAGCTTCATTATTGTTGAGGAACGTTGCAGAAAATTAAAATTTTTCCTACGGTTTCACCAAGATCCATCTATGAGTTCATCTAAGCAACGAGTAACGGGAGAGAGTTTGCATCTACATACCACTTGTAGATCGCGTGCGGAAGCTTGCTTGGTGATGATGGAGTCGTACTCGAGCGTGATTCAGATCACCGATGCCAAGTCTGAGCGGACAGCACCTCCGCGTTCAACACACGCACGGGACGAGCGGCGTCTCCTCCTTCTTGATCCAGCAAGGGGAAGGAGAGGTTGAGGAAGACAACACCACGGCAAGACGACAGGCGTGGTGATGGTGGTGAAGCGATACTCGGCGAGGCTTCACGAGCTCTACGGAGGAGGAGATGTGTTGGGAGGGAGGGCTGCGCCTTGGGAGATGTGTACAGCAGCCCCCTCCCCCTTTATATAGGCCCCTGGGTGGCGGCCCCTAGAGATCCAATCTCAAGGGGGGCGGCCAAGGGGGTGGAGTGCCCCCAAGCCGGTGGGCGCCCCACCCCTAGGGTTTCAACCCTAGGCGCAGGGGTGGGCCTGAGGCGCACCAGCCCCTGTGGGCTGGTTCCTTCCCTTATGGCCCATGGGGCCCTCCGGATGGGTGGCCCCACCGGTGGACCCGGGACCCTTCCGGTGGTCCGGTTTTGCCAGTAACCCGAAACTTTCCGATGGCGAAACACCACTTCCTATATATTATTCTTTACCTCCGGACCCTTCCGAACTCCTCGTGACGTCAGGGATCTCATCAGGGACTCGAACAACATTCGTATTCACATACTAGTCTTCCTACTAACCCTAGCGTCACCGAACCTTAAGTGTGTAGACCCTACGGGTTCGGAGACCTGCAGACATGACCGAGGCGACTCTCTGGCAATAACCAACAGCGGGATCTGGATACCCATGTTGGCTCCCACATGCTCCTCGATGATTTCATCGGTTGAACCACGATGTCGAGATTCTATCAAACCACGTATGCAATTCCTTTGTCAATCGATGCGTTACTTGCCCGAGACTTCGATCGTCGGTATCCCAATACCTCGTTCGGTCTCGTTACGCAAGTCACTTTACTCATCCGTAATGCATGATCCGTGGCCAACACCTTGGTCACATTGAGCTCATTATGATGATGCATTACCGAGTGGGCCCAGAGATACCTCTCCGTCATACGGAGTGACAAATCGATCTCGATCCATGTCAACCCAAGATACTTTCGGAGACACCGTAATGCACCTTTATAGTCACCCGATTCGTTGTGACGTTTGATACACCCAAGGCACTCCTACGGCAACGGGAGTTACGATCTCATGGTCGAAGGAATAGATACTTGACATTGGCAAAGCTTCTAGCAAGCGAACTATACGATCTTTTATGCTATGCTTATGATTGGGTCTTGTCCATCACATCATTCTCCTAATGATGTGATCCGTTATCAACGACATCTAATGTCCATAGTCGAAACCACGACCATCTATTGATCACAACGGGCTAGTCAACTAGAGGCTCACTAGGGACATATTGGGGTCTAAGTGTTCACACGTGTATTATGATTTCCGGATAACACGGTTATAGCATGAACAAAAGACAATTATCATGAACATTGAAATATAATAATACTTTTATTATTGCCTCTAGGGCATATTTCCAACAGTCTCCCACTTGCACTAGAGTCACTAATCTAGTTACATTGTGATGAATCGAACACCCATAGAGTTACGGTGTTGATCATGTTTTGCACTGAGAGAGGTTTAGTCAGCGGATCTGCGACATTCAGATCCGTGTGCACTTTGCAAATCTCTATGTCTCCATCTTGAACATTTTCACGGATGGAGTTGAAGCGGCGCTTGATGTGCTCGGTCTTCTTGTGAAACACAGGCTCCTTTGCAAGGGCAATAGCTCCGGTGTTGTCACAGAAGAGTTTGATCAGCCCCGACGCATTGGGTATGACTCCTAGGTCGGTGATGAACTCCTTCACCCAAATTGCTTCATCGCTGCCTCCGAGGCTGCCATGTACTCCGCTTCACACGTAGATCCCGCCACGACGCTCGCTTGCAGCTGCACCAGCCATTGCTCCACCATTCAACATATACACGTATCCGGTTTGTGACTTAGAGTCATCAGATCCGAGTCGAAGCTAAGCGTCGGCGTAACCCTTCTGACGAGCTCTTCGTCTCCTCCATAAGCGAAACATGTCCTTTGTCCTTTTCGGTACTTCAGGATATTCTTGACCGCTGTCGGTGTTCCTTGCGGGATTACTTTGGTATCTTGCAACCAAACTTACGGCAAGGTTTACATCAGTGCAGTACACAGCATGGCATACATAATAGATCCTATGGCTGAAGCATAGGGATGACACTCATCTCTTCTTTATCTTTTGCCGTGGTCGGTGGTGAGCTGAGCTCGATTTCACACCTTGTAACATAGGCAAGAACCCTTCTTGGACTGATCCATTTTGAACCTCTTCAAAATTTTATCAAGGTATGTGCTTTGTGAAAGACCTATGAGGCGTCTCGATCTATCCCTATAGATCTTGATGCCTAATATATAAGCAGCTTCTCCAAGGTCCTTCATTGAAAACACTTGTTCAAGTAGGCCTTAATGCTGTCGAAGTTTTGTATCATTTCCCATCAAGAGTATGTCATCTACATATAATAGGAGAAATGCTCTGAGCTCCCACTCACTTTCTTGTAAACGAGGCTTCTCCATAAGTGCATAAACAAACGCTTTGATCATCTCATCAAAGCGAATGTTCCAACTCGAGATGCTTGCACCAGTCCATAAATGGATCATTGGAGCTTGCATACTTTGTTAGCGTTACGAGGATCGACAAAACCTTCGGCTGCATCATATACAGCTCTTCCTTAAGATGTCCATTAAGGAATGCCGTTTTGGCGTCCATCGCCATATCTCATAATCATAGTATGCGGCAATTGCTAACATGATTGAGACGGACTTAAGCTTCGCTACGGAGAGAAAGTCTCGTCGTAGTCAATCCCTTGAACTTGTCGATAACCCTTAGCGACAAGTCGAGCTTTATAAATGGTGACATTTCCATCGCGTCCGTCTTCTTCTTAAAAATCCATTTATTTTCTATCGCTCGCCGATCATCGGGCAAGTCTGTCAAAGTCCATACTTTGTTTTCATACATGGATTCTATCTCGGATTTCATGGCCTCAAGCCATTTGTTGGAATCCGGGTCCGCCATTGCTTCTTCATAGTTCGAAGGTTCATTGTTGTCTAGCAACATGATTTCCATAACAGGTTGCCGTACCACTCAGTGCGGGCGTGTCCTTGTGGACCTTGAAGTTCAAGTAGTAACTTGATCCAAGTATCTTGATCATCATCAATGATTTCCTCTTGGTGGTGTGGGCATTACAGAGCGGTTTCTGCGGCACCACTTTCCGTTCGAGAGGTAGTACTTCATCGAGTTCTACTTTCCTCCACTTACTTCTTTCGAGAGAAACTCTTTCTAGAAAGCATCCGTTCTTGGCAACAAAGACTTTGCCTTGGATCTTAAGTAGAAGGTATACCCGACAGTTTCCTTAGGGTATCCTATGAATCGCATTTTTCCGACTTGGGTTCGAGCTTTTCAGGTTGAAGTTTCTTGACATAAGCATCGCATCCCCAAACTTTTAGAAAGCGACAGCTTAGGTTTCTTCCCAAACCATAATTCATACGGTGTCGTCTCAGCGGTTTAGACGGTGCCCTATTTAAAGTGAATGTAGCTGTCTCTAGGCGTATCCCCAAAATAGCGGTGGTAAATCGGTAAGAGACATCATAGACCGCACCATATCCAATAGAGTGCGATTCGACGTTCGGACACACCGTTTATTTGAGGTGTTCGGCGGCGTGAGTTGTGAAACGATTCCACATTTCTTTAAGTGTGAGCCAAATTCGTGACTTAAGTATTCTCCTCCACGATCGATCGTAGGAACTTTATCTTTCGGTCACGTTGATTCTCCACCTCATTCTGAAATTCCTTGAACTTTTCAAGGTCTCGGACTTGTGTTTCATTAAGTAGACATACCCATATCTACTCAAGTCATCGGTGAGAGTGAGAACATAACGATATCCTCCATGAGCCTCAACGCTCATTGGACCGCACACATCGGTATGTATGATTTCCAACAAGTTGGTTGCTCGCTCCATTGTTAGGAGAACGGAGTCTTGGTCATTTGCCTAAGAGGCATGGTTAGCATGTGTCAAGCGATTCATAATCAAGAGACTCTAAAGTCCATCGGCATGGAGTTTCTTCATGCGCTTGACACCAATGTGACCAAGGCGGCGATTGCCACAAGTATGTGGGACTATCGTTATCAACTTTACATCTTTTGGCATCCACACTATGAACATGTGTAATATTACGCTCGAGATTCATTAAGAATAAACCATTGACCATCGGAGCATGACCATAAAACATATCTCTCATATAAATCGAACAACCATTATTCTCGGACTTAAATGAGTAGCCATCTCGTATCAAGCGAGATCCGGATACAATGTTCATGCTCAAACTTGGCACTAAATAACAATTATTGAGGTTTAAAACTAATCCCGTAGGTAAATGTAGAGGCAGCGTGCGGCGGCGATCACATCGACTCTGGAACCATTCCCGACGGCAAGATCGTCACCTCGTCCTTCGCCGATCTCCGTTTATTCCGCAGCTCTGCTGTGAGTTACAAATATGAGCAACGGCACGGTATCAAATACCGGGAGTTACTACAGTCTTGGTAAGGTACACATCAATTACATGTATATCAAATATACCTTTGGTGTTGCGGCCTTCTTATCCGCTAAGTATTTGGGGCAGTTCCGCTTCGGTGACCCTTCCCTTGCAATAAAAGCACTCGGTCTCGGGCTTGGGTCCATTCTTTGACTTCTTCCCGCAGCAGACTTACGGGCGCGACAACATCCTTGCCGTCCTTCTTGAAGTTCTTCTTACCCTTGCCTTTCTTGAACTTAGTGGTCTTATTGACCATCAACACTTGATGTTCCTTTTTGATTTCAGCCTCTCTGACCTCGGATCGAGAACACTTCAGAATGGTCTTTACCATCCCCTGCATGTTGTAGTTCATCACAAGCTCTTGTAGCTTGGTGGGAGCGATCGGAGGATTCTGTCAATGACCGCCTCATCTGGGAGGTTTATGTTCATTTGGGTCATACGGTTGTGCAACCCAGACATCTTGAGGATGTGCTCCTTGTGTAACTGTTTTCCTCCATCTTACAAGCTGTAGAACTTGTCGAGACATCATATCTCTCGACCGGGCATGAGCTTGGAAAACTAGTTTCAGCTCTTGAACATCTCATATGCTCCGTGATGCTCAAAACGCTTTTGGAGCCCGGTTCTAAGCTGTAGAGCATGCCGCCCGAACGAGGGAGTAATCATCGAGCGAGTCTCGCGGATGTTCAAATCGTCTTGCAGTCTTTGGGAGAACAGGTGGGTCACCTAACGGTGCTTCTAGGACATCTTGTTTCTTGGCAGCTATGAGGATGATCCTCGGGTTCGGACCCGATCCGTATAGTTCTTGCCATCATCTTTCAGCTTGGTTTTCTCTAGGAGCGTTGAAGTTCATGTTGACATTAGCGTTGGCCATTGATCTACAAGACATATTTGCAAAGGTTTTAGACTAAGTTCATGATAATAAAGTTCTTAATCAAAATTACGAACTCCCACTTAGATTAGACATCCTCTAGTCATCTAAGTGTTACACGATCCGAGTCGACTAGCCCGTGTCCGATCATCACGTGAGACGGACTAGTCATCATCGGTGAACATCTTCATGTTGATCGTATCTTTCATACGACTCGTGCTCGACCTTCGGTCTCCGTGTTCGAGGCCATGTGCGCACATGCTAGGCTCGTCAAGTTATCCCTAAGTGTTTTCGCTGTGTAAAACTGTCTTACACCGTTGTATGTGAGCGTAAGGATCCATCACACCCGATCATCACGTGGTGCTTAGAAACGACGAACTGTAGCAGCGGTGCAGTTAGGGAGAACACTTCTTGAAATTTTATAAGGGATCATCTTATTTACTACCGTCGTCCTAAGTAAACAAGATGTAAAAGCATAATAAACATCACATGCAATTATATAGTTGTGACATGATATGGCCAATATCATCAAGCTCCATTGATCTCCATCTTGGGGCTCCATGATCATCTTGTCACCGGCTTGACACCATGATCTCCATCATCATGATCTCCATCATCGTGTCTTCATGAAGTTGTCACGCCAGCGACTACTTCTACTTCTATGACTAACGCGTTTAGTAATGAAGTAAAGTAGTTTACATGGCGTTCTTCAATGACACGCAGGTCATACTAAAATAATAAAGACAACTCCTATGGCTCCTGCGGTTGTCATACTCATCGACATGCAAGTCGTGAATCCTATTACAAGAACATGATCTCATACATCACAATTCATCATTCATCACAACTTCGGCCATATCACATCACATGATCAATCGCTGCAAAAACAAGTTAGGCGTCCTCTAGTTGTTGTTGCATCTTTACGTGGCTGCGATTGGGTTCTAGCAAAACGTTTTCTTACCTCGAATCACCACAACGTGATTTTGTCAACTTCTATTTACCCTTCATAAGGGCCCTGTTCATCGAATCCGCTGCAACTAAAGTGGAGAGAGCAGACACCCGCCAGACCACCTTATGCAACTAGTGCATGTCGATTCGGTGGAACCGGTCTCACGAAGCGCGTCGTGTAAGGTTGGTCGGGCCGCTTCATCCCACAATACCGTTGAGCAAGAAAAGACTAGTAGAGGCAAGTAAGATGACAAGATCAGCGCCCACAACAAATTGTGTTCTACTCGTGCATTAGAGAACTACGCATAGACCTAGCTCATGATGCCTTTGTTGAGGAGCGTTGCGAGAAAATTAAAATTTTTCCTACGGTTTCACCAAGATCCATCTATGAGTTCATCTAAGCAACGAGTAACGGAGAGAGTTTGCATCTACATACCACTTGTAGATCGCGTGCGGAAGCTTGCTTGGTGATGATGGAGTCGTACTCGAGCGTGATTCAGATCACCGATGCCAAGTCTTGAGCGGACAGCACCTCGCGTTCAACACACGCGTGGGGACGGCGGCGTCTCCTCCTTCTTGATCCAGCAAGGGGAGGAGAGGTTGAGGAAGACAGCACCACCGGCAAAGACGCGGCGTGGTGATGGTGGTGAAGCGATACTCGGCGAGGCTTCGCCGAGCTCTACGGAGGAGGAGATGTGTTGGGAGGAGGGCTGCGCCTTGGGAGATGTACAGCAGCCCCCCTCCCCCTTTATATAGGCCCGGTGGCGGCCCCTAGAGATCCAATCTCAAGGGGGCGGCGACCAGGGGTGGAGTGCCCCCAAGCCGGTGGGCGCCCCACCCCTAGGGTTTCAACCCTAGGCGCGGGGTGGGCCTAGGCGCACCAGCCCCCTGTGGGCTGGTTCCTTCCCTTATGGCCCATGGGGCCCTCGGGATGGGTGGCCCCACCGGTGGACCCCAGGACCCTTCCGGTGGTCCCAGTACTTTCCAGTAACCCCGAAACTTTCCCGATGGCGAAACACCACTTCCTATATATTATTCTTTACCTCCGGACCCTTCCGAACTCCTCGTGACGTCAGGGATCTCATCAGGGACTCGAACAACATTCGTATTCACATACTAGTCTTCCTACTAACCCTAAGCGTCCGAACCTTAAGTGTGTAGACCCTACGGGTTCGGAGACACGCAGACATGACCGAGGCGACTCTCGGCAATAACCAACAGCGGGATCTGGATACCCATGTTGGCTCCTACATGCTCCTCGATGATTTCATCGGTTGAACCACGATGTCGAGGATTCTATCAAACCCTGTATGCAATTCCCTTTGTCAATCGATGCGTTACTTGCCCGAGACTTCGATCGTCGGTATCCCAATACCTCGTTCGGTCTCGTTATCGCAAGTCACTTTACTCGTCATCAGTAATGCATGATCCGTGGCCAACACCTTGGTCACATTGAGCTCATTATGATGATGCATTACCGAGTGGGCCCAGAGATACCTCTCCGTCATACGGAGTGACAAATCGATCTCGATCCATGTCAACCCAACAGATACTTTCGGAGACACCTGTAATGCACCTTTATAGTCACCCGATTCGTTGTGACGTTTGATACACCCAAGGCACTCCTCACGGCAACCGGAGTTACGATCTCATGGTGAAGGAATAGATACTTGACATTGGCAAAGCTTCTAGCAAACGAACTATACGATCTTTTATGCTATGCTTATGATTGGGTCTTGTCCATCACATCATTCTCCTAATGATGTGATCCCGTTATCAACGACATCTAATGTCCATAGTCAGGAAACCACGACCATCTATTGATCACAACGGGCTAGTCAACTAGAGGCTCACTAGGGACATATTGGGGTCTAAGTGTTCACACGTGTATTATGATTTCCGGATAACACAGTTATAGCATGAACAAAAGACAATTATCATGAACATTGAAATATAATAATACTTTTATTATTGCCTCTAGGGCATATTTCCAACAATTATGAACTGGCAATTTTTGTCTGAGCTTGAGCAAAACATGAGCCTCATCATCTGATTCTGCAGGTGGCACATTGTCCTTCTTCTTTTCTGAAGCAGGTATGTTCCTCACAGTCTTCTTGGGCTTGGCGGCTGATTTGGCTTGGGCTGCCTTTCTTGGAGTGAAGGCTTAGCTTTAGGAGGTGCTCCTGCCTACGATGGCATCACCCATCAACTTCGCTTCGAGGAGGCTGGGGTGCTTCCTCATCAGAATCATCATCATCATCGTGATCTCTTCATGAACTTTTCTCTTCCTCTTGGAAGTCTTCTTGATCTTCTTTGGAGGTTTCTTCCATCTTGAGCTTCGTGCAACAGAGGATTTCTTCACCTTGCTTGTGCCTTTCTTTGTTGTTGCCCTTGATATCCCTTGAAACCACTTGCCTTTTAGGCTTTGAGGTTATTCCTCATCGACAATGAAGTCTGAATCTTCCTCATCTGAATTTCTCTTCCTCCTGGCCACAGTAGCAGTGCAGCAGATCCACTTGGAGTGCTTCTCTCTCCATCATCTGAAAAGCTGCTTGCCTCTGGACTTGTAGCTGCCTCTGGAATCTCAAGCGGCATCTCGGACCTGTTACATTGTCACTTCCTTCGAGACATGTCGACAACTGTGAAAAGAATAGGTATAGGCGGGATAGAAGAGTTATCACAAGCTGAGAGGATTTTGCAAAGAGAATAAGTTCAAACTTTAGTTTTAGGTTTTCACAGAATACATGTCGGTCGACCGAGTCCATCAATTGGTGAAACCGAAGCGTCTAAACAGACCACACACATCACTTTCGGTTGGACGAAGTGGGTTTCAGTCTAGCAAGAGACAGCTAGGGTTTCACTAAATCTTCATTTCGGTCTTACCGATTTGCACAACTTCGGTTTCACGAAAAGTGCGGTCAATGGCGAGAGGCCAAATCGGTCGATCCGAAAATGCGAGATCGGTCACACCGAGATGTGTTGGCGGAAACCTAACCTAAAATTTTCACTCGAAATTTGTTCTATGACCTAAGCGGCTGGATAGGGAGATCTCAATCTTGGCAAGAAACATGGCAGCGCCTATCGTGTATAGAATCAGCGATTGGAACACGAGAGGATGAAACTCACCCAATGCGGTAGAGCTTCACTCTGGCGGCAGCGGCGGTGCGAAAGTCCGTTGACGGCGATGGAGACCCATGCCAGCGGCGCCTGAGCGACGGCGAAGACGATCCGGAGACCAAGGCGGCGGCAGCTAAGGGTTTGAGGCGAAGCGTTTGAAGAAGTAATCAGCGCTCGTCCTCGAGTATATATACCCTTCGTTGTCGGTGGGACGAGTTTGAAAACTTCGGTGGGACCGAGATAGTTAGCGTGTGCGATTACACACTTGATCACGCCGAAATTTGAAACTTCGGTTTCACCGAGGTGAAAACCTAGATCAATCCAAGTGATTTGATCTGTCGATTTGAGTATATCGGTTTGACCGAAAGTACTTAGAAGGTTTTGGAAGTTTAGGCTTTTGACGGATCGGTTGCTCAAGTGCTCCTCACACTCGTCTGCGTCGAAAAAAGTCTTGTTCAAAGTTTGTGATATAAGCATGAATAGAGTTTGAGACAAGAAAGCATAGATAGCTAGGGGAGGAACTTAGGCATTCTTGTCCATCCATTTGGTCAAAAAGAAAATATCCAAAAGACCAAAGCAACAAATGGATGTCCTCGAATGGATAAAATCATGCATCCAACATGCTCACACAATAAGATAGCAAATGAAATATGTGTCAAATATGCACAAACAAAACACTAACAGCTAGCACACAATTTGGCGATGACTAGGTCATCTATATATGAGTATATTGACTTAGGAGTCAAATGAGAACATTTGATCATAGGTCATACTCATCGTTTAAGCACAAGTGGGGTTACCACTTTTCCATAAAGCATTAATGTGTTCACATCATTAGAAGATGCTTTAGCTCATTTCTTTAGAGTAAAGCTCCCCCTTGATGTGAGAACCCCTTTTAAAGGGTCAAACTAACCTTGGGTTGTCGTTGAAGACTTCATGTAGATGTTGAAGATGTGGATGCTCAATGTTGATGAAGATCATCAAGAGTTGGGAGCAATCCTTTGGATTCGGGCACTTTCAATACCTACATGGGTTAGTCCCACAAGGAACAAACAAGAATATCCATGGACATAGATTGAAGTTCACAATGAATGATGTCCATGAAAGCAATGATTACCTTGTCCCTTGACTTACCAACATGAGGGTTTGTGACTCCATGAACTAGTGCAAGATGTGGAAGTTGATTGCACAAGTTCTTGCCAAAATGAATATGATTGAAGTATATTGGCGGAGTCACCCTCAAGAACTCTCTAGTTCTTCTTCTTCGGGATCCACATCATCTTGATGGGAATCCTTGGGGTAGTAGTTGAGCTTGTTGAAGTAGAACTTGAGGTTGCCTTGGGAACCCACTTGACCATGGCCTTGGGTGCTTCAATGAATGCATCAATCTCTTCTTGAAGCTTGTCCTTGCCTTTTAGCTTGTGGTCTTGTGGTGGAATGTCATCTTGAGCTTGTTCCTCATTGGAAGAAGTAAAATCATACTTCTTCTCTTGAGAGACAAACTTTGGAGTGGGATATGGACCTTCTTCCCATTCAACACCCTCGGCGTTGAACTTTTGCTCAAAACCAATTCCTTGATTCTTCCGGTGTCTTCCTTGTTTGCGTACAATTTCCTCAAAGCTCTTGCTTCCGGCAAGACTCTTGTAGACACCTTTCTCTATAATCCCTTTCAATAGACTATTTTCTTGCTCAAGTGAAACTTGGCTTGAAGCATTGTTAGTGGAATCAAGAGAATTACTAGAAGTAACAACATTTGATTTAACATGATTATTGTTACTACTAGATGAAGAATTTTTCTTATGCTTGTCATGCTTAGTTTTGATAGGTGGCAAGAAATTAGACAAGAGAAGTCGTTTGGCAAGATATGAAGAACTCTTCTTTCGAAGATCGTCATTGATAGCTTTTAGAAACTCATGTTCTTGCTCTAGATTGAGCTTCTCGAAGCGTAGCTTCTCATGAGATCTTAGGAGCTCTCTATGATCTTCTTGAGTTGTTTCATGAGCTAACTTAAGAGTGTTTAGTTCTTTAGTTAGGCGCTCAATCTCCTTCATAGCATTGTCATTCAACTCATCTCGACTATAAAGACTACTAGCATGTTCATCATTACTAAGCTCACTAGATTTATCATGTAAAGCTCATCTTCACCAAGCAAGTCATCCTCATCACTATCAAAGTCAATAAACTCAGGATGTGATACCTTGGGGCCTTTTGCCATGAAGCATCTTCCAATTCCCTCATTTGGTGAATCAAATATGTCATAGGAGTTGGAGTTGGAGGATCTGAGAGCAAGACCGGCAACACCTTCATCTTGGTGTATTCGGAGTTGGAGTGATAGCTTCTTTGGAGTGATTGTCCGAGTCGGGCGGAAACCCATTCACCAACATGAGCTTGATGTTTTCTTCTTGTGTAGCTCCTTGATGACTTGTCCTTCCTTTCCGAATCCTTGCTTCTCCGAGAGGATCTTCGTTCATAACGATCATCTCTACTCCTTCTTTCTTTTCGAGGTGACTCTTCTCTTGAGCTTCTTCTTCTTGGAGATTCTTCTCTTCTCTTGTGGGGAGTCGAACACTCATTTGAGTAGTGTCCGGGTCTTCCACAATTGTAGCAGTTTCGATCACGACTAGAAGATCTCTTTTCATCATATGATCTAGACTTTGAGCTTCTTTCCTTGCTTCTACTCTTGTAGAATTTGTTGAAGTTCTTCACCATTAGGCTTATCTCTTCATTGGAAACTAGCTTGTCACTTGAGGATGTGGGAGCTTCAACTACAGCTTTGTAAGCACCACTTGACTTGTTGTGAAGCTCTTCCTTATCTTTAAGTGTCATCTCATGAGCAACAATCCTTCCAATGACTTGGTAGGCTTGAGATCTTTGTAGTTTGGCATCATTTGAATCAAAGTGCACACGGTGTCATACTTTCCATCCAAAGCTCTGAGAATCTTCTTGATGATGAATCGGTCGGTCATTTCTTCGCTTCCTAAGCCTGCCATCTCATTGGTGATGAGAGCAAGCCTAGAGTACATTTCAGCGACTCCTTCACCTTCCTTCATCTTGAATTTGTCAAGCTGACCTTGAAGAACATCTAGCTTTGATTCCTTCACGGACTCGGTACCTTCGTGCATTTCGACCAAAGTATCCCAAATCTCTTTTGCATTCTCAAGACGGCTGATCTTGTTGAACTCCTCGGGACACAAAGCATTGAAGAGAATGTCACAAGCTTGAGCATTGTTCTGTAACATCCGCAACTCATCTGCAGTAGCTTCGCGATCCGGAACTTTTCCTTCTTCGAAGAACTCACCTTGCAAGCCAACACAAATAATGCCCCATCGGCGGGGTTATGTCCAAGAATATGCATTTTCATTTTATGCTTCCAACTAGCAAAGTTTGAACCATCAAAGTAAGGACCTCTCGAAAATTACCCTCACTAGACGCCATACTCTCCTAGGTTGTGAAACCAAGCTTATGGAGTCAATGCAATGAAACCAATCCAATGGAGACCAAAGCTCGATACCACTTGTAGGATCGGAAGTATGTCTAGAGGGGGTGATTAGACTACTTGACAACTTAAAATTTTGCCTTTTGATTGGAGTAGTTTCTTAGCAAGTTCACAATGATAACCAAGTCAAGTATCACCCTACATGCAATTCTAGAGTTATGGCAGCGGAAAGTAAATTGCATTATAGTAAATGAGAGGAGGAGAAGAGCAAGCATAATGGAACACGGAGATTTTTCTCGTGGTTCCGATAGGTGGTGCTATCGTCAATCCACGTTGATGGAGACTTCAACCCACGGAGGGTAGCGGCTGCTGCGAGTCCACGGAGGGCTCCACCCACGAAGGGTCCACGATGAAGCAACCTTGTCTATGCCATCATGGCTTCGCCCACGGAGGACTAGCCTTACTCGGGGTAGATCTTCACGAAGTAAGCGATCTCCTTGCCCTTACAAACTTCTTGGTTCAACTCCACATCATGACGGAGGCTCCCAAGCGACACCTAACCAATCTAGGAGGCACCACCCTCCAAAAGGTAATAGATGGGGTTGGTGATGATGAACTCCTTGCTCTTGTGCTTCAAATGATAATCTCCCCAACACTCAACTCTCCTCACTGATTTGGCTGTGGTGGAGGAAGGATTGAGTGGAAAGCAACTTGGAAAGACTAGAAATCAAGTGTCATATGGTGGGAGAGGAGCAACTTGATCTCAACACAAGGGTAGGTAGTTTTCTTCTCGAAATGTAAGGTAGGAGTGGTAGTTCTTTCGATGGCTCTCTCCACGAATGAAGAGGAGGTGGAGGGTATTTATAGCCTCCACACAAAATCCAACCGTTACACACATTTGAGCAATCTCGGTCGGACCGAAGTTGACAACTCGGTGAGACCGAAAGTTCAAATCTTGTGAGCGTTGGGATTTTCGTGGGACGAAAATACAATCTCGGTTAGACCGATTCTTCCAAAGTCTAGGGTTTGCCAATCTCGGTGGGACCGACTTTCTCATCTCGGTGACACCGATTTGAGTCTGAAGGTTCTGAAGCTTGGCAACACCAATTTCGAATGACCGAGTTTGGAATCGGAAAATCCGAGATTCTTAGGGTTTGGCTATATGGTGAGGTGGTTCATCTCGGTGTGGTGAGTTTGGAATCGGTGGGACCGAGATTACTTATGAGTTTATGTTGGAATGAAAGATTGCTGATTGTTCGAGAGATAAATCACTAAGCACCTTAGAGCAACCAGATCATCATCATAACCTCACCCCTTTTAATAGTATTGGCTTTCCTATGGACTCAATGTGATCTTGGATCACTAAACCAAAAA
The DNA here is from genome assembly GCA_021437245.1 of Aegilops speltoides. Classification (NCBI taxonomy): domain Eukaryota; kingdom Viridiplantae; phylum Streptophyta; class Magnoliopsida; order Poales; family Poaceae; genus Aegilops; species Aegilops speltoides. The sequence continues at coordinate 471,440,090 of CM038144.1, read as the reverse complement.
TGGAGTCTTGAGCTTTTGCCAATGTTTTCCTTAGCATTTTGAGGGTCCACATCATCAGTCATTGCCATACCCATATCCTTGAACTTTCGAAATATTCTCAAGAAATGATTAGTTCAATGATATATATGTTGTTATTAATTACCAAAACCACAGGGATTAGTTGCACTTTCGGCATGCTCATGTGAATGTACTTTGATTTCATGCACAACCGGGGAGGTTGTACATCCATACAAACACGGGCCATGTACTATGGTTGGTGTTACGGGTTATAAGCAGATTCATGCCATCGGTACACGCCACGAACACGATGTTCCTTGCATCACATTCAAAATACCGATAGAAGCTATTCAACGCTCTCCTTTGGCTTCCATCCTTCACGTGTCTCGACTTCGGATCATCTCCATCGTCGGGCTTCTTCCTCTCCGCGTGCGGTAGATTAGCTTTGCTTCCTTGGGATCTACAAAATACCTCTGGAGGCGGGAGTGATCGGTAAGTACCATACAACTTTCGGGGACATTTCTTCCGGCCTTCTTGTATCGAGAAGCATTGCACACCGGACAGCTTGTTTTTTCCGCATGCTCCTTCCGATAAATTATGCAATCGTTGATGCATGCATGGTATCTAACGTGTGGCAGATCAAGAGGGCACACGATCTTCTTGGCCTCATCAACACTAGTAGGACATAGATTACCCGCGGGAAGAACATCCTTTAGGTACTTGAGATGCTCATCGAGGCTAGTGTCGGTCCATTTGTTTTTAGCCTTCGTCTTCAGGAGTTGGGCGTGAAACTCAACGGGTCACCTCGAGTTGCAACCATCATACAATGGAGTGTTCGAGTCTACCACCAGTTGCTCCAGCTTAGCCTCCTCTCTAGAAGCAGCTCTCTCAGTACTCGTCTCCTTGCGAAGCAATGCTTGAACATGAGGGTCCCGCACAATTGAACTTAGTACCGACGAACTCTGCTGCGTGGAGTCCATGTCGTTCTCTCCGCCGCCATGTCGGCCCCTTCTCCTCCGCCATGTCGGCCCTTCTCCGCCGCCATGTCCGGCCTCTTCCCGCCGCCATTATCGATCATCTCTTCGTCTTGCCCGTGTCATCATTGCCTGCCCGTCGGCATCCTCAACATCGTCATCCTCATCTTCAATTATCCACGAGTATAGCCATCCATGAAACCAGTCATGGCAGGTGCGCCGACCACGACCATCGTCATGGGGGTCGAGCCAAACTATTCCTTTGCATTTTCGACACGGACATAAAACCTCATGCGGTTATTTTCTTTCATGTCTTGCACCGCCGACCGCAACCACCTGTCCACCATCGTTCCACTGACCATCGTCAACTCTGCATGGTAATAATAAAAAAATTGATTGTGAAAATGCATGCATGCATCAAAGTCATAAAAAAATTTGGCATGACCTTCCCTAAAAATAGGGCATATATGGATCTAGAGTTTGCCCGGAATTCGCCGAAACGGAAATAAATCGACATTTCGCAAAACATAGGCAACTCAAAAGCACAATTTGGCGTCAACTCATGCCACACACACAATTTCCACAAACATATCACACACACATAAACACATTTCCATTTTGCAAAAGCATGAAATTTTCATCACCTCTATCTCGATGGCGGAGATGATGTTGTAGGGAGATCAAAAGTGCACAAAGCTCTTCTTGACAAAGATAGATCTAGTTAGGGGCAAATAGGTCCTTAACTAAATCCTACATCTACCTAGCTACCTAATTTGGAAGGAGACAACTTCAACTAGTGGAGGGGGAAGGAAAAAGAAAGGAGATGCATTAATGGAGGTGGTGTAGTTATGTAGGAGTAATGAAGAGAGAGAAGGTGGATAGAGAGAGAGAGTAATGGGGAGAAGTATTGAGAAGAAGAAGAGTGAGAGTGGGAGCATGTGGTGGAGGGAAGAGAGGAGAGGGGAGGTAGGGGAAGGGAAAATAGGAGGGAGAGGGAGGGGCGGGTGGGGAAAGGTGTTGGGTTGGTGGGGTTAGCGAGAGCGCGGGAGAGAAAGCGCTGCTGCTGCTAAGTACTTAGCAACAGCGCTTTATGATGGCGCCATCGCTAAGCGGGACAAAAATTGTGGCAATTTGAAACCTACCGGCAGTGATCTCGAGGAAAGCGCGCTACTACTACCTACTTAGCAGTAGCGCTGTTTTTGCGACCGCACTACTGCTACTTAGAGTTAGGGGAACACCGCCGGTCGATATTTGTAGCAGCGCGTTTCCGGTCGAGCGCGCTACTGCTAAATCCTTATCAGCAGCGAGTTTGCGTGACACGTGCTACAACTACTTAGCAGCAGCGCTCTATTTTGAACCGCGCTGCTGCTAAAATTCTGTGTATAGGCTTTTCCCTAGTAGTGTTTCCTTATCCATCTCCGCGCACTCGAGCTCCAGCGCCCAAGTCCGCACATCTCGTCTCAACCTTCTCCAGCCATGTCAAGAGCGGGAGGCAAGTGGATGGCCTCTTCCATTACGGAGGGGCACATCGAGAAGCTGCGCGGCGCCGGATACCTCTCCAGCGACATCGCGCATCGGCTGCCCGACGAGGGGCAGCTCATCCCCACCCCCAGGCCTCATGAGAGGGTCGTATTCCTTCCCCACTTCCTCCACGGACTGGGCTTCCCATTGCATCCCTTCGTTCGGGGGCTCATGTACTATTACGTCCTGGACTTCCACGATCTGGCGCCAAACTTCATCCTCAACATCTTGGCGTTTATCGTGGTCATGCGAGGCCTTCCTCTGCATCGGCCCCACTTCACTTGTGGCTAAAGACCTTCAATGTCAAGCGAAGGTAGTGAAGGGCGTCTAAGCGGAGTCTTGGGCGCCATGGTGGGCAAAATTCCCAACGTCACTGGCTCGAGGGCCTTCGTGGAGTCCGTCAAGGGGTGGCAATCGGGGTGGTTCTACATCACCGAGCAGCGTGACCCTAAATGGGCAGCAGCCCCGAGTTCAGATCTGGTATCCCCATGCAGCTCACCTCACGGAAAGAGAAGGGCTTGCTATGGGGTAGTTCGAGGAGGCGACAGGACTCGATCTGTCTCTGACCACAGTGAACAAGAAGCTTAAGCTTGTCAATGTGATCCGAGTTATGCTCGTCCGCGGATTCTCCCCCCAACAGCGGGCCTTCAATTTGTGGGAGTTTGATCCGGCACAACACGGACCTGGCGGGCTCTTGACCTGACGTACAAAGCTGCACGGAGGTGCTGTTCAAGGGCGGAGAAGCCCCCGCGTCTGCAACCAAAGATCGCGGATTCAGCACCAAGTGCTCGGCCGGCGAGGTAAGCTTTGTTATCCTTTATGTATTTCTTTCATAGTTTGACTCTATGTGGGATCTAAAACTCCCAATGCCTTTAACAGGACTGGCAGAGGACGTCCGGACATGTGACTGTCGGCTCCCTTCCCAAGACCAGCGGACACCCGTTTAACGGGGCTGCTAGTCCCGGCACTTTATGTGGTGCCGGAGAAGAAGGCCAAGAAGAAGGCCACGGGAACCCGAAGGAGTTCCCGGCCCCAGGTGGTATCGGACTCATTGTCCGATGGCTCCAAGGCGGACTCCTCCACCGAAGACGAGGGGAGAAAGAGGACTCTCCCCAAGAGGGGGGAGAGAGGAAGAGGAAGGCCTCCCCAACGAGGGAGGCCTAAGGGTCCAAGAAGGGGAGGACCCTTCCTCCGGACTGCTCTGCCAACGCCAACGACGGCGACGAGGAGTGGCCCCCAAGGGCCAAGCCCCTGGCAAGATCGTAAGTATCTGGATTCCTGAGTGATTTATAATTTTTCCTTGTGCCGCGTAGTGTCCTTCTAATGCCGCATACAACCTGCAGTCCGGCCGAGGAGGATCTACCCGCTTCATCGAGTGTGTCCTTGGCTCCGTCAGATGTGGATTCCATTCCGACCGCCTCCACCCCTCGTGATGCTAAGGACGCCGAGGTGGGATCCCAGGAGGGGACCCGCCAGGAGGGGGAGGCTCCGGAGGTGCCACAGGGCAACCTCCGGACTTGACGGACTCCGCACGGAACCAGCGGTGGTTCCGAGTCCGCAGTGCCCCTTTGTAAGAAGGGCAAGACCGTGACACCGGCAGCCTCCGCCCAACGGAGGCACGGACAACTTGTTGGGCGCTCAACGGCGCTTCCATCAGGAAAAACGCCGCACTATCATGAGTGCGGTGATTCAAAAGGTTCACTTCGCCAAGAGCGGGCTGACCAAGCCTCTGCAGACCTTCTAACAGGCTTTGAGGTAAGAAGTTTTAAAATATGCAATGTAATACCGCATAGGCGGTAGCCTCGATGCTCGGTTCGTGTTGGATAGAAAAGCCGGCGAGGATCTAAAAGATATCTGCAGGAGTTCTAAAAATTATGTCAATATGGGGTTGCAGGCTGCGCTGCTGACCTCTGCCGCATTGACTGCGGAGGTCGGTGCTTTGAAGCAAGGCCTCGAGCGGACCGAGAACGAGCTCGGCCTTTCCAAGAAGCGGCTCGAGGACCAAGAAGGTGAGTAACACCGTGTGAAATTTGTACCTTACAGAAAAGGATTTTGGTTGCAATAGAAATAACAAGGATAGCGTGGGCACTACAGGGGCCACGAACGAGGTGGCGACCCTGAAGGAGGCCGTGTCCTCGACCGAACGTAATGCGGCCGCGGAATGAGCGGAGCGAGAGAAGCAGGAGGCGCGGGTGGCGGAGGTGCGGCAAGAGCTCCAGGCTCTCATGGAAAAGCAAGAGAGTTTGGAGCGCGAATCGAAGACTCGAGAGTCCGAGCTTGCCTCGGCTCTTGAGGGTGCCAAAGCCGCTAAGGCCGAGGCCCATAAGGCCCTCCAGGAGATTGAGGCGGTGAAGAAAATAGTGGCGGGTAAGGCTTTTTTCATGCAAAGCAAGCATGTGAAAGTGAATTACATTACTTACCCGGTCGGAGCTCTCCGGGAGCGTTTGCAGATCTTCCATGCAGCAGGTCTCGATGCTGCCACGTTCTACCGGGCCGAGGAGGGAGCTCAGCGGAGAAGGTCTTCGGTCTCGATATCTTTGAGGCGGACATCCCAGTGCCCTTAGCGACCAGGTGAAGCGGCTGGTCGAGCTCCACAAGGTAGCCGAAGCAGGCCATGAAGGGCCTCATAGTCCATTTGTGGCTCGAGGAGGCCATGCACAGGAGCTACTTCGGCATGGTGCGGTGGCTGGTGGATGCGTGTCCACGGGTGGAAGTCATCAAGCACTCCTTTGCATTGAAGGTGCCGTCGGGCCTTGCCCGCAAAGGTGCTTTGGAGCAGGCTGGATCTTTGAGAAGCTTCGACGGACGCGCCGCCCGGGCAAGGAGTATCGCACGCCGAAATGTATTATAAGAGTTTCTGAAGGGTGCCCGCAAGATTGCGGATGAGTGCTAATGATGTAATATTTGAGTAGACTCGCAATGTGTTATCCTGTGCGCTGAAAACTTTGTTCATATGCGCTAAGCAACGCTTATTGATTTAAAATACTACCTTCTAATGCGGCCGTTTATCAAATCTGAGAGATGGCAAGTCGTCGGCTTCAGCCCCCATGCCACGAGTGCTGGGGTGTTCGGGATAAACTTGAGCGCTCTTGTTCCCATTTTTGGTTCCATCTAGGGAGGCGCTCAACACAACGAATAAGGCAACCGGACTTATAATGCTTCAACACTCTCACTTAGCCATAGAATTCTATAATTTTAAATTTCGGCGAAGCCCCTAGTGTTCGAAGACCGAGTTCGGGCGCTATCACGCTGGGCAGACGAAGCGGTTCCTCGCTCTAAGCGGCATAAGTCTCTAGGGACTCGAAAAGACCTCTCGAGCAGTGACCAGCTCTCGCCTTATCATGACGGTCGGTTTTAGCTTTCCTCGAGGCGCTCGCCCAGCTCAACCGGGCGCAATCGCGAGTGGTTCTCCAGTGCTACCTTAGCCGACGGGCAGGCGTAAGGTACCAAAACATGGGACCAGGCAAACCCAACTATTGACCCAAGACATGATTGAGCCGATGCATATAAGGCTATAAGTTCGGGGTGCCGCACTTGTGAAAGTGTTCGGACTTATCACACCATTATGCGGGGAACGTAAGCCCCTGGTGTATTCGGCCGTACCAAAGTGTACGGATTCAAGATGTCATAAATGAACATATATAAGAAAAGGAATGCAATTATAAGCGAAAAGTGATGGATTGTTTATTCAAGGAATTCTGCCATGAGTGCAGAACGATACAAATAGTGTGGTAAGCAAGGGATTGGACTATTTAAACATGTCCCCCTCCAGGGGTAGGCTACGGGCTGGTGTATTTAACAAATTTAATGCTCATAATGGAGACCACCTGAGTGTTCGTCGTAGCCTTTGTCCTTCCCTAGCTGTTGCATCGTGAGTTCGGCAGGTTCACCGCCGGACAGGGTCTCTGGTGACTGGAGTCCTGTGGATAAATAGAAAAAATAAAAAAAGGAAAATAAAAAGAGCGACTCACTTGGGAGCCCCTGGTGTGGTTGAGCCGCACTCTGGGCCTGTCGTGGTCGTGCTCCTCCCCCTATGCCCATGGTATCTCCAGAGCGTAATGATGTACGCGAAGAGCTGGTATTGCAATCATGCAAGGGCTGGGGTTGGGGCCGCATTGCTACGCGTGCTCGGAACGTGCCAGGTGGTCTTGATTGATGTTATTCTGGGCGCGTTTGGCCATGTCAAGACGTTTAACGGCCGGACTCGAAAATTGCCTTAAAAGGCTACTCTGTACTTCTGCCGCGAGAGCCGCTGTGTGTTCCTCCGTTCGGAGGGAGCGTTCAGTATTTCCGTTAACCGTGATGACTCCACGAGGGCCTGGCATCTTGAGCTTAAGGTATGCATAATGCGGCACGCGTTGAACTTTGCGAACGCGGTTCTTCCGAGCAGAGCGTGATAGCCACTGCAGAACGGGACTATGTCGAAGATTAACTCCTCGCCGGAAATTATCCGGGATCCGAAGACCACTTACGATGTGACGGAGCTCGTACAATTGGCCTCAACACTGGTATGGCGCCTTTGAAGGTCGTCTTTGTAGGTTTAATCCTTGAGGGTCTATGCCCATCATGCGCGACCGTATCTGATAAAGCAGGTTCAAAGCTCTTTGCCGCCGTCCATCGGGACTCTAGTGAGGTGAAATCCATCGGCGATTGGGTCTAAAACCAATGCGGCGAATCTGCCATGGCGGATCTTGGTCGGTGGTCCTTCGATCGAAAGTGATCGGGCAAGAGGACCATGGATTGAACTTCGGGCGATGGCTCCATCGCATATCGTCCCTAAGTGCGCACGCGCTCCCTCTTGGGTATATGGGTTGCGTATATCATGCTTACCGTCCGCACTTGTGGGGGGAAACCCTTCTATCCTCTACTGTTCGGTGGTTGGCTGGCTTTTCTGGGGTGCCATGTATCTGGCAAGAGCAGTCGAGTATTCGGTCCAAATTGGACGGACCCGGAGTGGTTCTTTTGAATGGCTTCTTCCGCTGACCGGGTTTAGAGCCTCTGAATCCGGCGTTGACTGCCGTATCCTCATTGTTATCGCCGTTAATGCGGCGTTTGTTTTTGTTTCGACGCGACCTACCATTGTGCTCCTTAGTATCCGGACAGCCAACATTTTTGCTGAGGTTGTTGCTGTGGGCTAGCCAGCTGTCCTTCCCTGCACAGAAGCGGGTCATGAGTGATGTGAGGGCTGCCATGGATTTCGGCTTTTCCTGTCCTAGGTGCCGGGCCAGCCACTCATCGCGGATGTTATGTTTGAAGGCTGCGAGGGCCTCTGCATCCGGACAGTCGACGATTTGATTTTTCTTCATTAAGAACCGTGTCCAAAACTATTGGCCGATTCAGAGGCTCTAAACCCGGTCGCGTGGATGTTCATACTCTTCGGCCGCGAGGACCTCGGTCCATCTGTCGGCCAGCAGGTCTTGATCAGCTCGAAGTTGTTGCTGCTTTTTCTTTAGGCTGTTCGCCGTGGCCATTAGCCTGCGTTTAAACGCTCTTGTTCGACGGGATCCTCGGGCACGGCAATTAATTCGTCGTCGTTGAGGCTTGCCTCGTCTCCGGAGGAGGCATGTAATTTTCATCCTCCTCGTCTGCGCGCTCTCGTGAGGGCTGGCTTCGCATCCTCTGCGCTGAATCTTGCTAGAGGGGTTGTCTTGGCACTCTCGGGGTGTTATTATCTCCGGTGCGGAATCTCCATTCTTCTTTGTGGCGGGATTTAGAGCGGCGCCACGACATCGGCGCTTGGGCTGTTTCTTAGAGGAATCTGCCTCCGCTGCTTCTTCGCCGTCCCCATCCTTTGGGGTGTCCACCATGTATATGTCGATGACGAGGTGGTCTTCCAGTGCCTGTGGCGCTGGTTCTTGATCGTCTCGGCATCGTCGCTTTATCTTGTCGATGTCTTCGGAGTCATAATCTAGCATGTCGGTTAGATCGCCGACAGTGGCTACAAAGTGGATGGTGGGTGGGCCTTGAATTTCTTCGTTGTCCGCATCCCAACCATCCTGACCGCAGTCCGGCTAGGGCTCTCCTAATAACGAGAGATGCTTTAGCGAATTCAAGATGTCGCCAAATGGTGAGTGCTGAAAGATGTCCACAGCGGTGAACTCCGTGATCGGCGCCCAATTGGATTCAATTGGCAGGAGCGTAGGGGGTTCGGAGTCCGGCAAGGAGTCCAGCACCTCGGAGTCACGAGTTTCGCGAAGGACAAGGTCGGTATTCGACTCCATCGCCGTAGAAATTGCAGCTCCCGAGGCGGTGTCCAGCCACCTGTCCTCGATCTGCGCGGTCGGCTCCAAACTATGGGTCGGAGCGGACTCGTGTGCGGCTTCCAAGGTACTGTCCGGCAGCAGAGCTAAATCATGCTCATCATGACAGTGCGGCACACTCGGCTGTGGCTCGAATCCATCGAAGATCAAGTCTCCGCGGATGTCAGCCGTGAAGTTTAGGCTTCCAAATCTGACCTGATGGCCAGGGACATAGCTTTCGATCTGCTCCAGATGGCCAAGTGAATTGGCCCGCAGTGCAAAGCCGCCGAACATGAAGATCTGTCCGAGGAGAAAATTCTCACCCTGGACTGCGTTGTTGTTGATTGAAGAAGCCATCAAGCCTATCGGTGACGACACAGAGGAACTCTCAATGAAAGCACCAATGTCGGTGTCAAAACCGGCGGATCTCGGGTAGGGGGTCCCGAACTGTGCGTCTAGGCGGATGGTAACAGGAGACAAGGGACACGATGTTTTTACCCAGGTTCGGGCCCTCTCGATGGAGGTAAAACCCTACTCCTTCTTGATTGATATTGATGATATGGGTGTTGGGGAACGTAGTAATTTCAAAAAAAAATTCCTACGCACACGCAAGATCATGGTGATGTATAGCAACGAGAGGGGAGAGTGTTGTCTACGTACCCTCGTAGACCGAAGCGGAAGAGATCACAACGTAGAGGAAGTAGTCGTACGTTCTCCTCACGATTCAACCGATCCCAGCGCCGTTACTCCGGCGCCTCGAAGTTCTTGACACACGTACAGCTCGGTGGCGCTCCTCGGGCTCCGATCCAGCAAAGCTCCGGGGAGAGAGTTCCACAAGACGACGGCGTGGGACGATCTTGATGTTCTACCGGCGCAGGTCTTCGCCTAAGCACGCTACGATATGACCGAGGTGGAATATGGTGGAGGGGGCACCGACACGGCTAAGAGCGATCTCAAGGATCAACTTGTGTGTTCTAGGGTGCCCCCTGCCCCGTATATAAAGTAGCAAGGGGAGGGCGGCCGGCCCTAGGAGGCGCGCCAAGGAGGGGAGTCCTCCTCCTAGTGGGAGTAGGACTCCCTTTCCTAGTCCAACTAGGAAGGAGGAAGGGGAAGGAAGGAGAGGAGAGGAGAGGAAGGGGGCCGCCCCTCCCTGTCCTATTCGGACTCCCCATGGGGGGCGCGCCACCTCCTGGCGCAGCCCTCTCTCTCCCCTCTTGGCCCATTAAGGCCCATTACTTCCCCGGGGGGTTCCGGTAACCCCTCCGGCACTCCGGTTTTCTCCGGAACCTTTCCGATGTCCGAATATAGCCGTCCAATATATCAATCTTTATGTCTCGACCATTTCGAGACTCCTCGTCATGTCCGTGATCACATCCGGGACTCCGAACTCCTTTGGTACATCAAAATACACAAACTCATAATATAACTGTCATCGAAACCTTAAGCGTGCGGACCCTACGGTTCAAGAACAATGTAGACCTGACCGAGACACGTCTCCGGTCAATAACCAATAGCGGGACCTGGATGCCCATATTGGCTCCTACATATTCTACGAAGATCTTTATCGGTCGAGACCGCATAACAACATACGTTGTTCCTTTGTCATCGGTATGTTACTTGCCCGAGATTCGATCGTCGGTATCCAATACCTAGTTCAATCTCGTTACGGCAAGTCTCTTTACTCGTTCCATAATACATCATCTCTTAACTAACTCATTAGTTGCAATGCTTGCAAGGCTTAAGTGATGTGCATTACCGAGAGGGCCAGAGATACCTCTCCGACATTGAGATGACAAATCCTAATCTCAAATCGCCAACCCAACAAGTACCTTTGGAGACACCTATAGAGCACCTTTATAATCACCCGATTACGTTGTGACGTTTGGTAGCACACAAAGTGTTCCTCCGTAAACGGAGTTGCATAATCTCATAGTAATAGGAACATGTATAAGTCATGAAGAAAGCAATAGCAACATACTAAGCGATCGGGTGCTAAGCTAACGGAATGGGTCATGTCAATCAGATCATTCAACTAATGATGTGATCCCGTTAATCAAATAACAACTCTTTGTCCATGGTTAGGAAACATAACCATCTTTGATTAACAAGCTAGTCAAGTAGAGGCATACTAGTGACACTCTGTTTGTCTATATATTCACACATGTATTATGTTTCCGGTTAATACAATTCTAGCATGAATAATAAACATTTATCATGATATAAGGAAATAAATAATAACTTTATTATTGCCTCTAGGGCATATTTCCTTGATCTCCCACTTGCACTAGAGTCAATAATCTAGATCACATCACCATGTGATTAACATCGATAATTCACATCATCATGTGATTAACACCCATAGTTCACATCGCCATGTGACCAACACCCAAAGGGTTTACTAGATTTAGTAATCTAGTTCACATCGCTATGTGATTAACACCCAAAGAGTACTTAGGTGTGATCATGTTTTGCTTGTGAGAGAATCTTAGTCAACGGGTCTTTCACATTCAGATCCGTTATGTATTTTGCAATTTTCTATGTCTACAATGCTCTTGCGGAGCTACTCTAGCTAATTGCTCCCACTTTCAATATGTATCTAGATCGAGACTTTAGAGTCATCCAGATCGGTGTCAAAACTTGCATCGACGTAACCCTTTACGACAAACCTTTTGTCACTTCCATAATCGAGAAACATATCCTTATTCCACTAAGGATAATTTTGACCGTTGTCCAGTGATCTACTCCTAGATCACTATTGTACTCCCTTGCCAAACTTAGTGTAGGGTATACAATAGATCTGGTACACAGCATGGCATACTTTATAGAACCTATGGCCAAGGCATAGGGAATGACTTTCATTCTCTTTCTATCTTCTGCCGTGGTCGGGTTTTGAGTCTTACTCAATTTCACACCTTGTAACACAGGCAAGAACTTTTTCTTCGACTGTTCCATTTTGAACTACTTCAAAATCTTGTCAAGGTATGTACTCATTGAAAAAACTTATCAAGCGTCTTGATCTATCTCTATAGATCTTGATGCTCAATATATAAGCAGCTTCACCGAGGTCTTTCTTTGAAAAACTCCTTTCAAACACTCCTTTATGCTTTGCGAATAATTCTACATTACTTCCGATCTACAATATGTCATTCACATATACTTATCGAAATCTCTGTAGTGCTCCCACTCACTTTTCTAAAAATACAGACTTCACCGCAAGTCTGTATAAACTATATGTTTTGATCAACTTATCAAAGCGTATATTCCAACTCCGAGATGCTTGCACCAGTCCATAGATGCACATTTTGTTAACACCTTTAGGATCGACAAAACCTCTTGGTTGCATCACATACAACTCTTCTTTAATAACTCCATTAAGGAATGCAGTTTTGTTTATCCATTTGCCGATTTCATAAAATCGCCAATTGCTAACATGATTCGGACAGACTTTTAAGCATCGATACGAGTGAGAAAATCTCATTGTATTCAACATCTTGAACTTTGTCAAAAAACTTTTTCGACAAGTCTAGCTTTGTAGATAGTAACACTACTATCAGCGTCCGTCTTCCTCTTGAAGATCCATTTATTTTCTATGGCTTGCCGATCATCGGGCAACTCCACCAAAGTCCACACTTTGTTCTCATACATGGATCTCATCTCAGATTTCATGGCCTCAAGCCATTTTGCGGAATCTGGGCTCATCATCGCTTCCTCATAGTTCGTAGGTTCATCATGGTCTAGTTACATGACTTCGAGCAGGATTACCGTACCACTCACAGTGCGGATCTCACTCTGGTTTACCTACGAGATTTGGTAGTAACTGATCTGAAGTTACATGATCATCATCATTAGCTTCCTCACTAATTGGTGTAGTAGTCACAGGAACAGATTTCTGTGATGAACTACTTTCCAATAAGGGAGAAGGTACAATTACCTTATCAAGTTCTACTTTCCTCCCACTCACTTCTTTCGAGAGAAACTCCTTCTCTAGAAAGGATCCATTTATTAGCAACGAATGTTTTGCCTTCGGATCTGTGATAGAAGGTGTACCCAACAATTTCCTTTGGGTATTCTATGAAGACGCACTTCTCCGATTTGGGTTTGAGCTTATCAGGATGAAACTTTTTCACATAAGCATCGCAGCCCCAAACATTAAGAAACGACAACTTTGGTTTCTTGCTAAACCACAGTTCATATAGTGTCGTCTCAACAGATTTAGATGGTGCCCTATTTAACGTGAATGCAGCTGTCTCTAATGCATGATCCCAAAATGATATTGGTAAATCGGTAAGAAACATCATAGATTGTACTATATCCAATAAAGTACGGTTATGACGTTCGGACACACCATTATGATGTGGTGTTCCAGGTGGCATGAATTTGTGAAACTATTCCACATTGTTTTAATTGAAGACCAAACTCGTAACTCAAATATTTGTCTCTGCGATCAGATCGTAGAAACCTTATTTTCTTGTCACGATGATTTTTCCACTTCACTCTGAAATTCTTTGAACCTTTCAACTATTTAGACTTATGTTTCATCAAGTAGATATACCCATATCTGCTCAAATCATCTGTGAAGGTCGAAAATAACGATACCGCCATGAGCCTTAACACTCATTGGATTGCATACATCGTATGTATTATTTCCAATAAGTCGGTTGCTCGCTCCATTATCCGAGAACGGAGTTTTAGTCATCTTGCCCAAAAGGCATGGTTCTTAAGCATCAAGTGATTCATAATCAAGTGATTCCAAAATCCCATCAGCATGGAGTTTCTTCATGCGCTTTACACCATTATGACCTAAACGGCGAGTGCCACAAATAAGTTGCACTATCATTATTAACTATGCATCTTTTGGTTTCAATATTATGAATATGTGTATCACTACGATCGAGATCCAATGAACCATTTTCATTGGGTGTATGACCATTGAAGGTTTTATTCATGTAAAGCAGAACAACAATTATTCTCGATTTTAAATGAATAATCGTATTGCAATAAATATGATCAAATCATATTCATGCTCAACGCATAAGCATAAAATAACATTTATTTAGGTTTAACACTAATCCCAAAAGTATAGGGAGTGTGCGATGATGATCATATCAATCTTGGAACTACTTCCAACACTCATCGTCACTTCCCCTTCAACTAGTCTCTGTTTATTTTGTAACTCCTGTTTCGAATTACTAATCTTAGCAACCGAACAAGTATCAAATACTCAGGAGCTACTATAAACATTAGTAAGGCACACATCAATAACCTGTATATCAAATATACCCTTGTTCACTTTGCCATCCTTCTAATCCACCAAACATTCAGGGCATTTCCGCTTCCAGTGACCATTCCCTTTGCAGTAGAAGCACTTAGTCTCAGGCTTAGGTCCAGACTTGGGCTTCTTCACTTGAGCAGCAACTTGCTTGTCATTCTTCTTGAAGTTCCCCTTCTTCCCTTTGCCCCTTTTCTTCAAACCAATGATCTTGTCCACAATCAACACTTTGATGTTTTTCTTTGATTTCTACCTTTCGCCAATTTTTGCATTGCGAAGAGCTTGGGAATTGTTTTCATCATCCCTTGCATATTATAGTTCATCACGAAGTTCTACTAACTTGGTGATGGTGACTAGAGAATTTCTGTCAATCACTATCTTATCTGGAAGATTAACTCCCACTTGATTCAAGCAATTGAAGTACCTGCACAATCTCGAGCACATGCTCACTAGTTGAGCGATTCTCCTCCATATTTTAGCTTATAGAACTTGTTGAGGACTTCATATCTCTCAACTCGGTATTTGCTTGAAATATTAACTTCAATTCTCGAACATCTTATATGGTCCATGATGTTCAAAACATCTTTGAAGTCCCGATTCTAAGCCATAAAGCATGGTGCACAAAACTATCAAGTAGTCATCATATTGAGCTAGCCAAACGCTCATAACGCCCCGCATGTGCTCCTGCAATAGGTCCGTCACCTAGCGTGCATTAAGGACATAATTCTTACATGCAGCATTGAGGATGAACCTCGGATCGCGGATCCAATCCGCATCATTGCTACTAACATTTTTCAATACAATTTTCTAGGAACATATCAAAATAAACATATGAAAGCAACTACGCGAGCTATTGATCTTACAACATAATTTGCAAAATACTACCAGGACTAATTCATGATAAATTTAAGTTCAATTAATCATATTACTTAAGAACTCCCACTTAGACAGACATCTCTCTAGTCATCTAAGTGATCATGTGATCCAAATCAACTAAACCATAACCGATCATCACGTGAGATGGAGTAGTTTTCAATGGTGAACATCTTATGTTGATCATATCTACTATATGATTCACACTCGACCTTCGGTCTCCGTGTTCCGAGGCCATATCTCGCATATGCTAGGCTCGTCAAGTTTAACCTAAGTATTCGCGTGTGCAAAACTGGCTTGCACCCGTTGTAGATGGACGAGAGCTTATCACACCCGATCATCACGTGGTGTCAGGCACGACGCATTTAACTTTGGCAACGGTGCATACTCAGGAGAACACTTCTTGATAATTTTAGTGAGAGATCATCTTAAAATGCTACCGTCAATCAAAGCAAGAATAAGATGTATAATAGATAAACATCATATGCAATCAAAATATGTGACATGATATGGCCATGATCATCTTGCGCCTTTGATCTCCATATCCAAAGTACTGTCATGATCTCTATCATCACCGGCACGACACCATGATCTTCATCATCTTGATCTATCAATGTGTCATCACATGGTTGTCTCACCAACTATTGCTCTTGCAACTATTGCTATCGTATAGCGATAAAGTAAAGCAATTATTTGGCACTTGCATCTTATGCAACAAAGAGACATCCATAGGGCTTCGCCGATTGTCGATAACTTCAACAAAACATGATCATCTCATACAACAACTTATATCTTATCACGTCTTAACCATATCACATCACAACATGCCCTGCAAAAACAAGTTAGGCGTCCTCTACTTTGTTGTTGCAAATTTTACGTGGCTACTACGGGCTTAAGCAAGAACCCATCTCACCCACGCATCAAAACCACAACGATAGTTTGTCAAGTTGATGCTGTTTTAACCTTCGCAAGGACGGGCGTATACACTCGGTTCAACTAAAGTTGGAGAAACCGACACCGCTAGTCACCGTGTGCAAAGCACGGCGGTAAAACCAGTCTCGCGTAAGCGTCTGGCGTAATGTCGGTCCGGCCGCTTCATCCAACAATACCGCCCGAACCAAAGTATGACATCTTTGGTAAGCGGTATGACTTATATCGCCCACAACTCACTTGTGTTCTACTCGTGCATATAACATCAAACCATAAAAACCTAGGCTCGGATGCCACTGTTGGGGAACGTAGTAATTTCAAAAAAAAATCCTACGCACACGCAAGATCATGGTGATGTATAGCAATGAGAGGGGAGAGTGTTGTCTACGTACCCTCGTAGACCGAAGCGGAAGCAATCACAACATAGAGGAATTAGTCGTACGTTCTCCTCGCGATTCAACCGATCCCAGCGCCGTTACTCCGGTGCCTCCGAGTTCTTGACACACGTACAGCTCGGTGACGCTCCTCGGGCTCCGATCCAGCAAAGCTCCGGGGAGAGAGAGTTCCGTCAGCACGACGGCATGGTGACGATCTTGATGTTCTACCGACGCAGGGCTTCGCCTAAGCACTGCTACGATATGTTCGAGGTGGAATATGGTGGAGGGGGCACCGCACACGGCTAAGGAACGATCTCAAGGATCAACTTGTGTGTTCTAGGGTGCCCCCCTGCCCCCGTATATAAAGGAGCAAGGGGGAGGGCCGGCCGGCCCTAGGAGGCGCGCCAAGGGAGGGGGAGTCCTCCTCCTAGTGGGAGTAGGACTCCCCTTTCCTAGTCCAACTAGGAAGGAGGAAGGGGGAAGGAAGGAGAGGGAGAGGGAGAGGGAAAGGGGGGCCGCGCCCCCCTCCTTGTCCTATTCGGACTCCCCATGGGGGGGCGCGCCACCTCCTGGCGCAGCCCTCTCTCTCCCCTCTTGGCCCATTAAGGCCCATTACTTCCCCGGGGGGTTCCGGTAACCCCTCCGGCACTCCGGTTTTCTCCGGAAACTTCCGGAACCTTTCCGATGTCCGAATATAGCCGTCCAATATATCAATCTTTATGTCTCGACCATTTCGAGACTCCTCGTCATGTCCGTGATCACATCCGGGACTCGAACTCCTTGGTACATCAAAATACACAAACTCATAATATAAGCATCATCGAAACCTTAAGCGTGCGGACCCTACGGTTCGAGAACAATGTAGACATGACCGAGACACGTCTCGGTCAATAACCAATAGCGGGACTGGATGCCCATATTGGCTCCTACATATTCTACGAAGATCTTTATCGGTCGGACCGCATAACAACATCGTTGTTCCCTTTGTCATCGGTATGTTACTTGCCCGAGATTCGATCGTCGGTATCCAATACCTAGTTCAATCTCGTTACGGCAAGTCTCTTTACTCGTTCCGTAATACATCATCTCGCAACTAACTCATTAGTTGCAATGCTTGCAAGGCTTAAGTGATGTGCATTACCGAGAGGGCCCAGAGATACCTCTCCGACATTCGGAGTGACAAATCCTAATCTCAAATACGCCAACCCAACAAGTACCTTTGGAGACACAGAGAGCACCTTTATAATCACCCGATTCGTTGTGACGTTTGGTAGCACACAAAGTGTTCCTCCGTAAACGGAGTTGCATAATCTCATAGTAATAGGAACATGTATAAGTCATGAAGAAAGCAATAGCAACATACTAAACGATCGGGTGCTAAGCTAACGGAATGGGTCATGTCAATCAGATCATTCAACTAATGATGTGATCCCGTTAATCAAATAACAACTCTTTGTCCATGGTCAGGAAACATAACCATCTTTGATTAACAAGCTAGTCAAGTAGAGGTATACTAGTGACACTCTGTTTGTCTATATATTCACACATGTATTATGTTTCCGGTTAATACAATTCTAGCATGAATAATAAACATTTATCATGATATAAGGAAATAAATAATAACTTTATTATTGCCTCTAGGGCATATTTCCTTCAATGGGTAGTACAAGAGTGGATCTACCACGAGATCAAGGAGGCTAAACCCTAGAAGCTAGCCTATGGTATGATTGTTGTAATGGTTGTGTGTCCTATGGACTAAAACCCTCCGGTTTATATAGACACTGGAGAGGGCTAGGGTTACACAGAGTCGGTTACAATGGTAGGAGATCTACATATCCGTATCGCCAAGCTTGCCTTCCACACCAAGGAAAGTCCCATCCGGACACGGGACGAAGTCTTCAATCTTGTATCTTCATAGACTTGGAGTTCGGCCGATGATGATAGTCCGGCTGTCCGGACACCCCCTAGTCCAGGACTCCCTCACCCCCGTTGTCCGTCTTGAATCCATTCGCATCTTACTTGCTTATGCTGCTTTCAACGGTTTTACATTACACCAAATGGATGTGAAGAGTGCTTTCCTTAACGGTCCTCTACAAGAAGAAGTATATGTATCACAACCACCTGGGTTCGTTGATCCCGATCACAGAGACTATGTGTACAAACTTCATAAGGCTTTGTATGCCCTCAAACAAGCACCTCGTGCTTGGTATGATCATCTTAAGAAGTTTTTACTCGATGATGGTTTTGTGAGAGGGGTGATCGATCCCACTCTTTTTACTAAGAGGGATAAGGGTGATTTGATCTTATGCCAAATCTATGTAGATGATATCATTTTTGGTTCTCCTAACATTCATTTGTGCAAGAAGTTTGCGGACTCAATGACCAAGAATTTTGAAATGTCACTCAATGCGGATATGAAGTTCTTCCTCGGATTTCAAATTCAACAATTTCAAGAAGGAATTTTCTTGTCTCAAGCAAAATACCTCAAGGATATCTTAGAGAAGTTTGGTATGTCTGATGCTAGTCCATGTAAGACACCAATGCCAACCAAAATAACTCTCACTGAAGACACAAACGGTATCCCCTTCGACCCATCAAAATACCGCTCTATGATTGGTTCATTGCTTTATCTTTGTGCATCTAGACCAGACATCATGTTTAGTGTATGCATGTGTGCTAGATTTCAAGCTTCCCCTAGGGAAAGTCATCATAAGGCGGTTAAGCATATTCTTAGATACCTTGTTCACACTCCAAAGTTGTGAATATGGTATCCCAAGGATGCTAAGTTTGATCTCATTGGATACACGGATGCGGATTGGGCCGGAGACAAAGTGGATCGTAAGTCCACTTCCGGTGCATGTCAGTTTCTTGGACGCTCCTTGGTAAGTTGGTCATCGAAGAAACAAAATTTTATTGCCCTCTCTACCGCAGAAGCTGAATACATTGCTGCCGCCAGCTGTGCAACTCAGTTATTATGGATGAGGCAAACTTTGAAGGATTACAGTATCACCTATAGACATGTGCCTCTTCTATGTGATAATGAAAGTGCCATCAACATTACTGAGAACCCCAAGGATCATCTCCGCACCAAGCACATTGATATTAGGTATCACTTCTTGAGAGATCATGTTGAGAAGGGTGATATTCACATTGATCACATTGGTACAGATTTGCAACTGGCAGATATTTTCACCAAACCATTGGATGAAGCAAGGTTTTATCGACTTAGGCATGAACTTGGTATCTTGGAGCTTGACAACATTATGTGAAATATCGTACTCATGCATGCATTTTCATAATGTCTTGTCTTGATGTAGGCATATTCTTAGGGGGAGACATTCAATTTATGAGTACTCTCACCCTTACATAATGCATAAATAGAACCAACACTCTCAAAGTCACTATGACACTTATTTTGTGTCCATAGTACTTTAAAATGATGGAGTAATAATCATGGGTCCGAAAGTTCAAATTTTTGGTCTCCCAAGTTATATATACTCATACATGATGACTTAGCCTAATTTTTTTTGGGTGTTTATATGGGTTTGAGATATTGTTGTGACTAAAGCTACTTATATATAAATATATATATATCTATAAAAAAATATACAAATATCGTCATCACCCCAACACTCTTCACCACATCTAAACCAGATCTCAGCATTCTGGCTAGTCGGATCATCCAGACTTACATCCGGATGTCCGGGCTGTGCTCCTTTGTCTGCCCGGATATCGGGGCTCACTTCCGGACATCTGTCCCTGCCCGGATCCTCCGGGGCTCCTTCCGGACATCCGGGTGGGTCTTCGCCCTGCCCAGTAACATATCGGGTTGTGTGGGGCACAGGGGGTTATTCCCCTGCTTTTTCCCCTCGACCTCATCCTCTCGCCCCCCGCCGCCGGCGGCTGCTCGTCGGCCCGCCCCTCCAGCCGGGCCGGCCAACTAGGCAGATCTCGTGCTCACGGGCTGCCGTCACCTCGATCTACTCCCTCCTCGCACCGTTTTCCCCAGGGGCCGATTGGATCCTCTCCAATCTCGGCCTCCGTCCCCAACTCCGCCATGGGGGTCGGTCGTGGTGGTACTGGCCGGAGCTTCAAGTCGACCTCCTCGGGTCCCTCTCGTGGTATCTCATCTGCTCCCTTCCTCATTTTCCCCTATTACTCATCTAGGGTCAGTTACTCATCGAGCTCGCCGATTTTTTCTTTGTTCTTTTCGTTCCAATGTGTATGCACAGAACCACGTCGCCAAGCATCAACGGACTACGAGGAAGCTGCTCGTCCACTCAAGAAAGCGCCAGGTCGTGCTCGTCCGTCCTATGCCGGGCAGGACGATCCTGACTATGAGGACGATCTCCAGGAGGAAGAGCTCGTGCCGGTTCGCCCAACGACCAAAGCCAAGAAGAAGAAAGCGGCTTCTGCCTCAAGCTCGCAGCCTGCCGCACCTAGTGGTCTCATTTTGTCCATGGCCAACCCCACCAACCTTGGCCGTCATACTATCAGCTACAGTCCCTGGACCCCTCTGAGTATGCAGCTTTAGGGAGTGAAGTCAACCAATTTGCTGCCCCGGACAATGCAACCGATCCTCGGTTTCGCACCTTGGTTCAACAGGACATCTATCAATCTTTCATTGCTCATCTAGGGTTCTCTCCTGAGCATTATGTGAACTTGGATTACATTGAGAACAATCCAACCAAGTTCGATGGTGTGTTAGAGAAGATTGAGGGCATGGGGCTGCGTCGTGCTATGACTCTCCACTGTGATTGGAATGAGGCTGCCATTCGGCAATTCTATGCCACGTGTTTCTTCCATCCGGATCGTTCTATCACTTGGATGACTCATCATTCTCAGTTCAATGTCTCTTTTGAGGAGTTTGCTGCTGCCTTGGGCATGCCTGGATCTGAGGCAGGTCTTTTTCGGATCCATGAGGTGAATCCCAAGTTTGAGGCTATGCCCATCAGTGCTTGCAGTTGTCTCACCATGCCTCCCACTCAGCTATCCACAGTGTAGCAAAGCAAGGAGCTTAATGATATCAGTATCTTCCGTCTCAAATACCGGTGGCTTTTTCAGTGCATCCTCAACTCCATTGCTCCCAAGAAAGGGGATCGTGGGATGGTATGGGCCTACAGCATTGACTTGATGTACTACTCACGGAAGAATCCCACTCGTCCCATTGACATGGCAGATTTTCTTTGGCATGAGATTCGCATGGCTAGTTGTCTGAAGGTTCGTACTCTTCCGCATGCTCCCTTCATTCAGACCGTCATTGACTCTGTCTTCACTTGCCCCATCAATAAGACCAACATTCACTCCATGTGGACTCCGCGTGATGACACTTCTAGGGGCAAGGCTCCTGCTCTGTCGTGTGGTGAGAGCTCTCCTCGCCACACCAAACCTTTCATCAAGCCGTTTGACCGCCTTGCTCGCTTTATTGGGAAGTCCCATAAAGCCATCTTTGACACCTGCCACTACACTGCTACTCACATTGCTACCGAGGAGGTTCGCCGCATCTCTGAGGCCAATGTCCTTAGGGCTCGCCTTCGTGCACGTCCTGGCAGTCCTGTCGAGCCTGATGAGCCTATTCCTGCTCGTCTTCCTCTTCCGGAGGTCGATTTTCCTTCTGCCACTGAGTTCCCCGAGTTCTTCCTTGTACCTGCTGATCTGAGTGATGGTGATGATGATGATGAGGAGGATGCTGCATGATTCTCCTACTTTCTCGACCGTCTTTCCCTTTTTCGGTACTTGCTGTCAAGGGGGAGATGTAATTCTTAGGAGGAGTTTGAGCGTGTGTCTGGTACGCTTAGAGCTCTAGTTAAGTGGACTCATTATTATTATTGTAATGGTACTATGGTACTTTGGTCATGTGTTATGATTATTGTAATGGTACTTTGGTCATGTGTTATGAGTCTATGTCACTATGCAAGTCCTTAAGTATGCTGTCTTTATTCATTGCTTATGTTGATTTTAATGGTGTATGCCTACACTATATTCCGAATATGGGCATCCACTCCATATGTGCGTGATTTTGTATTTTTATCACCTTATTCCATGCATACATTAAGGGAGAGCTCTCCTTAAAACACATCCATATGCATACATTAAGGGGGAGCTCTTCCTAAAACACATACCGATCTACTCTCCTAGAATCATTCGTATCACATTTCACTTGTTAAGTGCTATATGTAGTTTGTCATCAACTACCAAAAAGGGGGGAGATTGAAAGTGCAATCTTGCTCTTAAAGAGTATTTTTGATATTGATGACAAACCTACATATAGGGGACTAACCTTGTTTGCTAAGTATATACACAGGCCGTCTGTCCTCTAGTTTTTCTTTAGTGAGCATCATGATCACATCATATGAGATTTTACTCAAGCAAATTATCAATGAGGAAAGGAGCAAACAAAGATGAAGTATTGTGCTCTTTTTATATTTCTTGAGTAATAGGAATCCCGCACTATTAAGAGGGGATCCGAAGTGTAGGTTCAAGACTTGCTCACATTTTGTCTCATAGACAATTCGTTCACAATAGACCAAAATCCCTAGCAATATCCCTTAGCCAAAACCTATCACTTCTCCTAGCCGGATCATCCGGACGGCTACCCAGATCATCCGGGCTTCACCCAGATCAGCCGGACCCTGCACCGGATGATCCGGAAAATAGGTGTTCTCCATCACAGAACGGTGTGGCTGAAGCCGGATCATCCGGACGTTCCTCCGAATCATCCGTGCTGTTCCCCGGATCGTCCGGATCCTGTTCTGGATCATCCGGATAACCGTGCCCTGTTTTCACAGGAACCAGATGTTGTAGCCGGATCGTCCGGTCAGGCATCCAGATCATCTGGGGCTTGTCCGGATCATCCAGGGTGGCCTCCGGTCTGTCCGGGCTGCTCGCAGCTCTGCTGCAACCATCTCCATCCTGGCCTTCTGCCAGATTTATCCGGACAATGTCCAGATCATCCAGGTGGTGTCCCAGATCATCCAGGGTGGTCAACTTGTGTCCAAACGGCTCAATTCTGGACATGGTATAAATAGCCCCTTACCCCTTCGAGATAAGGTTGAACACTCCACACAAACACGCCTCAAGAACACCAGTGCTTCCCCCCTCTTGCTCACACACTAAATCCCAGATCCTGGCTTGATTCTTGAGAGTTTCGAAGAGTTGTTCCAATCAAAAGAAAGATCTTCTTCCTCCCCTTCTTGTGACCAAAGCAAATCGAAGTTTGAGCAAGTCTTGAGTCTTTCCCCTTGGATCTTGTTACTCTTGGAGGTTGGAGACTCCTAGGCGGTAGGAGTCATTCGGTGAGGAATCAACTATTGATTACCCCCGGAAAGTTTGTGAGGGTTTGGAGACCACCCCAAGGTCTACCACTAGTGGTTGAGAAACGCCTTCGTGGTGTTGTCTCAAAGGGAGCATAGGGTGAGCCTTCGTGGTGTTGGTGTGCCTTCGTGGT
The DNA here is from genome assembly GCA_021437245.1 of Aegilops speltoides. NCBI lineage: Eukaryota > Viridiplantae > Streptophyta > Magnoliopsida > Poales > Poaceae > Aegilops > Aegilops speltoides. Next base: position 471,416,463 of record CM038144.1, on the reverse strand, counting down.
AACATCCACCTCTCTAACGGTGACTAGCTTCCCTCCAAGGAAGTGAACATCGGCATACATCCTCGTCTCCCGGAGTTGCGGTTATTCCTAACCCTAACTCTCTACTTGTGGTTACTTGTCTTGTTGCACTTACTTACATCATATTGTGCTTGCTTACTTATATGCTTGTGTTACTTGCTTAGTACTTAGTACTTACTAGCAATTGTTAGGCTCACCTTCATATTCCGCATTATTACCTAAAATTGCTAAGTAATAATTAAAATTTATAATTGTACCTATTCACCGCCCCCCCTCTAGGTCCATCTCGATCCTTTCAGTATTCCTTCTACCAAAAGTCTGAAGACAAAGTGTTTGTCGCTAAAAATGGACACTTTCTCGAGAAGGAGTTTCTCGCTAAAGAAGTAAGTGGGATGAAAGTATAGCCCGATGAGATTATTGAATCTCCAGGGGTGAGTTCTAATGAAACAGAATTTGTTCTAGAGGTTGTCCACACAACTGAACCAGAAGTTACTACACCGGTTGTAGAAACTCTAGTTAAGATTGTAACTAAACCATGTAGGTCCGCAAGAGTTATCGAACCTCCTGAGTGGTTTCAGAATGAAATATTCATCTCAGAGGAAGATGAACCTGCGCATTACAAGAAATATATGGCAGCACCCAGCTCACAAAAATGTCTCAAAGCCATGCAATCCGAAATGGAGTCCATGTATGAGAATCAAGTTTGGAACTTGGTCGGTCCTCCAGAGGGTTTAAAACCCATACAATGTAAATGGATCTTCAAAAGAAAAATAGATGCAGATGGTAATCCTACCATCTAAAAAGCAAGGCTAGTTGCCAAAGGCTTTTCAAAAGTTGAGGGAGTTGATTATGATGAACCTTTCTCTCCAGTAGCAATGCTAAAGTTTGTACGGATTATGATGGCTATAGCCGCATATTTGGATTACGAGATATGGCAGATGGATGTCAAAACTACTTTCCTAAATGTAAATTTAAAAGAGGATGTATACATGATACAACCAGAAGGTTTTTTCAATCCAAAGGATGCCGGAGAGGTGTGCAAGCTTCAAAGGTCAATCTATGGTTTGAAGCAAGCATCAAGGAGCTAGAATCAATGTTTTGATGAAGTATTAAAAGAGTTTGGCTTCATTAAAAATTATGAAGAAGCTTGTGTATACAAGAAGTTTAGTGCGAGCTCTGTAGCATTTCTGATATTATATGTGGATGGTATATCATTGATTGGAAATGATACTGGGTATCTTGGCTCAATAAAATATTATTTAAAGAGTGTATCTTCAATGAAGGACTTAGGTGAAACTGCATATATATTGGGCATAAAGATCTGTAGAGATAGATCAAGACGTCTGATAGCACTAAGCCAAAGCACGTACATTGACAAGGTTTTGAAGAGGTTTAAGATGGGGAATGCAAAGAAAGGTTTTGTCCCAATGTCACATGGCATAACACTTAGCAGAAATCAATGTCCCAAGACAGCTGACAAGCGAGTGCAAATGAGTGGAGTACCATATGCCTCTGCAATTGGCTCTATCATGAATGCTATGATATGTACTAGACCAGATGTTTCTAATGCACTAAGTGTTAGTAGCAGATACCAGAGTGATCCAGGATTGGCTCACTGGACAGTAGTTAAGAATATTCTTAAGTACCTCAAAAGAACAAAGGATATGCTCCCTATTTATGGAGGGGATGACGAACTCATTGTAAATGGTTACATAGATGCTAGCTTCATGATTGATATAGATGACTATAAATCTCAATCAGGTTATGTTTTTACAATTAATGGTGGTGCGGTTCCTTGGAAGAGTTTGAAACAAAACACTGTTGCAGATTGTACGATAGAAGTAGAGTATATTGCGGTTTCGGAAGCTTCAAAGGAGGTGTTCTGGATCAAGAAGTTTCTTGAAGAAATTGATGTTGTCCCAAGTGTGATGAATCCAATGGTCCTCTATTGTGATAATAGTGGTGCCGTTGCTCAAGCAAAAGAACCAAGATCACACATGAAGACCAAACACATTGAACGCAAGTATCACATTGTCCGACAATATGTTGAGAAGGGCTGTGTAAATATTCTCAAGATTCACACGAATTCGAATGTGTTGGACCCGATGATGAAGGCTCTACCATGAGCAAAGCATGAGCAACACCAGATAGCCATAGGTGTTAAAGAGACTATGTAAACTAGATTATTGACTCTAGTGCAAGTGGGAGACAGTTGGAAATATGCCCTAGAGGCAATAATATTTGTATTATTATATTTCCATATTGATAATTAAAGAGTTTATATTCTATGCTATAACTTCTATGATCCTAGAATATGCGATTCATTGGAAAACTCATATGCACGTGTGGAATGATAAACGATAAAATAAAAGGTTCCTAGTATCTCCTCTAAGACTAGCTCATGTGTTGTTGGTGATCACGTTTTCTGGATCTTAGGATATCGTTAAGTGTAACGATGATCCTAAAACAACATTGAGATTATGACATTGGAAGAACGATCATATTGAACCAACTGAATCTTGTTTGTTATGAATTGAGTTAATATCGTCTGCATTCAATTGTAAAAACACAGAGTATTAACGTGTGATATTGCTCCCTAGACCATGGGAGTTTCATGGTCACTTCTTACCGTACGACGAGCTTTGGGGTTGCTCAAACGTCACCTGTAGCACGGTGATCATAACGACAACTAATAGGTTCATCGAAAAGTTTGACAAGTGGCCAGATAGCTCGAGAGAGGAATTTGCTCCTCCGACAATGGGGAGATATTCTTAGGGCCCTCTCGGTGTGATGGCATTAATCATCATCTGACCAGACACATGTGACTTCGTCACGTGGATGCCGGAACACAATAATGAGAAAGAAGAACAAAACCGGTAACAAGGATTTTGATATAGTGAGCATAGTGATGACTCAGGAGGATACCAATGCATACCGGGTTTTTTGAAGTATCGTGAAGCAAAGGGAACATCACATGATAACCTAACGCTCACGGTCCCGCTGCCGGTCATTGAACAAACGATATCGTTCATGTCCATGAGTTAACGAACCTATGGGGTCACAAGCTTTAGGCAATCATGACATGCTGAGTATTAGTAAGATGGGAGTCATGAGAATATATTTGTGGAATTTTGCTGAAAACAACGTCAGTCCGGGTTAGTACCGTTCAAATCATGCAAATTAGAGTCCAAAACAAGGGCAAAAGATTTTTGAAAAGTAGATACGATGGAGAAGTATCACTTGTCGTGCCCTCGTGGCTCTTCTGGCCCAACTCCGGTGTTCCGTGGGTCTCCTCTGGTCCATAAAAAGACACCGTAAATTTTCAGCCCATTCCGAGAACTTTTATTTTTGCACAAAAAACAACACCAAGGTAGTTCTGCTGAAAACAGTGTCAGTCCGGGTTAGTTCCATTCAAATCATACCAAAACCATATAAAATTGTTGTAAACATGGCATGAATACTTCATAAATTATAGATATGCTGGAGACGTATCAGCACGCATGGGGAAATACCGTAACCTCGTTGAGACAATAGGAATCAAGACCGGAGCTCCGTCAACTCCAATACAATGGATGCACTCGGGGAGGATCAGAGCCTAGAATATCAACTCGAAGATGAGGCGCCGCCATCCGTCAGAACGTGGCCCCTATGAGAATAAAAACCATAACCTAAACTACTAGTCGGATCCAAGGCACCACGGTGGATCCGTGGGCTTGTCGACAATGCTTGAAGGGGATGAGTGCCCTAGTTATCGCATAGTCGGCAGGGAAGGGGGAACCCTAACCAGGGGACGACCTTAACTAACTCATTAACCTAACAATAGTTTTCTTGGTACAAAAGCTTCCATGGCTTTGAAAAAATAAATTTCATTCTGGTCATCAACGACTTGTGTACATTAATTGGCTTACATGAGAGTATAACAGCTTGTTTTCAGGGTTGTTTGTACTGCTAGTTTGATTAAGGGAGAGGATTTGTGGCACGTAGGTACAGGGGCACTGAGTCCCATCACGCGTGTTTTTTTTCTTTTGGCTTCCGATTTTTAACCTTTCATATTGTTTGAACGGCAAGTCTAAATTAACTTATGTTTTCATATTCGTGTTTCTCGTGACGAGGGCTTTCAAATGAGACCCATTTTGAATAAGTTTTGATGAGTTCTTAAAATTTTGTGAAGTTTCAACTTTTGAAACTTAGTACGAGTGACAGACAAAACCACAAGTTTCAGTCATGCGATCGACAAAAACATAAGCTTAAAGTTTCAACTCTGAAACTCGATACGAACAACTAACAAAATCGCAAGTTTCAGATGCCGTGATCTGCAAAATTGGAAGTTTCAAAAATTAAAGCTTAAAATTTATTGCGCCCTTGTGCGGGATCCAACTAATTTGCGTACTGCGAGGCTATCGGGCAGCCAGGCAGGTTCGTGCTCCCGCACCTGCGTGCCTCTACGAATTTCCGGTTCGATTAATAGATCAGAGTGCTTTTCATATAGTATAAAATGTAACTAATAACATAGTACACTCGACGGACAAGTGATGAGGCCCAAGCAGAACTGGAGTCCAGCGTATGTATCCATTCACAATTCTCCCCCTTGATGATAATTAACTAAACACACACACACACACACACACACACACACACACACACACACACACACACACACACACACACACACACACACACACACACGAACGAGAACAAAACAATGATACACTTTTGGTTCTTGGACCATCTGCTTGTTGTATCAAGACCCTCAAAAAAGGCTAACAAGGATAGTAGATAGGTGTGAGCCCATGGAGAAAAAGGATTACGGACACAGGGCCCCACCGTTGGCGCAATTCGGTTGGGTGGGTCTGCATCATGCTCTCGCGACGGAGGTGACTATAATAATTCGGCCCTGCAGCAGCGACACATGCACCCTTTTTTGTTTCCTCCTCACGACAAGAGAGAGAGAGAGGACGAGGGGTCAAACAGGGGAGAGAAAGTAATTAAGTAGGCCACTGGCAGCTGCTAATCATCATGTAACCTCAAAACAATCTCACGCGCGCTAATCCCGATGGCCACACTGGCTGGACCTAGCACGCACGACATGAGACGGGACATTCCCTGACCTGACTGCCGCCGCTTTTGCTCCCCGGACGACACGTCAGGAGTTCTCTGAAAAGATCACTCCCGATTAAACTCTACTTAATTCAGTGGTGCCCCGCCCCCGGTGACCCCTGATGTTCTTGCATCGGGTAGCATTAGGGAAGGACATGACAGGCGGCCAGTAATACTTTTCACTCGGCCTTTTTTGGCATACGGCAGACAATTCCATGTGAGAACAAATAGTGGTCTCCTGTTGCTTATTTATCACTGTCAAGAATGGTACTGATACTCCTGAATATGCAAACGACCTGACAATTGTAAGAATACCACATGGCGGTGCTGTTCATTCTGTATATGTAAGTACCAAAAAAAGTGAGGCACCGGCTTAATTGGCAATCTTTTATTTACTAATACTCCCTCTGTTCCTAAATATAAGTGTTTGTAGAGATTTCACTATGAACCACATACGAATGTATGTAGATGCATCGTATTCTATCGGGCAGGGTAGACTAGGCAGTCGCTCCCAGTCGCTCCTGGCGGCCGGGAGCGAACCCTAACCGCCGCCAACAAGAGCCCTCCGCCCTCCTTCCCTCGCCGCCCGGGGCGTTGCCGGGCGAAGCCAGCTGCTCGGCGGCGGCGGGGGCCTTCCTCCTCCAGCTCGGCGGGCGGCGCGGGCCGTTCGTTCGGCGGGGACTCGGCGGCTTCATGATGCGTGGCTGACCGGCGAGGGTTGCCGTGTTCGGATGGCGTGGCGGCGCGCAAAGCGCTGCACGGCGCGTTCGGTCTTCGGCGGCGTAGATCGGACGCCGGGTTGGGAATCGCGGTTTGGCGGCGCCCGATCCAGATCTGAAGGCTTTCGTCTACTTCAACCGAGGCTGCCTCCGATGGTCCCGCTTTGGGCGGCCTTTGTCGTCGGAGTTGTACCGGTTTGGCGGTGGAGGTGGGAGGTGGCTCGAGAAATCCGAGGCCAGCGATCTTTGGTCACGACGGCGGCGACGCCCGAGGGCGCCGTACCCTTCTTGGAGGCGCCGTCCGGTTGCCTCCTTCCCTCTTCCTTACACCCGGCTCGTATGTCGGGCGAAGCCCAAATCCATGCCGGATTGAGCGGCAATGGCCTCGGCGTCGTCACCCTCTTGGGGTGTCGTTCTTGGTGAGCTTGGGGTGGATGTGATGCTTTGGTTGCTTGGCGGCGGATTGGTCTTGACAGCCTGCCGGTCTCGGCGGAGCGGTGCTTCATCCTACTCATGGATGGCGGCGTATCTCGGCGGCGTGGCGCGATGGAGATTCGGCGTCCGATGTGTGGCGATGGACTCGCGCAGGAGGACGGTATGTCGGTGTCGTGGTGGCGTCGATGGTGAGTGGCGGACAAGGTAGAAGCCTCAATTTGATCTCAAGACGGACTGTGGAAGATGGCGGCGACGACACACGAGTCGCTCGACCGGATTATGCCCTGCACCGGTATGTGGCTCGGCTAGGGCTTCCGAATGTGTTTCGGTTCCGGCTTTCGATGTTAGGCTTAGGTGAGTGGTCTGGGTAGTGGCCCAACTAGCACCCCCTTCATCATTTTGGATAGGAGTAGCGGCATATGTTGCCAAGATGGTGGATTCAGGCACATTGTTGTAATACTTTGTAAGGTCCTTGAGAATAATCAATAAAGTGGCCGTATGCATCTCCCAGATGCAGAGGCCGGGGGTCATCCTCCTTTTCTAAAAAAAAATGTAGATGCATTTTAGAGTGTGGATTCACTCATTTTGCTTCGTATGTAGTCTATAATAGAATCTCTACAAAGACTTGTAGTATTTAGGAACGGAGGAAGTATATGAATTCGATTCGGTTCATCACCTTCATGTGACTCCCACCGTACGCAGCAGCAGCCGGCCGTTCACCACATACATATTTTCGCCATAAAGCCAACCGCTTTTCATCTGTCAAAATTCCTCACTACAGACCTTTCTAGCCAGCATAGCCAGCAGCGATCGAAGGAGCGGGAAACAGCATGCAGAGCGATGGATCGGAAAGCTGCGACGGCACGCGATGCATGCATGTTCCGTTCCGTTCCGTTGTTGGACGGCCGGTTAAGGCTGATGGCCTGTCGCCCTTCCCTTCCAACGCAGGTTAACCATAACAGCATCAACAAAAAGTGCACTTAACAATAACAGGATAAGCTTGTTAGCCTGTTACGCTTAGGCCGTACGTAGACACACGTATAAACTACAGACGTGCGGCGGCCAATCGCCGGGCCTCCAGCTATATACTACTATACAAATCATGCTGCTCCGATGATGCATCTAGAACTACTATAGTACTGGTACAAAATATCATGCTAGCTAGTGTACTCCTAGCACTAAGCCATGGCTTCCCATACATACATGTACTTTACTCACTTTAAGTAACATATCCTGGAGCTGAAACTGCAGTTCACCAGAAGAAAAATATATCCGGAAACCCGGAAGTGTAGCAGTAGTGTAGTGCAATGTAATGCATGAAAAGCAAAAAAATGTGGGTGTGTGTACGTACGTGTCCATGGGAGAAGAAACGGGGGTGCAGATCGACCAGAGCTTGGTTGCTTGGGGCCGGCCATGCACCACCAAAACCGACCCTACCAGCTTAGACGATCGATGCGGTGCGACTCTCCGTTCATGGCCGGCCGGCCACCCTCTGGACTCGACACGTACGTACACCCGCGTACTGACAGGCAAGTTGCAAAAGGGCGGCCGGCCGGCTTTACGTAGACGGTACACTACGCGTACATACGTATGTCTCCGCGTATGTACTCGACGGCATTTTGGGCTACGAGGATTTCCACTTGTGAAGAGTTTGTTGCAGGGGATTATTGCTCTGTGTTGTGGCAGAAAATGCACATGTACCATGCATGGCGATAGCTAGCAAGCACAAATGGAGGATCCGTGGAGGTGGAGACATGTGGTGCAAGTACAGCTTGTGTTGCTACATGCATGTGCATGCATGTGATGTGCCCTTTTGCCATTGGCACAACTGTGCGTGCGTATATGATCAGTATGTTGATGTGTATACCGGAGCTACATGCATGCATTGCATTGGAGCCAATGAAGTGGGGATCGATATTGGGAAAGAGAAGGCCAAAGGTGACCCATAAGTACGGGTTCTTCCGTGTTCGTCGCCTTCAATCTTCCCTTAGCTTCTCCTAGCTAATTAGTAAAAAAAGTTTTTCAGACGTGTACTCACATCCGTTCCCTCTAGAAACTGGGCCAGTGGACCAGCTGCAGGGCAGCAAAAGTCAAAAGACGTAGTACGCGCAGGAACGAACTTTCCAAAGGGAGGCGTACTTTTGATGCGATGTGACGGGCATTGCATTGCATTGCATTACATGGGGACGCTACTCCTCGTGGCTGTTTTACTTTCTGCCGTAAGCTGATGATCGATGAGTGCTACACACATATATGCACTCGATCGACGGTATCCACACACCAAAGATCGACATGCATGGACAGAAAGATAAGGCCGGGGTAGACGGGAAAGGCGCGGAGCATTATGGGCATGCATTTCCAGAGACGACGGTACTCGATGCATGTATATCTAGCTCCCACACAAACCAGCTCCATCGATCACGGTTTATCTTTCTGCTTAGCTCTCATTGGCTGGTCCCGGTCCACATGATCGTGCCGTATCCCGTAAAATGTCACCTTTGTGTTAGTTAACTCTGAAATGGTGTTTACTTTGGAGTATGGGGCATCTCTCGGACTGATTGTATCCTACATCCAGTGCCCGCGGCGGCAGGCTAACCGTCGCTATCAAAATGACTTCACTGGTTCACCGCATATCATTAGTTACCTAACCGTGCTTGGAAGAAAAGCCTTTTCTGTGTGAACTTGACCGTGCTTGTAAAGCTTGTCGGTCGGGCGTCAGCTTTGTTTTTCACAGAAGTTGGTTTGGACTTGAGATAAATTCAGAGATCGAGAGTCAAACGAACATGCAAGTCGTGGAACACAACTACTGAAGTGCATGCACCCAAACATGCATGCATGCAATTCAAAGTTACGCATGAGAACCGTACTGCTAGCACTGCTGCAACAGCAGGAAGAGAGTGAAGTGTTGTGCCGAGGGAGCAGAACACAAGTAGTGGGGCGGTGCGGTGCGGATGGGGATGGGTCGTCGCCCATGGCCATGGCCATGCACGTCTCGCCCGGTTGATCGGTCGGTCCGAAAGGCGCCCCAAGTACGTCACCGGCCCATCCGCCCGCCCAATCATGAGCGTGCCTCCCCTCCCGGCCGGTATCATTATCCCCTTCCCCGTTCGGCGTGTGCGCGACGCCGGCCGGCCGGCCGTCCGCCGTAGGCCCCGCCGCCCACCACCACCGCTCTATCCCCTTCTTCATCTTCTTCCTTATCTCGCACAAGTTTAGCGTGCCGGCGCACGCTCAGGCGCACGCACCGGCACAGACTTACCTTGCTTTTATACTACCAAATCCACGCCCATCAACAACACTTACGAGATATCTTCACGGTTATTCGGGGTAATGGACACGACGCTGCAGGTTTCGGGCGTGGATAGGCCGGCCCGTCCCGGAGACTGACAGCTTGTACATGTCACTCCCTTTTGTGCGCGCACTTTGCTGCCTTTCCCCATCGTTTGGTGAAGAAAGATATCTGTATTGTGTGGGACGATCGAGATCGATCCTTCCTTGGCGAGCTAGCTTGGCGTAAGCGGCAAAAAGGCTAAGGATAGCATGGCATAGCATGCATGCACAGCTACCTTGACAGTAACACCACAGTGCGGTGTAGTACTACTACTACCACTGCTACAGGATATATGCCATGGCATATTGTACTATACTATGCTCGCTCGCCCGCTGCTTGAAGAGAAAGACTCTCTTTTACCTTTTCTTGTCAAAGCCACATGAAGTGCAACTGTACGTGCAACGTGATCAAAGTGCTAGCTAGTACGTAGTACTCTACTAGACCTTCAACTCACCAAGATGTTTCGAACACAAGATGTCTGCATACTTGCATTTGCATAGTGACTGGCGGCGCTCGCAAGGGATTAACTTGGTGACACATAGATAGACATCGGTCGACGAAAAACATACAGTCTTGCTAAATCTTAGTCGACTAAGACTTTGTTATGTCTCAGTCGATGCTATAATTGTGAGATGTTATATTGAGATATGCGCAATGTTTTTTATTTTTTCTTACATGTTATGTCACCTGAGTGAGACTTGGTTAAGTCTCAATGGACTAAGACCTGTACCTGGCCTTCTGTCTAGTGGAGATCGAGGTTTACGTACGGCAATAGATATACCTACACAACGACCAAAGGAAAATAGAACTTGTTGCTATTCATACGCTCCTACGTGTTGTGGGACTGTGGATCCAAGGAGGAATGGAGGTTGGTAAAGCGAAAGGGACGGCGCAGCACACGTTTCGGCTACTGAAAAAAGGTGACGGGTCGATGCGGGATAGATAGACATTACAGATAGAGAGCTAGCCAGATACTTGTGGCACACTCTTACCACTTTTGATACATGCATATGCATGTGATGTGAGCATCAAGCTTGTTTCCTCTCCATCTCTTTCCCTGGATTCGTCGATTCTTTCTCTTCCCGGCCTCTACTACATGATCTCCGCGTGCGTGTATGGCCTGTCCATCCTTCGCCGCCATCATTGCTAGCATCCGCGCATTCAGTTCATATATGGGTAATGGGTATGGACGGAGCGCGCCGCCCACCGGCCGGCCGCCATGGTTGCCTGCAAAGCGAGCTCAAGCTAGCATGGCAACGAACACGCGCCTGCATGCATACCCGGAAAGTGCATGACGAATCGTCGATCCATTACAAAACGACCACTACAGCACTACTAGCTACCGCTGCTGCATGCATGCATGCATGCAGCTGGGACAGTGCGTGCATGCTTGATCAGATCGATCGATTGAATCGAACAACCAAACACGAGCCAGGCGCGCGCGTATTACTGCCGGTCTGAGCGCGTCCACGGAACGGAATCATGGGGGGCTGGCTGGCTGGCTGGCCGGCCGGCAGTGCGCGTACGCCATCGATGGACTTCGTGGACTAATAAGGCTGGTTGTAATGAGGAGTACCATATACTAGTATCATGCATATGATACTAGTGTATGATACTACCTCCCTAATGCATAATATCATATATTAGTATCATGTAGTATTATACTTATTGTCATGCATGACACAAAGTAGCATAACATTTAATATGATACGGTATCATGATATGATACTACACCCTCTCTTTCTTCATTTAATGCTACGACACCTCATCAAAATTGCCTAATTGGCATGCATGATACTAGCTATGATACTACCATTACAACCAGCCTAACCGGCGGAATGATCGTCGATCGATGGGTCGATCTGGTGACGACGACGAACGTACAGTGAAGCTAGCGGCCGATCGGAATGATACGGCTCAGAAAAGTTGGTTCGCAGCTACGTAGCGCGTAAGTACTCGAACATCCTTCATGATCTGGTTTCTGGTCTAATGGCAAGAAGACAAGTGTGTACATAAATGGTACAGTGGTGCTAGCGCTAATACGGTACATGCATGCATGCTCTCGCGAGTCACATTCACTAATTAATTAACGTGTTTAATGACATACATGCATGCATGATGCATCCGTTGACCGTGCATACTGCCATTACTGACGATTGATATCGACGTCAGGGGTTAACAGCGACTTGAGGCACAATCAGTACATACATAACCGGAAAATTATCTGCTGGATCTGTGCCATCTACTAATGTTATGATCGAGAGCAGAGAGCAGTGCATGTGACTGTCACTGCCATGCACTCTGCTCTCCCTGCATCCGCAGTGGGTGGCCGGCCGGGGCGGTGCCGCGCTCTCGCTTGCCTTTCATGCCCTCTGCTCGAGCGCTCGATCGATCACTGCCGCATTACAGCCTTGCCACGGCACGCACACGAGCGCGCGCCACCGATTCATCTCGACGCTCCACTCGCCCTGTCCTCCGCGTCGTGGATCGGAAACGAAACGTAGGCCTTACATCACGCCCGTACTCCCGCGCCCGATGGGTGGCCGGCCGGCCGCCCGTGCCGCCCGGCCGATCGACATGATTCGCCGCGCCTAGCCCGCTCGCTCGCTGTCACTGCCAGTTTTCCAGTGGTCTTTTCGATCGTGGATGCAGAGTTACTGTTACTCCCCTCATTCTTCTTTTTTTTTTTTACCTTTTCTGCCATGGCATTCACGCGCCAATGGTTGAGCTGAAAAGCTAGAGCAAGGGGCATCGATCGATCCATTGCAGTTGCAGCCCACTCCGGGGTGCCCTTGCGTTCCGATCTCGATCGATTGATTGCCACGCTCCTTATTGGTGCTATGCTACACCTTTCGTCTCTGTGACTCTTCTATCGGGTAATTATTCCCCTCCGGTGATCGATCGGGCATGCACTGTTCTGCGTCTGCATTGACGTACGTGTGCTGCCTTTTGCTCTGCTAGCTCTTGCCCTATTCTGGTTTTACCTTTTCCCTTCTTTTCTTCTTTATGCAAAAGATGGATTTGTTGCTGTTGTTTTTTTGGTGGAATTTGTTGCATGTGTAAAGCTCAATGAAGAGGAGACTGGTAAGGAGATAAATATGATGGGCCTGCCGTGGTATGAATGGAAGGATGCCACCAAGATGTGGGTGGGGATGGGAAACCCATGCGACGAGGAGGACCTCAACTTTTTCTATGCTTCCACCACCATCATCGTTGGTAACGGCGCGAAGACCCCCTTCTGGGACTCTCCTTGGCTCCTTGGACGCAAGCCTAAGGACATTGCTCCGCTCATCTATGAGGCCTCCAAGAGAAAAAATTGGAAGGTGCGGGAGGCGCTCAAGCACAATGCGTGGATACTCAAGATCAAACCCCCCACCGTTGTTTCTGTTGAGCACGTCACACAGTTCTTCGCTCTTTGGATGCTCCTCCTTGAGGTCCATCTCGACGATCTCACCGAGGACGACATCCTTTGGAAACATACGGCAAGTGGGCAATACTCGGCGGCCTCTGCATACAAGGCGCAATACCTAGGAATGGTCCTCTCACCCATGGATAAGATGGTCTGGAAGGCTTGGGCACCTTCAAAAATAAAATTCTTTGCTTGGTTGGCGCTCCAAGATAGAATTTGGACCGCCGATAGGTTGGCAAAGCGTGGGTGGCCAAATTGTGATCTTTGCCCTTTTTGCAAGAGTGTGCAAGAATGCGGACCTCACCTCTTCTACAAATGCCGCTATACTCGAAGGCTTTGGTCATTGGTCATCAAGAAATTCCTCATTCTCGGGCTAGACACTTCCGCCTGGCCCTTCTTTGACTCGGTTAAAGATTGGTGGGCGAGTACTTGCGCCGACAGCACGCCAAACCGACAAGCCAAGGCATCCATCACCATGCTCGTGTCATGGACAATTTGGAACGAGCGTAACGCAAGAGTTTTCAAACATAAGAGTGCTCCACCGACAATCTTGCTCTCCTCCATCTCTACCGAGGCCAACCTTTGGATCGTCGCCGGTGCAAAAAAGCTAGGGTCTTTAATTTTGCGAGAATAATCCGCATGTCGTGTAATTGGGTGACTTGTAACAAACTCTTTTCTCTCTTATTTAATGGATGAGGCAAAGCTTTTGCCTCCGTTTCAAAAAAAAAATATGATGGGCCTGTAGTTGGATTTTCTCTTGGAAGATAGGGGTGAGATAAGGAACCCTTGACTCGGAAATTGCCAATGGTGCTCGGGCACCTCGATGCCAGTTTCCAAAAACCATTTTCTACCACATGAAAAAAAATTGTGAACACACATGCACATGTAAAAAACGTATGTGCAAAATTTCATAACACTTTACTTACGCACTTGGCGTACAAACAAAAGGCAAATATGTATTTTCAGATGGACCCTTTTTTTGCTGGACCAGATTTTTTTATTCAGCTTATAACTTACATAATAAAATTCATGGATCCATAGTGAACACATACAATTTTACACAGAATTTTTACGGTTTTTAAAACTTCTAAATAACCTTTTTTATATATTTTATAAAAATGTTCACCATGGTGCTCGAGCACCAGAACTTCACACGTGTCCTAAGAGCGTCGGTATTTGTCTTGTCTTGCCGGTATTTCTCACGTCGGTATTTGTCACACGTGTCCTAAGAACTTCACACGTGACGTATAGCTCGCCACAAGCAGCCTCATAGTAGGCCGGACCACTAGCGGCCGTTCCACTCGGTTTTTCTTCGTTCATTCATATCGTTTGGTTTTTCTTTCCTTTGCTCATTTTTTAACCTTTTCTTTTTCACTTTTGTTTATATATTTAAAATATTCCAGATACATATATTTACAAGATAGATTTTATTCAGTTTCTAAAAGCGTTCATCACGCATTGCAAATGTCCATGTAGTGTCAAAATAATATTTACAGCACTTTCCAAAAAATGTTCGGGACACTTACAGAAAATCACACATTTGAATGTTTTGTTAATGTTATTTATTAAAAGAAATTGTTCAAATGTAAGAATGTGTTCACGTAGTTTATAAAACTTGTTCATTTCATTCAAACAATTGTTCGTCACATTAAAAAATGTTCACATGTTTCAGAAATTATGTTTCATACTGTAAGAAAATATACAAATGCACCATTCAAAAAATGCTCATACTTTATAAAAAATGTTCTGACACATAACAAATGTTATCTAGTTCTAAAATATATATATTTAGAGAATTAAGGAAAAATGTTCAATGTGCATTATGACCATGTATTCAAAACATTTTCAATGTGTATTTGACAAATGTTCAACTTGTATTTCAAAAAATTGTTCAGGGTATATATGAAAAATATTCAACCTGCATACGAAAAAATGGTCTACATGTATTCGAAAATGAAGAGAAAAGGAAAAAAAGTAAAATCAATAAAATAAAAATATAAACCGATACATAACACATGAAAAAGAAAAAGAAAACCACGTGAAAGCTTTTAGAACCAGTTCATACAAGTTTCCACAAACCGCTCCTAGAAACTAGACGGACGCATGTTATGGGCCGACCGTTAACCGGAGTGCCGGTGGCAAGACAATCTTAGGTCTTGTGATCATAACTGAGCTTGATTGACAGTCTGCTCAATCAGCCCTATACCAATGTTTGTAATTCCTAACACCTTGGCCGAGACAGCGAGGTGAGAACTCCTACCTACTGCTTATTGTGAGCAGATAGATAGTTGAGCAAACGCACTAGGAGTACTCGTGGGCTAGAGCCTAGCGGGCCAATACGAGCGCTCTGGTTTCTTTTCTTTGTTTTTCATTCGGTATCCCCCCCCCCGGGCAAAAAAATAGCTTATGGAATTTTACCGATTTTATTAAAAATACATACTTGCAAAACTAAATAAATTGAAAGATATAAAAATATTTGTGGCTCTCCTACGCCGGCCCAAGGGCCTTACTCACTCATTCCTACCTCCCAATAGGTATGGATTCTCAACTCTCAATTCAAAAAATGGAAAAGGAAGGTTGGAATGACTATACATATCAGTAGATCTCTTTGTCGAGAGGGGAATCCCTCTCAAGTTGTTGGAAACAATGGAATGATAGGAGAAAACCTCAAAGCCGAGCAGGCACAAAGTTGTCGCAAAATATCAAGAGGAAGGTCGACTAGATTGGAATATTTATTTATTTTCTGTATGGCACATTTTACATCATTTCACTCATTGTTAGTTTTTTTAGAAAATTTGTTCATGAATTTAAAAATGATCACATCTTTCAAAAATCTTCAAAAATTTAAGTAACCTTTGAAAACAATGTTAATAAAATTTTAAAAGTTTTTAAAATATATTTATATATTTTGGAAAATAATGTCAGAATTTAAAAATGCTTGTGTATTGAAAAAGGTAAAACAAAAAAAAATTGTATAAGAATAAGAGAAACGAAATATAAAGGAAAGGGAAAAACCGAGAGGCAAAAGAAAACCGTTTTGATACAAAAAAAAAGTAATATTGGCAAAATCAAATGCACAGTGTGATAGTATCCTATGTGTAGAAAGAAGATATTCGTGTGAATGGCCCGGGCCAGTTCATGTGCCTTGTGCGTTGCCCATACTCATAAATAAAAAAGATTTGAAATCGAATGCTACTATATGCGTCTAGAGGAGTACTTGGAATAATACTCTTCTGTAATCCATTACTGCATGGGGCCCTACTAACAGGACTTCGCTGCACGGGACGGGTCTTCGACGAAAAGCGAACTCCACCCGGTTGGGAGTCTATTTGACCCAATGATCTTCAAATGGGAAATACCCATCAAGCCCAATGTTAAAGCCGGGCGCTCCTATTCTCTCGACCGATGCGGCGGGAAGCGAGGTAACACAGACGCCTCGCTTGCCCACGCACGACTTTGGGCCGGCCCATGTAGGGACATGTCCCTGTGTCTTTTAGCTTTATTTTATTTTGCTTCATTACAAAATGGTCAGGATTACAAATAAAATTCTGTTTAAAAATAATCAGGAATTTAAAAATGATCTCAAATTCAAAAAATGTTAATGCGTTCAAAGAAAATGTTCTCGAATTTGAAGTATCCATGAATTCAAAACATGTTCAAGATTTTGAAATATGTTCGTTAAGTCCAAATGTTCCCGAATTTTAAAAACAATAAGGAATTTAACAACTGTTCATGGGTTGCAAAAAAGTGTTCGCAACTTCTAAAAAATGTTCCTGATTTGGAAAAGAAAAACAATCATGATTTGAAAAATTGTTCATGTATTGTAAAACAATCACGAATTTGGAGAATGTTCATGATTTCAAAATGAAAAAATGATTGTGAATACCAAAAAATGTTCATGACTTCCAAAAGCATGGTTGCAAATTTGTAGAAAATTTTCAGTATCTAAAAGTTTGAATTGGATGGGAAATTCTCGAATTAGATGAATTGTTTTTAAAATTCATTAACATTTTTGTAATTGATGAATAAATTTCCAATTTGATGAACAAAAAATGTTCATAAAAATAATTTAAAGGAAAAAAGAAAAAGGAAAAAGAAAAGAAAAAACGAACATGAAAGAAAACGAAAAGGAAGAAAGAAAATAAAAAAAACAAAACAGAAACAAAAAAAAAATCAGTCTGCGAAGGGCTAACCTTCTCAAAACCAGAAGTGTGATGCGTTACTTGGGCCGCCCCAAAACACATTTGGTTGACAACTATCGACCTACGTGAAGAATAGGATTCCCTGTTAAAGTCATATGCTTTGACTATTTAATTATTTTAGTTATTTTAAACGAAATAGCAAAAGTGTTTTGAGTTAGAGAGAATGCGACGCGGGTGATTCAGAAGAAACAAAATTAGTGGAGATACTATCAAGGTGCCAGCAAAACAACCATCAATTCCTTTGCGCAACGACGGATGGAACAGTCTTATTAAAATGCTCGAAACTGCTGCTAGTAGATAACGATAGCTGAACGAGTCTCGACCCCGAGTATAAAACCGGCAGGGGTTGGACACGATCGATGTGCTCTGCAAACCGGCGGGGGTTGCCATGGCATGGCATGTCCACACATGCTGGGCACCGCTGTGGCACTCAACTGCACATATTACTAGATCACAGGATATGGGAGACGAACACGATCAGTATATGGATCAATCTGTGCCCTGGAGAAGCCACATCCCATGTGATTTTGACCCCAACGACCGCGCACTAATTCGATTTGCATCGATCGCCCCATGCATGCATATGCTCGAGTCAAGAGGCCATCGAATCGATCTATGGATCCATGCATCCTTCATTGCTTGAATTCGCTGTGCGCACGCCACATCAAGACCTGTGTAACGCCGCATCAAGACCTGTGAGGACTCACGAGGACGTACGTACGGCGCACCGTGGGAGCACGTGAGCCGGCCGGCCGGCCGGCAGGCCCCCCGCCATATTGGAGTTGGGTAGGACCGAGCCCAACCACCACCCTCTGTGCTCCGCCCACCTACGTGGCCACGTACGTGTGACATGCATGGCACGGCATCTGCAGGGTGACGGCGATCTGTACGTACGCCCAACCCATGGATGTGGAGCCGCAGATCTAGCAAGCTAGATGCATCACAAATTATTCCGCCTGATAATTGAGTAGTACGTACGTGCACTTTGCGAGACAGCGATCGCTAGTTTCGACGACGGCGTCACTGGCCAAGGCCGTACACGTCCGTGGACGATCCCGTCCCTCCTCGGCCGTGGTGTAAGTGGTCCGTCCGGCCGGCTCCAAATGCATGCAACGCATGCATTTCGCTGTCGGCCCAGCCACCAGCTTGTTGCTCGTAGGAAGGAACTGTAGCATTCATGCGGCGTGGCATAGTAGTACCAGTACTTCCGAAATAATAAGTGTCTCAACTTTGTACTAACTTTAGTATTTTAGGACGAGGGAGTAGTAATCTATTAGAGCAGCTAGGCTTGTAGTATCAGATATTCTACTCCTCTAGGTGCAGTTGACCTTGAAGCAGTCTCTCTGGACGCAGATCGAGCAACACTATTCATAGCATTAGCACGGGTCCATAAGAATGGCCGCCCAATAATTCGTTTGTGCAGGCCGGCCGGGAGCCTAGTGGTGGTGGAGACGGACAAACTAAAGGCGATCGAATCGAATCGAACCCACCTCGATCGATCTACCGCGCGCGTTCGACCGTCCATCATCGCCGACCGATCTTACTTACTGCATGCCCCGTCACGGCTGCCGATCGATCGAGATCGAGCGCGCGGAAGGCACGGCAGGCACGTCGCGATGTAATGGATTGGCACCACCCCATGAGTGATGAGTCAGTCCATCACCACGTTCGCCGTAGAATATTCACCCGCAACTTCCACGGGGAGCTAGCTAGACCTAGACGGCAGCACGACCGTCGATCGTAGCGGCCGACGCGATCTCGGTGCGGTGCAGTTGCAGCCTTGCAGTCCACCACGGGAGGCGGGGAAGAAGAAGAAGAAAGACGAGCAGACCATCATGCGTCGCATGAATGCATGGGGCGCAGGCGGTGGCGGGGCCCACCGCTGCATGCATGGGCTTGGTGCGTGGGGTCCACGCGGTTTCCCTCTTTCTCGCCCGCAAAGCCGCTTTGGCAAGTCATCGTCTTCCTCGTCGCTTTCCCAACCAAAATCTTCCACACCGCCCTGCCTTCCACACCGCCCTGCCTTCCATCGGCATCGGCTGCTGGCTGTTTTTCTGGGCGCGGCCATGTGTTTCCCTGCCCGCGCACTATATTCGCTCCATCGATCACCTAGCTTAACTAGCTCGACAAAGATCGTGAGCTGCTCATTGATCTATCTACGCGTGTCTTAGGACTAATTAAATAGCCCATCATATCATATATAAACATGGTGGTACGACGCGCACGTGATGTGTCGCCGAAACGCACCGGCCGGCCGGCCGCCTGCATGTGGGATGCGCAAGTACAGCTCGGTGAGGCGACTGAGACTTGCCCACCAAGAAACCGGCCGAGCATATCCGGCATGCTCTACGTACGAACTGTTTGAGCATCTGGATCGACACTGTACGTGAGCTTAATTCGGCAGGGGCACCACCTCCATAATAATTCGGTTAGGGGAATAACGAATTAGTGCTTTCGCTTTAACCATGGTTCGATCAGTCGGCCTCAGTGCTTGCATATGCATGCTCCATGGAACAAAGCGGCCTGACACTTGAATGCGGAGCAAGGCAAAAGTGAAGAAGATCATGTTCATCGATCCCATATAATTAGATACGCTTGTTTTGAATAATCGCCGTAGATTTTTTTTTTGAGACAACGCCGTAGATAAATATAGCAACTGAATTCCATGTTATTGTCTTGCTTCGCGGGTAAAAACGTTATGTGCATTGCACCAGAAGAGCATACAAACTGATATGCCAATTACTAGTGCCATTTTAAGAAAAACCAATATTAGCCGGTGAAAACATGCGGGGAAACAACGCGATTTTATTGAAATAAAATTGAAAGTAAGTAAATAAAAACAAACAGGCAAGACGCCTCCACGATCAACCACATTCCACAATAAAAGCACAATAGCCAATGATGTTCTTTTTTAGCGAAAGACTGGTCTCCCTCCCCAATTTTCATTAAGAGAAACCATATGGTTCATAAAATCGAAGTGCGGGATAGGAGCAATGGATGTAGGCCAGCAACATATAATATTGTATAAAGGAAAGACCGGATAATATACAGAAGATTGGAGACAGAATAGAGGAAAGGGATCATGAATTGGTAGGAGGTAATTTTGTACACCGAGCAAGGAAACGACTGAAAACCCTTCCCTCCCCGCGCCGCCACCCGTGAGGCGGCCGGCGAGGGGCCCAGATCCGCGCTCCGCGACCCTTCCCTTCTCCTCCCTCCTCCCTCGCCGCCGCCCGCCGCGCGGGCAGCAGCCCGACCGTCGCCAGCGGCGGCGGCGGGCTGTTCTTCCCGGCGGCGGGGCTCGCTGGCTGCTTCTTGGTGCGCACGCAGTGCGGTCACGGCATCGCTGCGGCGTGGCGGCCTTGACCCCTGGCGGGCGTGGCGCGGCGTGGCGGCTGCTTGCGATGGTGCGCGCCTCGCCGTGGCGGCGGTTCCGTCCGGCGGCGGCGCGCTGGCTGCAGCGGCGTGGCGGCGGGCTGGGTCGGCCGGGCCCCGGCGTTGCATGTTCCCCTCCGTCGCGGCGTGCGGTGGTGGTGCGGCTCGACGGTGGTCCGACGACATGGTGATGGTGGCCGGCGGTGCGTGTGGTGGTGGTGCTTCCACTTGGCGGCTTTACTGTGCGAGGGAGGGGAGGCGGCTTGTCGTGGGCGGCGGCGTCGACGGCGTGCCGGCTGCAGCGCGAAGGCGGGAACTTTACGGGCCTCGGAGATCCCAGCCGGGCCTGTGCAGCCACGGGCCTGGTATGTTCCTGCTATTGCGTCCGGTCAGCTACCGTCTTCGACGGTGGAGGTGGGGCCCTCCCGCGTGCCGACGGTGCTGCTGCCCTAGTCCCGGCTCCTCTCCCTCTTTGTGCGGACCATGCTTCACGGTGCCGTGGTGAGACGGCGTGGGAAGCTTCGTGACCGGGTTGGCGCTGGGTGTGGGTCTGTTTGGTGGCGAGCTCTGGAGTGCCTGAGGTGGAGGTTGGGATCGGGAGAAATCCTTGTTGGTTTGGCCGACACCGACGCGGTGGCGCTTGTGGGTACCGCATGACCTTCCTGAAGGGCGTCGGGGCTACCCCTCCTCTCTCCTCACAGTGTACTGGGGGAAACCCTTGGCAGCAGCGTCGTCGTCGTCGCGTCCCTTCTTGGAGGTGCTGATTGGTACAGGTGCTTCGGAGGCTCGGCGCTTGGTGGGCGATCTCCGGTGGGCTGCGGCCACGAGGCTTCTTCGTTTTTGTCGATCCGCCGTTGTTGGCATTAGTTTCTCTTGTATTTTCTCTTTCTTTTCTTTTGGGCGTGACTGTGCTGCTTCCGCCCTAGCACCTATCGTTGGATGTTCGGTTGGTTGCTTTGTATACAAAGCGGGGGGAAACCCTTTTTCGACAAATTGGTAGGAGGAGATCTGGTCCGAAGGGAAGCAGATCATTTCAGCGGAGATAAAAGTGGTCGGGGAACCTATTTGCCACACAAGGAATCGCTTACACTTGCCAATCAAACATCACCAGTGACAAAGGAGAACCAGCCCAACCTGAAAAACAAGGAGATCATGAAGCAGGTGGAGGCAATTGCGTCCAATGGCAAAGAGAGAAACAAGAAGAACCTCCGAGGCGGCTCATCCCGTGGCGATGAGGTCCGCATGACAGAGGGATGCGGTGTGGGGCTGGGGCACGATGCGCCCCCCCCCGCCCCGCCCCTTCACTGAATGGATCAAGAGTATGCTGAACGAGAAAAAGGTTGACCTATGTCGCACAGCGAGCAATGCACCCTTAAGGAAGAGAAGCGTGGAAATTCATGATCGTGAAGGTATGTCCAACAACTCCTGTGTAAGGGCATATTTCTCCCTATGTGGTTTTGGTGACTGATGACAATGCTTTTGCGGACTACTCGTGTGCATTAAGCATTTCAGATATCTCATGTCTAGGCACAAGACGATTCAGTGCCCCTCGGAGCCTAGTGAAGACGGTGTTTCTCTACGTTCCTTTTTGGTGGATTTGAGTCATAGGAAAGCCGTACTATTGAGGGGATCCGCTTCGGAAAGGTTAGGGTGGAATCATCACCTACGCATCTGTCCCTGTGCACCACCTTTCCTTTGTTTCTTTGGAGCATCGACCGTTTATCCGTGTCTCTACAAAATGAAGGACTCCGAGTGCTACTATGCTGTGGCATGTGGTAGTACTGCTCAAGGGAGCAGTAGTACTGCAGAGGCCCACGGTAGCACCGGCCAGGGAAGCGGTAGTACCGCGCGAT
Source organism: Aegilops speltoides (assembly GCA_021437245.1). Taxonomy (NCBI): domain Eukaryota; kingdom Viridiplantae; phylum Streptophyta; class Magnoliopsida; order Poales; family Poaceae; genus Aegilops; species Aegilops speltoides. The sequence goes on along the minus strand of CM038144.1, from coordinate 471,394,024 downwards.
GCGGTAGTACCGCTCCTCAGGCACGGTAGTACCGTGGCCTCTAGTCTAGCACAATGACACACGCGGAAGTAGGGGGAGAAGTAATTTTTTACATCCGCGCCCTACGCGGTAGTACCGCTCCCTGCATGCGATAGTACAGTGTCAGATTTTTGCACAGATTGTAACTCAGGGAAGTAGCCACGGATGTAATTTTATTATTCCGTGCATTCCCAGCCTAGTCGAACCCTGCCTTGTGGTAGTACCGCTCCGGCGGTTCTACCGCTCGTTGCGTTATCGCAACAGGGCCTCATCTGGTCTCTGCCGCGGGAGCGGTAGTACCGCACCATCGAGCGTTAGTAACGCAAGTCAGTGCGGTAGTACCGCATGTCGCGGGCTGAGTAAGTGGGTAACGGTTGGATCTTTCCTCTCACTATATAAGGGGGGTCTTCTTCCCCAAGTTGACCACTAAGGGAGTCCTGGACTAAGGGGTCCTCGGACAGCCGGACTATATACTTGACTGTTGGACTATGAAGATACAAGATAGAAGACTTCGTCCCGTGTCCGGATGGGACTCTCCTTTGCGTGGAAGGCAAGCTTAGCGATTCGGATATGTAGATTCCTTTCTCTGTAACTGACTTTGTATAACCCTAGTCCCCCCGGTGTCTATATAAACCGGAGGGTTTAGACTTCTAGGGTTTAGCCACAACCATCATATCCTCATAGGCTAGACTTCAAGGGTTTAGCCATTAGGATCTCGTGGTAGATCAACACTTGTAATATTCATATTCATCAAGAGCAATCAAGCAGGAAGTAGGGTATTAGCTCCATAGAGAGGGCCCGAACCTGGGTAAACATCGTGTTCCCCGTCTCCTATTACCATCGACCTTAGACGCACAGTTCGGGACCCCCACCCGAGATCCGCCGGTTTTGACACCGACATTGGTACTTTCATTGAGAGTTCTGCCGTGACGTCGAAGATAGGCTTGATGGCTCCATCAATCATCTACAACAATGCAGTCCAGGGGAAGATTTTCCTCCCCGGATAGATCTTCGTATTCGGTGGCTTCGCACTGCGGGACAACTTGCTTGGCCATCTAGAGCAGATCGATAGCTACGCCCCTGGCCATCAGGTTAGATTTGAAAGCCTGAATTTTGTGGCCGATATCCGCGGAGACTTGATCTTCGATGGATTCAAACCCATTATGACAGTGCATGGCCACTACGATGAACATGACCTAGATCTGTCATCTGGCCGCATACAGGAGATAGCGCCTGTGACCGCCCTGGCCCTAGAGCCGGAGCGGTCTGCTGTGCCCGAAGACGGGAAGCTCAACCCCGCCGCGGAGGCCGCAAACTCAGCGGGGCTTGAGCCGCACACAGACCCAACATCATGTTGGGCCGGTGTTACCGGAACCCCGGACTCGTCTCCGGACATGGGTTCCGGACCGCAGGCATCCGCGTCCATCAAACCTGATTGGGCGCCGGTCTTGGAGTTAAGCTCCGCGGACATCTTCCAACACTCACCTTTTGGCGACGTGTTAAATTCATTAAAATCCCTCTCCCTGTCAGGGGACTCTTGGCCGAACTATGTCCGTCTCGAATGGTAAGTGGATGATGAAGAAATTCGTTCCCCACCCACCACCCACTTTATAGGCACTGTCGACGACTTAACCGACATGCTTGACTACGACTATGAAGCATCGACGGTACGAACAATGATGCCTGAGAGGATCAGGAACCACTGCCTACAGGGCATTGGATACTGATGACCCACAAGTATAGGGGATCTATCATAGTCCTTTCGATAAGTAAGAGTGTCGAACCCAACGAGGAGTAGAAGGAAATGATAAGCGGTTTTCAGCAAGGTATTCTCTGCAAGTACTGAAATAAATGGTAACAGATAGTTTTGTGATAAGATAAATTGTAACGAGCAACAAGCAACAAAAGTAAATAAAGTGCAGGAAGGTGGCCCAATCCTTTTTGTAGCAAAGGACAAGCCTGGACAAACTCTTATAATAGGAAAAGCACTCCCGAGGACACATGGGAATATCGTCAAGCTAATTTTCATCACGCTCATATGATTAGCATTTGGTACTTTGATAATTTGATATGTGGGTGGACTGGTTCTTGGGTACTGCCCTTACTTGGACAAGCATCCCACTTATGATTAACCTCTATTGCAAGCATCCACAACTACAACAAAAGTATTAAGGTAAACCTAACCATAGCATGAAACATATGGATCCAAATCAGCCCTTACGAAGCAGCGCATAAACTAGGGTTTAAGCTTCATCACTCTAGCAACCCATCATCTACTTATTACTTACCAATGCCTTCCTCTAGGCCCAAATAATGGTGAAGTGTTATGTAGTCGACGTTCACATAACACCACTAGAGGTTAGACAACATACATCTTATCAAAATATCGAACGAATTCCAAATTCACATGACTACTAATAGCAAGACTTCTCCCTTGTCCTCAGGAACAAACGTAACTACTCACAAAGCATGTTCATGTTCACAATCAGAGGGGTAATAATGTGCATAAAGGATCTGAACATATGATCTTCCACCAAATAAACCAACTAGCATCAACTACAATGAGTAATCAACACTACTAGCAACCTACTAGCACCAATACCGGACTTGGAGACAAGAATTGGATACAAGAGATGAACTAGGGTTTAGAGATGAGATGGTGCTGGTGAAGATGTTGATGGAGATTGCCCTCTCCCGATGAGAGGAGCGTTGGTGATGACGATGGTGATGATTTCCCCCTCGAAGGGAAGTGTCCCCAGCGAACAGCTCTGCGGAGCCCTAGATTGGTTCATAAAAGTTCCGCCTCGTGGCGGCGAGTCTCATCGAAAGGTTCTCCTGATTTTTTCTCATCGAAAGACTTCATATAGGAGAAGATGGGCGTCGGAGAGCCACCGGGGCCCACGAGGTAGGGGCGCGCTAGGGCGCCCCACCCTCGTGAGCGGTGTGGGCCCCTGGCCTTCATCTTTGGCGATGATTTTTCTTTATTTATTTGAAGGTATTCCGTGGAGTTTCAGGACTTTTGGAGTTGCGCAGAATAGTCCTTCAATATTTGCTCCTTTTCCAGCCCAGAATTCCAGCTGCCGGAATTCTCCCTCTTCATGTAAACCTTGTAACATAAGAGAGAATAGCCATAAGTATTGTGACATAACATGAAATAACAGCCCATAATGCAATAAATATTGACATAAAAGCATGATGCAAAATGGACATATCAACTCGCCCAAGCTTAGACCTCGCTTGTCCTCAAGCGAAAAGCCGATAACAATAAATATGTCCTCATGTTTAGAGGTAGAGGCGTCGATAAAAATAAAATACGGACATGAAGGCATCATGATTATTTCATAACAGCAACATATAAAGATTTCGTCATAAGATTACTCATGTTCAAGTGATGATCTTTTCACAAAGCCAAAGTATGAATCAGAAACCTTATTGAGCACCGACAAATTATAACCTCAGTCATTGAAACAATTGCAATTTATCATAACATCGGAAAGAGTCTATGTCAGAGCTTGAAAGCAAGTCCACATACTCAACTATCACTTAGTCCTTCGTAATTGCTAACACTCACGCGATACTTGTGGTTACGGAGTTTTAACCGGACACAGAGAAAGATAGGGGCTTATAGTTTTGCCCCACAACATTTTACCTCAAGGGTAATGTCAACAATAATAATTCATGCTCCCCCACATCCAATTAGATATATATATATATATATATATATATATATATATATCATGTTCTTTCCAACATGCTGAGCTTTCCAAAGGATAAAAATAATAAGGAAAGGTGAAGATCACCGTGACTCTTGCATAAGGTAGAGGATAATAATAAAAGATAGGCCCTTCGCAGAGGGAAGCAGAGGTTGTCATGCGCGCTTAGGGTTGATGCACAAAATCTTAGTGCAAAAGAACGTCACTTTATATTGCCCCTTGTATGTGAACCTTTATTATGCAGTCCGTCGCTTTTATTGCGTCCACAACAAGTTCGTACAAAGCTTATTTCTTTGCACTAATAAGTCATGCATATTTAAAGAGCAATTTTTATTGCTTGCACCGATGACAACTTACTTGAAGGATCTTACTCAATCCATAGGTAGATATGGTGGACTCTCATGGCAAAACTGGTTTAAGGGTATTTGTAAGCACAAGTAGTATTTCTACTTAGTGCTGAGAATTTGGCTAGCATGAGGGGGAAAGGCAAGCTCAACACGGTAGAGGATCCATGACAACATACTTTATCTCAGATATAAGAAAACATAACTCATTATGTTGTCTTCCTTGTCCGACCTCAACTCTTTAGCATGTCATATTTTAATGAGTGCTCCCAATCATAAAAGATGTCAATGATAATATATCTATATGTGAAACCTCTCTTGCCTTATTACTTCCTATTAATTGCAACGATGACCAAAGCTATATTTGCCAACTCCCAACAACTTTAAATCATCATAATCTTTCTATGTGAAGTCATTACTTTCAATAAGATCAATATGAACTCTTTGATTCTTTTTATTCTTTTTCTTATAATCACCCAAGATCATGGCAAAATACTCAAGCCCTTGACTCAACACTAATCTTTATTATATAGCTCACGGACTCGATTACAAAGAAGGATCATAAAGCAAAACTCAAAACTAGATCATGCCATGACTTTATTCTACTAAATCAAGATACTACTAATAGGATCGAACTAAGAAAAACGGTAAAGATAGGAGTTGTGATGGTGATACGATACCAGGGCACCTCCCCCAAGCTTGGCAGTTGCCAAGGAGAGTTCCCATACCCACGTGATTATGTCTCCTTCTTTGTTGTTGGCGGTGGAGGTGTTGATGATGATGCAAGCTTGTCGTCCACCTTCCATGGCATAGGTTCACCATCATAGAAGGATGATCGAGTCTCCGGAATCCTCAAATCTGCAGCCAAACTCATCCTTTTGAATCTATATTCATACTCACAATTTTGGTTTTGCAGATCATAGATTTGGGCTTGGAGGTGCTCGATCTTCTCACGTAGCTTGAAGATGGCTTCCTCGGTCTTCTTGGCATCCGGCTCATAGTTGTTGGTGAACTCCGCGAGCATCTTGTGGGTAGCGTTGATTCCACGCTCCACCATCCCCTGGCACTTGAAAACTTGTAGCTCCATTGCTTCGAGCCTCAACTCCACGCTTCCGGTTCCCTTTGGTCCCTCAACATCGCGGATGTGTAGCAACCCATCACGCATCTCACTGGTTTGAGGGTGTCGCAGCACCTCCGCGAGGTAAGGGTTGATCACCTTCTCAAAGAACTTGTCCTTGGAAGCACTTGGGGTCGTCATGATGATCTAGACCTGTCAGAAAAACAGCTCGAAACAAGAATATGGGAGATTTGCGTGATACGAGGGTCAAAACCTTCGGGAGTATATATAATGAATTTTTACCGACCAAAATACGTACTGTGCAAGGAAACGGAGTCCGGAGGGCACACGAGGTGCTCACGAGGTAGGGGGGCGCGCCCAGGGGGTAGGGCCTTGTGTCCTCCCTGGACTGCTACTTATTTTTCTATTTTCCTAAATATTCCAAAACGGAGAAATATTGCCTTAAAAATTGTTTTGGAGTTGGTTTACTTACCGTACCACATACCTATTCCTTTTCGGAGTCTGAAACGTTCTGGAAGGTGTCCTTTATGTATTCCTCCGGAGTTACGGTTTCAATAATATTAGTTTCAACATTTATAGGATTACCTGAGATATAGTGTTTGATCCTTTGACCTTTTACCACCTTCAGATTTGTGCCTGCGAAGTTGTTGATTTTTATGGCACCGGAATGATAGACCTCCTCGATAACGTAAGGACCTTCCCATTTGGAGAGAATTTTTCCTGCAAAAAATCTTAAACAAGAGTTGTATAGCAATACATAATCACCTACATTAAACTCACGTTTTTGTATCCTTTTGTCATGCCATCTTTTAACCTTTTCTTTAAACAACTTGGCATTTTCATACGCTTGGGTTCTCCATTCATCAAGTGAGCTAATATCAAATAACCTCTTCTCACCGGCAAGTTTGAAATCATAGTTGAGCTCTTTAATAGCCCAATATGCCTTATGTTCTAATTCGAGAGGTAAGTGACAAGCTTTTCCACAAACCATTTTATACGGAGACATACCCATAGGATTCTTATATGCAGTTCTATAGGCCCATAATGCATCATAAAGTTTTTTGGACCAATTCTTCCTAGACCTATTGGCAGTCTTTCGCAAAATTAATTTGAGCTCTCTATTGCTCACTTCTACCTGACCACTAGACTGCGGATGATATGGAGATGCAATTCTAAGATTAACATCGTATTTAGCAAGCATCTTATGGAAAGCACCATGAATAAAATGTGAACCACCATCAGTCATTAAATATCTAGGGACTCCAAACCTCGGAAAAATAACTTCGTTAAGCATTTTAATAGAAGTGTTATGATCAGCACTACTAGTTGGAATAGCTTCTACCCACTTCGTAACGTAATCAACAGCAACTAAAATATGAGTATATCCATTAGAGGCAGGAAAAGGTCGCATATAATCAAAGCCCCAAACATCAAATGGTTCAATAACAAGTGAATAATTCATAGGCATTTCTTGACGTCTAGTAATATTACCAATTCTTTGACATTCATCGCAAGACAAAACAAACTTACGGGCATCCTTGAAGAGAGTAGGCCAATAAAAACCGGATTGCAATACCTTATGTGCAGTTCTATCTCCAACGTGGTGTCCTCCATAAGCTTCGGAGTGACACTTGCGTAGGATCCGTTCCTGTTCATGCTCAGGTACACAACGTCTAATAACACCATCTACTCCTTCTTTATAAAGATGTGGGTCATGCCAGAAGTAATGTCGCAAGTCATAGAAAAACTTTTTCTTTTGTTGGTATGTGAAGCTAGGTGGTATAAATTTAGCAACAATATAATTAGCATAGTCAGCATACCATGGAGTGCTACGAGAAGTACTTATGACATTCAATTTCTCATCAGGAAAGCTATCATGAATAGGTAGTGGGTCATCAAGAACATTCTCTAACCTAGATAAGTTGTCTGCAACGGGGTTCTCAGCTCCTTTTCTATCAACAATATGCAAATCAAATTCTTGGAGCAAGAGAACCCATCTAATAAGCCTAGGTTTTGCATCTTCTTTTCCATAAGATATTTAATAGCAGCATGATCAGTGTGAATAGTAACTTTAGAATCAACAATATAGGGTCTGAATTTTTCACAAGCAAATACAACTGCTAAAAGTTCCATTTCGGTAGTAGCATAATTTCTTTGAGCATTGTCTAGAGTCTTACTAGCATAAAGGATAACATTTAATTTCTTATCAACTCTTTGCCCTAGAACAGCACCTACAGCATAATCACTAGCATCACACATAATTTCAAATGGTAAATTCCAATCAGGTGGCTGAACAACAGGTGCAAAGACTAATGCTTTCTTAAGTATTTCAAATGCTTCTACACAATCATCATCAAAGACAAATGGTACATCTTTTTGTAATAAATTAGTCAGAGGCCGAGAGAATTTTGAGAAGTCCTTAATGAACCTCCTATAAAATCCGGCGTGACCAAGGAAACTTCTTATACCTTTGATGTCCTTCGGACATGGCATCCTTTCAATAGCATCAACCTTGGCTTTATCAACTTCAATACCTCTTTCAGAAACTTTGTGCCCCAAGACAATACCTTCATTAACCATAAAGTGGCACTTTTCCCAATTCAATACAAGATTAGTTTCTTCACATCTCTGCAAAACTCGAGCAAGATTGCTCAAGCAATCATCAAAAGAGGAACCATAGACGGAAAAGTCATCCATGAAAACCTCACAAATCTTTTCGCAAAAGTCAGAGAATATAGCCATCATGCATATTTGAAAGGTTGCAGGTGCATTACATAGACCGAAAGGCATACGTCTATAAGCAAAAGTACCAAAAGGGCATGTAAAAGTAGTCTTTGATTGATCTTTAGCCGACACAGGTATTTGAGAAAAACCAGAATAACCATCTAGAAAGCAATAATGTGTATGTTTGCATAATCTTTCTAGCATTTGATCAATAAAAGGTAAGGGGTAATGATCTTTCTTAGTAGCCTTATTTAATTTGCGGAAATCAATTACCATCCTATAACCTGTGATAATTCTTTGCGGAATCAATTCATCTTTATCATTAGGGACAACAGTAATACCTCCTTCTTAAGGACACAATGGACATGACTTACCCATCGAGTATCGAACGGGATAAATTATACTGCCTCCGTAAGCTTGAGTATTTCCTTTCTTACCACTTCTTTCATTTTAGGATCCAAACGTCGTTGAGGATCACAAACTGGTTTGGCATCGACTTCCAAATTTATTTTATGTTGACATAGAGTGGGATGATGCCCTTAAGATCATCGAGTATATCCAATAGCAGCACGGTGCTTCTTGAGTTTTCAATAATCTTTCTTCTTCATGCTCAAAGGTTAGCGCTAATAATAACAGGATATATTTTCTTTTCATCAAGATAAGCATATTTAAGATTATCAGGCAACGGTTTAAGCTCAAACACGGGATCACACTTGGGTGGAGGAGGATCCCCTAGGATTTCAACAGGCAAATTGTGTTGCAGAATAGGTTCCTGTTTAAAGAATACTTCATCTATTTCCTTTCTTTCATTCATAAACATATCATTTTCATGGTCTAGCAAATAATGTTCTAAAGGATCACTAGGAGATACAACAATAGAAGCAAGACCAATAATTTCATCCTTACTAGGCAATTCTTCCTCACGATGTTGTTTACTAAATTTAGAGAAATTAAACTCATGAACCATATCATCCAAGCCAACAGTAACAACATTCTTTTTGCAGTCTATCGTAGCATTAACAATTTTCAAGAAGGGTCTACCAAATATAATGGGACAAAAGCTATCTTGTGGAGAACCAAGAACAAGAAAATCAGCGGGATATTTGGTTTTCCCACACAAGACTTCAACATCTCTAACAATTCCCATAGGTGAAATAGTATCTCTATTGGCAAGTTTAATTGTGACATCAATTTCTTCTAACTCAGCCGGTGCAATATCATGCATAATTTATTTGTATAAGCCAATGGGTATAACACTAGCACTAGCACCCATATCACATATGCCATGATAACAATGATCTCATATTTTAACAGAAATAACGGGCACGCCTACCACAGGTCTATGTTTATCTCTATCACAGGGTTTAGCAATTCTAGCAGTTTCACTAGAGAATTGAATAACATGCCCATCAATATTATCAGACAAGAGATCTTTAACAATAGCAATATTGCGTTGTACTTTGACTTGCTCAGGAGGTGTATAAGTCCTAGTATTGCTTTTACGAACAACAGTTGAAGCTTTAGCATGATCCTTCATTCTAACAGGGAAAGGTGGTTCTCAACATAAGAAGTGGGAACAATAGGATCATTGTAAGTGACAGTCTTTTCTTCAACTTTAATAGGTGCAGCTACTTTTACTTCTATGGGGGGATGATATTTAAACCACTTCTCCTTGGGGAGATCAACATAAATAGCAAAAGATTCATAGAAAGAAGATACTATCTCAGAGCAAGTCCATATTTAGTGCTAAACTTACGGAAAATATCGATATCCATAAAAGATTTAACACAATCAAACTTAGGTGTCATACCTGTTGGAAATATGCCCTAGAGGCAATAATAAAAGTATTATTATATTTCCTTGTTCATGATAATTGTCTTTTATTCATGCTATAACTGTATTATCCGGAAATCGTAATACACGTGTGAATATATAGACCACAATATGTCCCTAGTGAGCCTCTAGTTGACTAGCTCGTTGTGATCAACAGATAGTCATGTTTTCTGCTATGGACATTGGATGTCGTTGATAACGGGATCACATCATTAGGAGAATGATGTGATGGACAAGACAATCCTAAGCATAGCACAAGATAGTGTAGTTCGTTTGCTAGAGCTTTTCCAATGTCAAGTATCTCTTCCTTAGACCATGAGATCGTGTAACTCCGGATACCGTAGGAGTGCTTTGGGTGTATCAAGCGTCACAACGTAATCGGGTGACTATAAAGGTGCACTACGGTATCTCCGAAAGTGTCATTGGGTTGACACGGATATAGATGGGATTTGTCACTCCGTATGACGGAGAGGTATCTCTGGGCCCACTCGGTAATGCATCATCATAATGAGCTCAAAGTGACCAAGTGGTTGGTCACGGATCATGCATTCTGATACAAGTAAAGTGATTGGCGGTAACGAGACTGAACAAGGTATTGGGATACCGACGATCGAGTCTCGGGCAAAGTAACGCACCGATTGACAAAGGGAATTGTATCTGAGGTTGTTTAATCCTCGACATCATGGTTCATCCGATGAAATCATCGAGGAGCATGTGGGAGCCAACATGGGTATCCAGATCCTTTGTTGGTTATTGCCCGAGAGTCGTCTCGGTCATGTCTGCGTGTCTCCGAACCCGTAGGGTCTACACATAAGGTTCGGTGGCGCTAGGGTTGTATGAATATGAGTATGCAGCGTGCGAATGTTGTTGAGTCCGGATGAGATCTCGGACATCACGAGGAGTTTCGGAATGGTCCGGAGGTAAAGAATTGTATATAGGAAGTGGTATTTCGGCCATCGGGAAAGTTTGAGGTCACCGGTAATGTCTGGGACCACCGGAAGGGTCCCGGGTCCACCGGTGGGACCACCCATCCGGAGGGCCCCATGGGCTGAAGTGGGAGGAACCAGCCCATAGTGGGCTGGTGCACCCCCTAGGCCCACCCCCTGTGCCTAGGGTTGAAACCCTAGGGTGGGGGGGGGGGGCGCACCACATGCCTTGGGGGGCACTCCACCCCCCTTGCCGCCGCCCTTGGGAGATTCAATCTCCCGGGGCGGGCGCCTGGGGCCTATATAAGGAGGGCAGGGGAGGCAGCGACACCACTGCATTGGCCTCCCTCCCTGCTACACCTCGTCCTCCTCCCGTAGTCGCTTGGCGAAGCCCTGCTGGAGTTCTGCTGCATCCACCACCACGCCGTCGTCTTGCTTTGGATCATCATCAACCTCTCCTTCCCCCTTGCTGGATCAAGAAGGAGGAGACGTCTCCCGTCCCGTACGTGTGTTGAGCGCGGAGGTGCTGTCCGTTCAGCACTTGGTCATCGGTGATCTGAATCACGGCGAGTACGACTCCATCATCACCATCCACTTGAACGCTTTCGCACTCGATCTACAAGTGGTATGTAGATGCAATCTCTCTCCCATTACTCGTTTCTTAGATGAACTCATAGATGGATCTTGGTGAAACTGTAGAATTTTTTTTAATTTTCTGCAACGTTCCCCAACAGTGGCATCATGTGCTAGGTCTATGCGTAGTTCTCTATTGCACGAGTAGAACACAATTTTTTTGTGGGCGTGGATCTTGTCAACTTGCTTGCCACTACTAGTCTTTTCTTGCTTCAGCGGTATTGTGGGATGAAGCGGCCCGGACCAACCTTACACATACGCTTACGTGAGGCGGGTTCCACCGGCGGACATGCACTAGTTGCATAAGGTGGTGGCGGGTGTCTATCTCTCCCACTTTAGTTGAAGCGGATTCGATGAAAAGGGTCCTTATGAAGGGTAAATAGAAGTTGACAAAATCAAGGTTGTGGTTATTCGTAGGTAAGAAAACGTTCTTGCTAGAACCCAATTGCAGCCACGTAAAAGATGCAACAACAATTAGAGGACGTCTAACTTGTTTTTGCAGCAATTGTCATGTGATGTGATATGGCCAAAAGTTGTGATGAATGATGAATGATATGTTGTGATGTATAAGATCATGTTCTTGTAATAGGAATCACGACTTGCATGTCGATGAGTATGACAACCGGCAGGAGCCATAGGAGTTGTCTTTATTTTTTGTATGACCTGCGTGTCATTGAAGAACGCCATGTAAATTACTTTACTTTATTGCTAAACGCATTAGCCATAGAAGTAGAAGTAGTCATTGGCGTGACAACTTCATGAAGACACGATAATGGAGATCATGATGATGGAGATCATGGTGTCATGCCGGTGACAAGATGATCATGGAGCCCCGAAGATGGAGATCAATGGAGCTAAATGATATTGGCCATATCATGTCACTACTATATAATTGCATGTGATGTTTATTATGTTTATGCATCTTGTTTACTTAGAACGACGGTAGTAAATAAGATGATCCCTTACAACAATTTCAAGAAGTGTTCTCCCCTAAGCGTGCAGCGTTGCTACAGTTAAATCGTTTCAAGCACCACGTGATGATCGGGTGTGATAGATCCTTACGTTCACATACAACGGGTGTAAGACAGTTTTACACATGCAAAACACTTAGGGTTAACTTGACGAGCCTAGCATGTACAGACATGGCCTCGAAACACGGAGACCGAAAGGTCGAACATGAGTCGTATGGAAGATACGATCAACATGAAGATGTTCACCGACGATGACTAGTCCGTCTCACGTGATGATCGGACACGGCCAAGTCGACTCGGATCATGTAACACTTAGATGACTAGAGGGATGTCAAATCTGAGTGGGAGTTCATTGAATAATTTGATTTGATGAACTTAATTATCATGAACTTAGTCTAAAACCTTTGCAAATATGTCTTGTAGATCAAATGGCCAACGCTCATCTCAACATGAACTTCAACGCGTTCCTAGAGAAAACCAAGCTGAAAGATGATGGTAGCAACTATACGGACTGGGTCCGGAACCTGAGGATCATCCTCATAGCTGCCAGGAAACAATATGTCCTAGAAGGGCCGCTAGGTGATGCTCCGTCGAGAGAACCAAGGCGTTATGAGCGCTTGGCAAACTCGTCTTGATGATTACTCCCTCGTTCAAGTGCGGCATGCTTCTGACTTAGAATCGGGGCTCCAAAAGCGTTTTGAGCATCACGGAGCATATGAGATGTTCGAAGAGCTGAAACTAGTTTTCCAAGCTCATGCCCGGGTCGAGAGATATGATGTATCCGACAAGTTCTATAGTTGTAAGATGGAGGAAAACAGTTCTATCAGTGAGCACACACTCAAAATGTGCAGGTTGCACAACCGCCGACTCGGTGAACATTAACCTCCCCGATGAGGCGGTCATTGACAGAATCCTCGATCGCTCCCACCAAGCTACAAGAGCTTTGTGATGAACTACAACATGCGAGGGATGGTGAAGACCATTCTGAAGTGTTCTCAATCTGAAGTCAGCAGAGGCTGAAATCAAGAAAGAACATCAAGTGTTGATGGTCAATAAGACCACTAAGTTCAAGAAGGGCAAGGGCAAGAAGAACTTCAAGAAGGACGGCAAGGATGTTCTGCGCCCGATAAGCCGATTCTGGGAAGAAGTCAAAGAATGGACCCAAGCACGAGGCCGAGTGCTTTTATTGCAAGGGAAGGGTCACCGAAGCGGAACTGCCCCAAATACTTAGCGGATAAGAAGGCCGGCAACACCAAAGGTATATTTTATATACATGTAATTGATGTGTACCTTACTAGTACTCGTAGTAACTCCCGGTATTTGATACGGTGCCGTTGCTCATATTTGTAACTCACAGCGGGAGCTGCGGAATAAACGGAGACTAGCGAAGGGCGAGGTGACGATCGCGCGTCGGGAATGGTTCAGTCGATGTGATCGCCGTCGACACGCTGCCTCTACATTTACCACGGGATTAGTTTTGAACCTTAATAATTGTTATTTCGTGCCAAGTTTGAGCATGAACATTGTATCAGGATCTCGTTTAATACGAGATGGCTACTCATTTAAATCCGAGAATAATGGTTGTTCTATTTATATGAGAGATATGTTTTATGGTCATGCTCCGATGGTCAATGGTTTATTCTTAATGAATCTCGAGCGTAATATTACACATATTTTTCATAGTGTGGATGCCAAAAGATGTAAAGTTGATAACGATAGTCCCACATACTTGTGGCACTGCCGCCTTGGTCACATTGGTGTCAAGCGCATGAAGAAGCTCCATGCTGATGGACTTTTAGGGTCTCTTGATTATGAATCATTTGACACATGCGAACCATGCCTCATGGGCAAAATTACAAGACTCCGTTCTCCGGAATAATGGAGCGAGCAACCAACTTGTTGGAAATCATACATACCGATGTGTGCGGTCCAATGAGCGTTGAGGCTCGCGGAGGATATCGTTATGTTCTCACTCTCACTGATGACTTGAGTAGATATGGGTGTGTCTACTTAATGAAACACAAGTCTGAGACCTTCGAAAAGTTCAAGGAATTTCAGAATGAGGTAGAGAATCAACGTGACCGAAAGATAAAATTCCTACGATCAGATCGTGGAGGAGAATACTTAAGTCACGAATTTGGTACACACTTAAGGAAATGTGGAATCGTTTCACAACTCATGCCGCCTGGAACACCTCAGCGTAATGGTGTGTCCGAACGTCGTAATCGCACTCTATTGGATATGGTGCGGTCTATGATGTCTCTTACCAATTTACCGCTATCATTTTGGGGATAAGCTCTAGAGACAGCTACATTCACTTTAAATAGGGCACCGTCTAAATCCGTTGAGACGACACCGTATGAATTATGGTTTGGGAAGAAACCTAAGTTGTCGTTTCTAAAAGTTTGGGGATGCGATGCTTATGTCAAGAAACTTCAACCTGAAAAGCTCGAACCCAAGTCGGAAAAATGCATCTTCATAGGATACCCTAAGGAAACCGTTGGGTATACCTTCTACTTAAGATCCGAGGGCAAGATCTTTGTTGCCAAGAACGAATGCTTTCTGGAAAAAGAGTTTCTCTCGAAAGAAGTAAGTGGGTGGAAAGTAGAACTCGATGAAGTACTACCTCTCGAACGGGAAAGTAGTGCAGCTCAGGAAAATGTTCCTGTGATGCCTACACCAACTGAAGAGGAAAATAATGATGATGATCATGGTACTTCAGATCAAGTTGCTCTTGAACCGTGAGGTCAACAAGGACACGTTCCGCACTGAGTGGTATGGCAACCCTGTCACGGAAATCATGTTGTTAGACAACGGTGAACCTTGAACTATGAAGAAGCGATGGCGGGCCCAGATTCCAACAAATGGCTTGAAGCCATGAAACCGAGATAGAATCCATGTATGAAAACAAAGTATGGACTTTGACAGACTTGCCCGATGATCGGCGAGCGATAGAAAACAAATGGATTTTTAAGAAGAAGGCGGACGCGGATGGTAATGTTACCATTTATAAAGCTCGACTTGTCGCTAAGGGTTATCGACAAGTTCAAGGGATTGACTCTGACGAGACATTCTCTCCGTAGCGAAGCTGAAGTCCGTCCGAATCATGTTAGCAATTGCCCCATACTATGATTATGAGATATGGCAGATGGACGTCAAAACGGCATTCCTTAATGGACATCTTAAGGATGAGCTGTATATGATACAGCCGGAAGGTTTTGTCGATCCTAAGAACACTAACAAAGTATGCAAGCTCCAATGATCCATTTATGGACTGGTGCAAGCATCTCGAGTTGGAACATTCGCTTTGATGAGATGATCAAAGCGTTTGGGTTATATGAGACTTATGGAGAAGCCTGCGTTTACAAGAAAGTGAGTGGGAGCTCTGTAGCATTTCTCATATTATATGTAGATGACATACTCTTGATGGGAAATGATATAGAACTTCGAGTCGACATTAAGGCCTACTTGAATAAGTGTTTTTCAATGAAGGACCTTGGAGAAGCTGCTTATATATTAGGCATCAAGATCTATAGAGATAGATCGAGGCGCCTCATAGGTCTTTCACAAAGCACATACCTTGATAAGATTTTGAAGAAGTTCAAAATGGATCAGTCAAGAAGGGTTCTTGCCTATGTTACAAGGTGTGAGATTGAGCTCGGCTCGATCCCGACCATGGCAAAAGATAAAGAAGAGATGAGTGTCATCCCTATGCTTCAGCCATAGGATCTATTATGTATGCCATCTGTGTACGGCACTGATGTAAACCTTGCCGTAAGTTTGGTAGCAAGGTACCAAAGTAATCCGGCAAGGAACACTTTGGACAGCGGTCAAGAATATCTGAAGTACCGAAAAGGACAAAGGACATGTTTCTCGTTTATGGAGGTGATGAAGAGCTCGTCAGAAGGGTTACGTCGGCGCTAGCTTCGACACGATCTGGATGACTCTAAGTCACAAACCGGATACGTGTATATGTTGAATGGTGGAGCAGTAAGATGGTGCAGCTGCAAGCAGAGCGTCGTGGCGGGATCTACATGTGAAGCGGAGTACATGGCAGCCTCAGAGACAGCACATGAAGGAATTTGGGTGAAGGAGTTCATCACCGACCTAGGAGTCATACCCAATGCGTCGGGGCCGATCAAACTCTTCTGTGACAACATTGGAG
Organism: Aegilops speltoides; assembly: GCA_021437245.1. Lineage (NCBI taxonomy): Eukaryota > Viridiplantae > Streptophyta > Magnoliopsida > Poales > Poaceae > Aegilops > Aegilops speltoides. The sequence goes on along the minus strand of CM038144.1, from coordinate 471,377,619 downwards.
CTATTGCCCTTGCCAAGGAGCCCAGGTTTCACAAGAAGACCAGGCACATCAAGCGTCGTTTCAACACCATCCGTGAAAATGTTCAAGATGGAGACATAGATATTTGCAAAGTACATACGGATCTGAATGTCGCAGATCCGTTGACTAAACCTCTCTCGCGAGCAAAACATGATCAACACCAGAACTCTATGGGTGTTCGATTCATCACAATGTAACTAGATTATTGACTCTAGTGCAAGTGGGAGACTGTTGGAAATATGCCCTAGAGGCAATAATAAAAGTATTATTATATTTCCTTGTTCATGATAATTGTCTTTTATTCATGCTATAAGCGTATTATCTGAAAATCGTAATACACGTGTGAATACATAGACCACAATATGTCCCTAGTGAGCCTCTAGTTGACTAGCTCGTTGTGATCAACAGATAGTCATGTTTTCCTGGCTATGGACATTGGATGTCGTTGATAACGGGATCACATCATTAGGAGAATGATGTGATGGACAAGACCCAATCCTAAGCATAGCACAAGATCGTGTAGTTCGTTTGCTAGAGCTTTTCCAATGTCAAGTATCTCTTCCTTAGACCATGAGATCGTTTAACTCCCGGATACCGTAGGAGTGCTTTGGGTGTATCAAATGTCACAACGTAACTGGGTGACTATAAAGGTGCACTACAGGTATCTCCGAAAGTGTCTGTTGGGTTGACACGGATATAGACTGGGATTTGTCACTCCGTATGACGGAGAGGTATCTCTGGGCCCACTCGGTAATGCATCATCATAATGAGCTCAAAGTGACCAAGTGGTTGGTCACGGGATCATGCATTACGGTTCCGGTAAAAGTGATTGGCGGTAACGAGACTGAACAAGGTATTGGGATACCGACGATCGAGTCTCGGGCAAGTAATGTACCGATTGACAAAGGGAATTGTATACAGGGTTGTTTAATCCTCGACATCGTGGTTCATCCGATGAAATCATATAGGAGCATGTGGAAGCCAACATGGGTATCCAGATCCCACTGTTGGTTATTGCCCGAGAGTCGTCTCGGTCATGTCTGCGTGTCTCCCGAACCCGTAGGGTCTACACACTTAAGGTTCGGTGACGCTAGGGTTTTATGAATATGAGTATGCAGCGTGCGAATGTTGTTGAGTCCGGATGAGATCCGGACATCACGAGGAGTTTCGGAATGGTCCGGAGGTAAAGAATTGTATATAGGAAGTGGTATTTCGCCATCGGGAAAGTTTGAGGTCACCCGTAATGTCTGGGACCACCGGAAGGGTCCGGGGTCCACCGGTGGGGCCACCCATCCGGAGGGCCCCATGGGCTGAAGTGGGAGGAACCAGCCCATAGTGGGCTGGTGCGCCCCTAGGCCCACCTCGCGCCTAGGGTTGAAACCCTAGGGTGGGGGCGCCCACATGCCTTGGGGCACTCCACCCCCGCCGCCCCCTTGAGAGATTGAATCTCCCGGGGCGGCGCCTCCTGGGGCCTATATAAAGGAGGGCAGGGGGAAGGCAGCGACACCCTATGCATTGGCGCCTCCCTCCCCTGCTACACCTCGTCCTCCTCCGTAGTCGCTTGGCGAAGCCTCGCTGGAGTTCTCACTGCATCCACCACCACTCCGTCGTCTTCTTTGGATCATCATCAACCTCTCCGTCCCCCTTGCTGGATCAAGAAGGAGGAGACGTCTCCCGTCCCGTACGTGTGTTGAACGCGGAGGTGCTGTCCGTTTAGCACTTGGTCATCGGTGATCTGAATCACGGCGAGTACGACTCCATCATCACCATCCACTTGAACGCTTCCGCACTCAATCTACAAGTGGTATGTAGATGCAATCTCTCTCCCATGACTCGTTGCTGAGATGAACTCATAGATGGATCTTGGTGAAACCGTAGATTTTTTTAATTTTCTGCAACGTTCCCCAACAATACCTGACTCCTTACCATCGACGTCCCAATCTTCAGAGTTGCGTTTAATTCTATCCAATAAATTCCATCTAAATTCAATAGGCTTCATCATAAAAGAGCCAGCACAAGAAGTATCGAGCATGGTGTGATTGTTATCAGAAAGCCGAGCATAATTTTTTTGCATAATCACTTCTCTTGAGATCTCATGATTGGGGCATGAATATAACATTGATTTAAGCCTCCCCCAAGCTTGAGCGATGCTTTCTCCTTCGCGAGGCCAAAAATTATATATATAATTGCGATCACGATGAAAAAGATGCATAGGGTAATACTTTTGATGAAATTCCAATTTCACTCTTTTATAGTTCCATGATCTCGTATCATCACATAGCCTATATCACGTCAATGCGTCTCCCTCCAAAGATAAAGGGAAAGCCTTCTTCTTAACAACATCATCGGGTATACCTGCAAGCTTAAATAGTCCACAAATATCATCCACATAGCGTAGATGTTCATCAGGATGCTTTGTTCCATCTCCTGCAAAAGTGTTAGCTAGCAGTTTTTCCATCATACCCGAAGGAATTTCAAAGGGAGTTTCATTTTCAATAGGTTCAGTAGGTTCAGTAGGTTGAGGAGCAACTCTTGGCTCAATTGGACGGGGTGAAGATACCCTGAACAAGCCCCTCAAACAATTACTTTCCATAGTAACAAGTGACAGAAAATTTCAGCACACTAAATAAATTTTTTCCTTACCAAATTCCACCTACCAAAGGCGCTTCACTCCCCGGCAACGGCGCCAGAAAAGAGTCTTGATGACCCACAAGTATAGGGGATCTATCATAGTCCTTTCGATAAGTAAGAGTGTCGAACCCAACGAGGAGCAGAAGGAAATGATAAGCGGTTTTCAGCAAGGTATTCTCTGCAAGTACTGAAATAAATGGTAACAAATAGTTTTTGATAAGATAAATTGTAACGAGAAACAAGCAACAAAAGTAAATAAAGTGCAGCAAGGTGGCCCAATCCTTTTTGTAGCAAAGGACAAGCCTGGACAAACTCTTATAATAGGAAAAGCGCTCCCGAGGACACATGGGAATACCGTCAAGCTAATTTTCATCACGCTCATATGATTCGCGTTCGGTACTTTGATAATTTGATGTGGGTGGACCGGTGCTTGGGTACTGCCCTTACTTGGACAAGCATCCCACTTATGATTAACCTCTATTGCAAGCATCCGCAACTACAACAAAACTATTAAGGTAAACCTAACCATAGCATGAAACATATGGATCCAAATCAGCCCCTTACGAAGCAACACCTAAACTAGGGTTTAAGCTTCTGTCACTCTAGTAACCCATCATCTACTTATTACTTCCCAATGCCTTCCTCTAGGCCCAAATAATGGTGAAGTGTTATGTAGTCAACGTTCACATAACACCACTAGAGGTTAGACAACATACATCTTATCAAAATATCAAACGAATACCAAATTCACATGACTACTAATAGCAAGACTTCTCCCTTGTCCTCAGGAACAAACGTAACTACTCACAAAGCATGTTCATGTTCATAATCAGAGGGGTAATAATGTGCATAAAGGATCTGAACATATGATCTTCCACCAAATAAACCAACTAGCATCAACTACAAGGAGTAATCAACACTACTAGCAACCTACTAGCACCAATCCCGGACTTGGAGACAAGAATTGGATACAAGAGATGAACTAGGGTTTAGAGATGAGATGGTGCTGGTGAAGATGTTGATGGAGATTGCCCTCTCCCGATGAGAGGAGCGTTGGTGATGACGATGGTGATAATTTCCCCCTCCCAGAGGGAAGTGTCCCCGGCAGAACAGCTCTGCCGGAGCCCTAGATAGGTTCCGCCAAGGTTCTGCCTCGTGGCGGCGGAGTCTCATCCCGAAAGGTTCTCCCTAATTTTTTTTCTCATCGAAAGACTTCATATAGGAGAAGATTGATGTCGGAGAGCCACCAGGGGGCCCACGAGGTAGGGGGGCGCGCCTAGGGGGGCGCCCCCACCCTCGTGAGCAGGGTGTGGGCCCCATGGCCTTCATCTTTGGCGACGATTTTTCTTTATTTATTTTAAGGTATTCCGTGGAGTTTCAGGACTTTTGGAGTTGCGCAGAATAGTCCTTCAATATTTGCTCCTTTTCTAGCCCAGAATTCCAGTTGCCGGCATTGTCCCTGTTCATGTAAACCTTGTAAAATAAGAGAGAATAGCCATAAGTATTGTGACATAACGTGAAATAACAGCCCATAATGCAATAAATATTGACATAAAAGCATGATGCAAAATGGACGTATCAGACAACCACCTCCTCGTATGACATATACATGGTGGATACACCCAAAGACAATAATGGCGACAATGAAAATCAGTCGAGAATAAACCTCCTGAGATACAGCCGAAGCGCCGATGTCAGTGGTGCCGCTCCAAGCCACGCCTTAGTAAAAATAGCAATACCGTCACATAAGAGGATAACACTCCGGACGGTGCCGAAAACAATGAAGACCCCGTTGAGCCAACCTCCGAACAGGAGGAACGGGACGATGGGCGAGTCAGCCCTGGCGAACAGGCCATGAACAAAGACTCAGAGGATAGCAACTACCTTCCGCTCTATGAGGACGAGGTTAGCCTCGGTGACAAAGATTTCATCGTGCCTGAAGAGCCGGTCGAACAAGAACGCTTTAAGCATCAGCTAATTGCCACTGCAAGAAGCCTGAAAAAGAAGCAGCAACAACTTCAAGCTAATCAAGATCTGCTCAATGAAAGATGGACTGATGTCTTGGCAGCCGAGGAATACGTCCTTGAGCGCCCAACCAAAAGCTACCTGAAGCGCAAACTGTTACCACAGTTCGATGATGAGGCGCTGGAGCCCGTCCTACAAAGGTACAATACGGATGACCAACCACCACGTGGTCGGGACAAAGCGGCACTTCAAGCCGAACACCAGCCCGCGCTACCTCGCCAAACAAACAGAAATACAACAGCTCGGGGGTATACACATGACCTGCGATGCGACTTGGAAAAGAGAGCAGGTCAGACAAGATCGATCTACGGATCACGGTGGCGTGCCTCGACGCGCGACGATGGCCATCTAGCTGAACGTGACAAACATAACCATGTCCGGGCCGAAAACCATAGACAAGCTCCATCCGAGCTACGTCACGACTTGGCCCGATATAGAGGCGCCGCACACCCCCTTTGTTTCATTGACAAAGTAATGGGACATGATTTCCCAGAGGGGTTTAAACCCATAAACATCGAATCATACGATGGCACAACAGACCCCGTGGTGTGGACTGAGGACTTTCTTCTCCACATTCATATGGCCCGCGGCGACGATCTTCACGCCATCAAATACCTCCCGCTCAAACTCAAGGGACCAACTAGATACTGGTTAAACAGCCTGCACGAAAACTCTATTGGCAGCTGGGAGGAATTGGAGGACGCCTTCCTCGACAACTTCCAAGGCACATATGTCCGACCTCCAGATGCTGATGACCTAAGTCACATAATCCAACAGCCCAGAGAGTCAGCCAGGAAATTCTGGACTCGGTTCCTAACTAAAAATAACCAGATCGTCGACTGTCTGGACGCTGAAGCCCTAGCGGCCTTTAAGCACAGCATTCGCGACGAATGGCCGGCCAGATACCTCGGCCAGGAACCGAAGTCCATGTCAGCCCTTACGGCACTCATGACCCACTTTTGTGCGGGCGAAGATAGCTGGCTAGCCCGCAGCAACAACAATACAAGCGAACCTGGCACCTCTGAAGCCAGAAACAGCAACGGCAAGCCCCGACGCAATAGACATAAGCGTCGAAACAACGGTGATAGTATCGAAGACACGGCGATCAACGCCGGATTCAGTGGCTCTAAGTCCGGTCAGCGGAAGAAGCTATTTAAAAGAAACAATCCGGGCCCGTCCAGTCTGGACCGTATACTCGATCGACCATGCCAAATCCATGGCACTCCCGATAAACCAGCCAATCATACCAACAGGGAATGTTGGGTCTTCAAACAGGCCAGCAAGTTAAATGCCGAACACAAGGAGAAAGGGTCGCAAAGCAATGACGATGACGAGGAACCCCGACCACCGAACACAGGGGGACAGAAGAAATTTCATCCCCAAGTTAAAATGGTGAACATGATATACACCACCCACATCCCCAAGAAGGAGGGCAAGCATGCACTCAGGGACGTCTACGCGATGGAGTCAGTCGCCCAAAAGTTCAACCCATGGTCCTGCTGTCCAATCACCTTCGATCACAGGGACCACCCGACCAGTATCCGTCATGGCGGTTCAGCCGCACTAGTCCTTGACCCAATTATTGATGCATTCCATCTCACGCGAGTCCTCATGGATGGTGGCAGCAGCCTGAACCTGCTCTATCAGGATACAGTGTGCAAAATGGGTATCAATCCCTCAAGGATCAAGCCCACAAAAACCACCATTAAAGGTGTCATACCAGGCGTAGAGGCCTGTTGTATGGGCTCAATCACGCCGGAAGTGGTCTTAGGATCCCCGGACAATTTCCAAAGCGAAGAGTTAATCTTCGATATCGTCCACTTCCGCAGTGGCTATCATGCACTGCTCAGACAAACCGCATTCGCTCGATTCAATGCGGTGCCGCACTATGCTTACCTCAAGCTCAAGATGCCTCGACCACGCGGTGTTATAACGGTCAACGGAAATACGGAGCGCTCCCTCTGTACTGAGGAGCACACCGTGGCCCTTGCAGCAGAAGTACAGAGTAGGCTTCTTAGGCAGAACCTCAATTCGGCAGTAAAGCCACCGGACACCGTCAAGCGAGTCCGGACTACTCTCCCGCAGGACCGTCCAGCTCGTCCAGAGCTCAGCTAGCAATTCGGCCTCCATCCCAGTCCCAATAAAGTGGCGAAATTTGTGCAGCGCGTACGTAACTACGCCCTTAAAGTACCATGGGCAGGGATAGAGGCACAACTAGACCATGGTCCATAATGTGGCTCAACCGCACCTAGATCCGCATACCTTCACCTTTCTCTTTTCCATCTCAGGTTTTTCTCTTCTCGAGGCTTTCTAATAACCTGATCATCGGACCCATCACGGGACAGATACACCAAGAAGGCAAGGAGCTTTGACGTACAAGGGAATCCCCAGGTGGTCTCGGCTAACGATCGTTATACCTGTTTTACATACCCGCACGTAGCTCGCTCTTGGTCATGGCATGTCAAATAGCCTTATTTGCTTATCGCATTACTTGTACAAATACTCCTTGACGTATCAATCAAATTACAATGGAAAATAATTTGCGGCTCATTGTTTCAAGCATCAGCTTATTACTTGTTTTTTCCTTATATTTGTATTTATTATCAAATTGCACCCGTACACTCTGGTACGTATTACTTCGCCAGGGGCTTCATCACGCCCCGCGGTGCGGCAATAAAGTCCAAACACTTTTACAGTACAGTTCGCCGCCCCGAACTTATAGCATTATATGCATCGGCTCCGAATCATGTCTTTGGTCAATAGTTGGGTTGCCCGGTTCCTGTGCTTACTACCTTACGTTCCGCTATATCGGCTAGGGTAGTAAAGGGAGAACTACTGCGATTGTGTCCCGGTTCTTCCGGACGAGCACCTCAGTAGAGAAAGCCGAACACTGACTGTCATGATGCAGCTAGAGCTGGTCACCTGTTCGATAGGTTTTCAAATCCTTAAAGATTTTTTCCGCTTTATGCGCGGAATCGGTTTTTATCCGATTAGGCGTATATAGTGCCCCAACTTGAGTCTTCCGAATACCAGGGGCTCTGCCAATTTTTTTTTCAAACTCCTATGGCTAAGTGAGGGTGATAAAGCCATATAGTCCGATTGCCTTGTTCGTTGCGTTAAACACCTCCTTTAAGGACCAAAATTTGGAGTAAAGAGTGTTTATATTTATCCCAAACACCCCCGTACTATCTACATGGGGGCAGAAGCTGACGACTGGCCAACTCTCAGATTTCATAAACGGCCGCACAGGAGGTAAAATTTTAAAATAAACAAGCATTATATTACATAAAGATCTTGTTTCATATTACAGGACAGGATAACATGAATGTTTTCACGGGAATATGATATCCTTGGCACATTGCTCCGCCACAAGGCGGGATCCCTCCAGGAAACTGTCAAAATACATTTCGGGTCGGCGGTGCTCCTTGCCCTCAGGTGGCCCCTCGGTCATCAGCTTCTTGGCATCCATCTTCGCCCAGTGCACCTTGGTGCGGGCAAAGGCCATCCGCGCGCCTTCGATACAGACCGACCGCTTGATGGCTTCAAGCCGCAGGCAGGCACTCAGAAGCCGCTTGACGAGTCTGAAGTAGCTGCTGGGCATGGGCTCGGCAGGCCATAGCCGGACTATTAAGTCCTTCATGGCTAGTTCGGCCGCCTTATGCAGCTCGACCATCAGTTTCAGCTGGTCGCTAAAGGGCACCGGAAGTTCTGGTCCAAGGTATTGAGACCAGAACAGCTTCTCCATAGAGCTCCCTTCTTCGGATCGATAAAATTCTGCAGCATCTGATATGTTGCGCGACAGATCCGTAAACACCCCTGGAGAGCTCCAAACCCGGGTAAGTAACATGAATGTTTCCTTCACATATCTGCTTTGCATAATGAAAGCCTTACCCGCTGTAATTTTCTTGGCCGCCTAGATCTCCTGGAGGGCACCCTGGGCCTCGGCTCGGGCGTCTTGCGCACTCTGGCGGGCCTTGGCAAGTTCGGACTCTTGAGTCTTAAATCACACTCCAAGGACTCATACTTCTTGACGGCGTCCTGGAGCTCTTGCTGGACCTCGCTGACCCAGGCCTCTTGCTTCTCACGCGTGGCCCGTTCCTTGGCCGCTTTGTCCTCGGCCTCGGCCAACACCTTCTTAAGGGCTGCCACCTCAGTTGTGGCCCCTGATAAAGTTCATGATACTTTAGTCAACACGAACAATTCATCCTTCCTAATTATACTCGCAGGTTACTACATACCTTTGTTTTCTTCTAGCTGCTTCTTCATGAGGCCGAGCTCTTCCTCGGCCCGCTCCAGGTTCTGCTTCAGTCCAGAGACCTCTGCAGTATGAGCAGCAGAAGCTATTAGCGATGCCTGCTTATTCACATAGACATATTATGTTAGACTCCAGCGATAATTATTCTGATCCTCTGTTCGGCTTTTCTTTCCGAACACCGAACAAAGCATCAGGGGCTACTGTCTATACTGTGATATTCTTCTACAATTATACTACTTACCTCAAAGCCTGTTAGAAGGCTAGTGCAGGCTTCAGTCAGTCCGGTTTTGGCAGACTGGACCTTCTCAATCACCGTGGGCATAAGAGGACGGTGTTCTTCCACAATGGAAGCGCCTTGCAGCACTTCTAGTAATCTATTCGGTGCCTCTGGATGGATAGAGGTCACCGGTGGAGTTGGCTCGCCCCCCTCGTTCGAAAGAGGCGGCCTGCCTGAATCCGGAGCCACTTGGGTCTCCGGAGCTGTCTTCGGCTGGGGACCGAATTGGATACGGCCCCCATCGTCGATGTCCATAGGGGTATGTCCCCCCATATGTTCGGCAACCTAGGTTTTACCCTCCAGCACCACCGGGATGGCCTCCTGATCCTCTTTCTGGCCTCGGATCATTCGAGACGACACCTCGGTGTTGTCCACGGCCTTGGGGGAGGAGGCCGTTGGAAGGGACTCACTGTTCATCACCGACGGGTCCAGTGATCCCTCTGAAGAGGAGGACAACGCGATGTTGGACTGGGTCGGGCTGCAAGTGCGCGATTCAGCATGTTAAAAACAATAAAGTAAAAATACGGGATATATTACTTCGTCCGGACACATACGAGTTGGCTAGGGGCTTGACCCTGGGCTCCCACTCTTCGCTGCTGTTGGTGGCCACTGCGGGGTTGTCCGAAAGGGAAGTTTTCCCCTTCTTGGATGCCTCGGCCTCCCAGGTATGGAGGCCTTCCTCTTCTTTCTCCCCCCAGTAGGGGGGAATGGACTTCTTCCTCCTCCTCCTCCTCCTCGTCATCGTCTTCGGTGGAGGAGTGAGTCTCGGCATCTTCAGACGTCACGTCTGAAGTGCCCTTGCGACGAAGACCGCTTCTGGTCCCCGGGGCCTTCTTTTTGGCCTTCTTCTCCGGCACCTCATAAGGCGCCGGAAACAACATCTTCGTCAGAAGAGGTGTTTCTGGATCTTCGGGCAACGGACCCGGACAGTGAATCTGCTCCGCTATCTCTATCCAGGCCTGAAAAATGGTAGGGAGGCTTAGGTTACCCCCTCAAATATGCTAGTAAAGGGTATACCCTAAAAACATGAAATAACTTACCGAATTAGCCTGGCATTTTGAGCTAAGACCACGATCCTTAGTCGTGGGCGGCTGTACCTCGCCGGCCTTGAAGAGCACCTTCCAGACATCTTCATGCATCGTGCCGAAGAGCTCCAGCAGCGTCTGGTGCTTGGACTGGTCGAACTCACACAAATTGCAAGTCTGGCGCTGGCACGGAAGGATCCGGCGGAAAAGCATAACCTGGACCACATTGACGAGTTTGATTTTCTTGCTTATCATGTTCTTGACACACGTCTGGAGCCCCGTCAGCTCGTCCGAAGAGCCCCATGCCAGGCCCTTCTCTTGCCAGGAGGTGAGCCGCATTGGGACTCTGGATCGAAATTCGGGGGTCGTTGCCCAGTTGGTGCCGCGCGGCTCGGTGATCTAGAACCACCCCAATTGCCACCCCTTCACAGTCTCCGCAAAGAAGCCTTTGGGCCAGGTGATATTTTGCATCTTGCCCACCATAGCACCTCTGCACTCTGCTTGTTGGCCGCTCACCACCTTTGGCTTCACATTGAAAGTCTTCAGCCATAGGCCGAAGTGAGGTGGGATGCGGAGGAAAGCCTCGCACACGACAATAAATGCCGAGATGTTGAGGATGGAGTTGGGAGCCAAGTCATGGAAGTCTAGCCCATAGTAGAACATCAGTCCGCGGACGAATGGGTGTAGGGGGAATCCTAGCCCGCGGACGAAGTGGGTGAGGAACACCACCCTTTCCTAGGGCTCCCGGGTGGGGACGATCCATCCCTTGGCCGGAAGTCGATGAATGATGTCCTTGGCCAGGTACCCAGTCTCCTGGAGCTCTTTGATGTCCTTCTTCTTGATGAAGGAGGCCATCCACTTGCCTCCAGCTCTGGATACAGACATGATTGGAGTGCTTTTTTGGGCGGAGAAGGCTAGAGCTTGGGCGCTGGAGCTCGAGAATGGATGGTCAGAGGAAGGAGAAGGCGTGGGTGAATGAGGATGAATCCTTATCCTTTTATAAATGCAGTAAAAGTTATGCGCCTCCCTACTCGCCTTAAAATCTGCCTATTCTCCAAGCGCTGTGCAGATGACACAGTTGGGTTACCCATGCCCGTATTGATGAGAATCCCGTGATAAGGGGACACGATCTCTGCCTCGACAAGACATGCCAGTGAAACCGCACCTTGAAATACGGAGCGACAGGCTAAAAAACGGTTCGAATAATGACCGGGCAGTGGCGTGATGTCACTCTATGAAAAGTTGTCAGCGGATTGGACTCATGAGATATTATACTCTCTACGGTTGTGTGTGGTACTTGTTTTGCAGATCTGGACACGTTTCTATGTTCGGAGGGCTATGTTGGAGTATTCGGAGAAGGAACCCGCCTTGCAATGCCGAAGACAATCTGCACGCTGGACTCATCGTCATTGAAGCCTGGTTCAGGGGCTACTGAGGGAGTCCTGGACTAAGGGGTCCTCGGACAGCTGGACTATATACTTTGTCTGGACTGTTGGACTATGAAGATACAAGATAGAAGACTTCGTCCCGTGTCCGGATGGGACTCTCCTTTGTGTGGAAGGCAAGCTTGGCGATTCAGATATGTAGATTCCTTTCTCAGTAACCGACTTTGTATAACCCTAGTCCCCCTGGTGTCTATATAAATCGGAGGGTTTAGACTTCTAGGGTTTAGCCACAACCATCATATCCTCATAAGCTAGACTTCTCGGGTTTAGCCATTACGATCTCGTGGTAGATCAACTCTTGTAATATTCATATTCATCAAGATTAATCAAGCGGGAAGTAGGGTATTACCTCCATAGAGAGGGCCCGAACCTGGGTAAACATCGTGTCCCCCGTCTCCTGTTACCATCGACCTTAGACGCACAATTCGGGACCCCCTACCCGAGATCCCCAATTTTGACACCGGCAACTACCTCTTCCCTCCCGAAGCTCCATTGTTGCTCAAAGCTCCATTTTCGCCCGATCTCTCTCCCTAGCCAACCAAACTTGTTGATTCTCTAGGGATTGGTTGAGAAGGCCCCAATCTATATTTCCACCAAGAGAAATTTGATTCCCCCCACTAATCCCTTGAGTATCTTGTTACTCTTGGGTGTTTGAGCACCCTAGACAGTTGTGGAGATTGCCCCAACCTTATTTGTAAAGGTTCGTTCGCCGCCTCCAAGGTCACCAATAGTGGAATCACGGCTTCTCGTATTGTGCCTCCACACCGCTCCAACGGAGACGTACTTCCTCTCAAAGAGAAGGAATTTCGGTAACACATCCTCGTCTCCACCGACTCCACTCTTGGTTATCTCTAACCTTTACTTGTGCAAGCTTATATTGTGTTGTATCGCTCGCTTGCTTGTGTGCTTGTTGTTATTGCATCATATAGGTTGCTCACCTAGTTGCATATCTAGACAACGTACTTTGATGCAAAGTTTAATTTGGTAAAGAAAAGCTAAGAATTGTTAGTTGCCTATTCACCCCCCTCTAGTCAACTATATCAATCCTTTCAATTGGTATCAGAGCATCATCTCTTTATTAAGGAATTTACCGTCCGAAGAGTATGGTTGACACCATAGACGGTGGGGAGGAGCACGCCGGTGTGAATCCATCCTCGTCTATGGCCGATGGGTGATCCTCGGTCTCTCATGAGGAATTCAATGCGGCTTTAGACACATTGAAAACCTCCATGATGACCGAGGTCAAAGGCATGTTTAAGGAGTTTCTTGATGGTCTTAAATTATCCACCGCACCATTGGAAGTGGTCGATCCCACTAACAAGGTGACGGATGCTAACTCCGATAAGGGGGAAGCTACTAGTGATAAAGTTCCTTTTCCTAGTGGTAGAAGTGGAAACAACATCTTTGCCCATGTTGAACCACCCCTTACTTATGGAGGACAGGTTCCCTCCACTCATTCGAATCATGTTGGTCCTCCTCCTAAGTTTGTGAAAAATGAGGATTTTGCCTCTTGGGTCTACCGTTTTAAATGTCATTTAAATCATAGTTCTACTAATCTTTGGAGAATTATTGAGCAAGGTTTCTACCCGCATGACCCAAGCAACCTCACTCCTAGAGAAGCAGCGGACCATCAATTAAACGAGTCCGCTCTCTTCATTATCCAAGATGCAATTCCATCCGAAGACATTGCGCATCTCCAACCTTTCACCGTGGCCAAGGAAGCATGGCAACATGTTGTTTCCATTTACAAGGGAAGTGCAAGCATTCAACGCTCCAACTATGAAGTAGTGCAAGATGAAGCCGATGAGTTTGCGATGAATGAAGATGAAGAACCTCGTGAGCTCTACCGGAGATTAACCACTCTCGCGGTCTCACTTCGAGATCATGGGAGCAAGGATACAGATGACAATTGGATCAAGCGCAAGTTTCTCAAGGCCATGATGCACTACCACAAGGCCATGTCATCCGCCATCTGTCAAAGGCCGGACTTTCACACCTTGTCCTCAAGTGAAGTGTTGGATGAGTTTGTTGCTATGAGAATCTTGGACAAGACCGCCGACAATGCGGTGATGCGCTCCCAACGGGTGAACAAACCCAACCTTGCTTTGAAGGCCAAGGCTAGTGTGGAAGAAGAGGATGATGAGGAAGAAGAGGAGAGTAACCCCAAAGATACAAAATATGATTATCACGCTTCAAGGCAATTTTGGAGCAAGAAGAACTCAAGGCCCAACTTCAACAAGAACAACTCAAGTGGCACCAAGGGCAGGCAACGTGTGAGGACATGCTATAATTGTGGCAATGTGAGCCATTTTGTCGTGGTATTCTCACGGGGGGTGTTGCAAGATGACATATGCCACAAGGTGGCTTCGTGTAAGGGCAAGACTGCTGCCGGAATATCCAGGGACGGGTATGCGAGTAGCACGCGCTAGTTTACCCAGGTTCGGGGCTCTCCGGAGAGATAACACCCCTACTCATGCATGTCTGAGTATATCTGGTATGTATATCTGGTACAGAGTTGCTCCTGGAGCTGTATCTGGGCTCAGTGTCATAGGCCTCTGGCTCTACATATGTATGTGCATGGCATGCTCTAATGGCCGGGTATGGCCATGGCTTGGGGCGCGGTGGAGTTCATCCTCCTGGATGGATGGGTGGCTAGCTCGCTTACTAGCTTGCTAGTGGCTCCATGTGTGTGTGCGTGAGTCCATCCCCTGATGGATGGATGGAGCTAGCTTATATAGGTGAGGGTAGCTTAGGATGTAAGCTAGGTAGTGGACATGGGCAAGGCATGGTGGGTGTCACACTTGTCCCCTGGGTCACTTCATAAATAGTGCCCAGGGACAAGTGTCACTGTACATGATGGTTGGGGCGTCACGTGAACAGTGCGAATGCACGGTCGTCACGTCGGGTCGCGTCGAGGCTGCGATCGGCGGATCGGCTGGTGGCTTGATCGGCAGCCAGCGATCGGCTGGTGGTGCGATCGGCAGCCGATGGTCGGCAGCCGGCAGTCGGCCAGGTGGCGGAGTCGGCAGCCAGCAGTCGGCAGCCAGTGATCGGCTGGTGGCGCGATCGGCAACCAATGATCGACTGGTGGCAGAGTCGGCGATCGGCAATCGGCTGGTGGCGCGATCAAGCAACCGTCAATCGAGAAGTCGGACTGAGGGGCTTTGCTAGCCCCGATGTCTTGAAATATCGTCTCGCCGTCTTCGGGGTATCCGTGTCCAATTACTCCGACAGTAGCCCCCAAGCCTCCGGGCAACTTGGCAAAGTTGGGCGGAGGTTTTTTGGCGAGTGTTCATGGAAATGATCATGCAAAAAGACGAAGTTAGTCCACGCAGATATATCAAATGTTTGCTTTTAGCATTGCAAGTTTTATGCGGAGGGTGCCGACTCGGTTTCGTCCGAGCCCCCTTAATCTTTTTCATGTTCCCTCTGCTTTTTGGCTTGTGCTCTCGCTCGCCGGACAGCCGCTCTGCGGTCTGTGGGTGAGTGGGCATGGCGGAGTGTCTGATACTCGAGTCCGAAGCATATTCAACCGAGTAGATACTTGTAAAGGAAACGGTCGGGTCGCCCGAAGCGTTTTTCTTCCCGGACGTTTTTCGCGTGGGTGGCCTCCAGCGTTCACTCTTGCTAGTCGGACAGTCGCTCTACGGTCTGTGACTAAGAGTGGGTCTTTGGTACCGCGCACGGTACTAAGCCGTCTGCGGGAACTAACGTCTCAGGCCAAGCGGCCAGCCCCCGGGCCAACTCTGGGTGGCACCGGGGTGAACAGTGGTGCAACTGCAATGAAATGCGGAGATAGCCGCCGAGCATCGCTCGAGGTTATCCGTGCTTTCGCGGTGCAAAAAGTATACGGGTGAGGAGCTCACATTGATTTTCGTGTAGTCACGGTCGTCGAAGACAGCCGGCGCGACTCGGCGCTCGCGGAGCGCGCCGGCGCACCCGCTGGGTGTAGCCTTCGAGCCCCCGGGTGCTCGAAGGGGGTTCCTGGTCGGTCAGGCTCGACCGGCCAGGCGGCAAGGGGAACGCAGCCGAGCCGGCTTGGCGCAGCCGACCAGGCGGCGAGGAGTCTGGCAACACCCTCTTCTTCTTTTTCTCTTCCGCCAGCTGCCGGCAGCCGGACAAAAACTCTTCTCTTGTCTGCAATCTTCGCGGGGGCGCGCCAGCGCACCCGCTGGGTGTAGCCCCCGAGATTCGGGCCGACTGCTGAGTAGTCGGGCCGGATCTCCCGGCGACCACTTTGTCTTCTTCCTCGCGGGGGCACGTCAGCGCACCCGCTGGATGTAGCCCCCGAGATTCGGGCCGATTGCTGAGCAATCGGGCCGGATCTCCCGGCAACTACTTTGTCTTTTTCCTTGTCTTCCTCAGCCGGCTGGGCGGGCGGACCCCGACATAGCAGTCGGGCTCTTTGCAGCCGGCCAGGCAGACAGCGGTCGGACGCATATCTGACTGTCGGACGCATTTTTTTTGGCTAGCCGGGGCAGCCGGCCCCTGGCTTCCTAGCCAGATCACGGGCAGCCGGCCCTTTCTTTTTCTTTTCCATCCGCTCTCTCAGTCGGCACTGCACCCTTTTTCCTTCGGGCAGTACTCTGCGCCGGCGCACCGGCGGAACGTTTCGGCCGGTCCAACCAGAGCCACTCGATCTGGACATGCGTAACCGTCAGATCTGCCCCACATCTCCTATCGTCATCCTCCCCCATGGGAAAAACGAGGAGACACAAAAAGCAAACGCCACCGCCGCTCGTGGGATCCCGCACTCTGGCATGCGCTTCTCTCGCTTGGACCACCGCTGCCCCTGTTCGTCGCCGGCGCTCGCAGCCTCGCCGCCGCCGGCGAACCAAAACACCATCCGCCTTCATCGCCGACACCGAAGTGAAAAAAGCCGGTTCCAGCAAAATCAAAATACGGTGGTAGCAAAATTTTAGGATGGTTCCAGCAAAAACAAAGGGTGGTAGCAAAAACTCTTGATGTTTCCATGAAGACTCTGGTAGTAGCAAAAACTCCGGTGGTGGCAAATGGCATCTCCGGTAGTAGCAAAAATCCGAGACGGTTGTAGCAAAAAAAAAAAACTATCGCCGCCGTTGAGCAACACCGCCGTGGGTGGATGTAGCAAAAAATGTATTCAGTTCCAGCAAAATCAAAATATGGTTGTAGCAAAAAAGACTGGAAAAACAGAAGATGTATGTAGCAAAAAATCGACAAACACCGGTAGTAACAAAAAATCAAAACGGTTGTAGCAAAATGGTTCATCGGTTGCAGCAAAAATCACCTGGTAGCAAAAATTTGGGCGGGGGGTGGTAGCAAAAGCATGGGCCAGTTTCAGCAAAAACAAAACATGGTTGTAGCAGAAAAATAAGCAAGTTCCAACAAAAAATGAAGCTGGTTCCAGCACTCGACAAAGCCGGTAGTAGCATCGGATGTCGCTGGTTCCAGCACTCGACGCTAGAGAAGTCCGTCGCAGCTCGCCACCGGAGGTCCAGCACCCCGATGCCGTCGCAAAGACGGCGCTCGGGTCCCGCAGCTAGCACGGCCTGGTGGAAGGAAGGGAGAGGTGGGGCGCCCATGGCGAAGGAGGCCAAGGAGAGGAGAGGTGGGCAGCATCAATGGGGAGGAGGTGGAAGAAGGAGAGGGAGGCGGGAGCAGCGGGCAAGGGGGAGGAAGAAAAGGGATAAGGAAGCGAGGCGGTGTGCGTGCCAGTGATCATGTTGAAGAGGATAAGGGAGCAGGCGGTAAAGGGGCCCTCATGGGGATGACGTGTCCCTTCCTGCATTAGCGCTACGCGCGGTGTGAGCGAGTCGACCGGCCGAATTTTGGGCCGGTGCGCCGGGTACAAGAGTTTCCCTTTTCCTTCTCTCTCTTTTTTCTTTCTTTCTCTTTTTTTTCAGTCGGCTGTTGACTTTTCTCAGCCAGATTGGGCACTCGGCCCCTTTTCTTTCTCAGCCGGCCCCTTTGCAGCATGAACAGACGGCCGTAGCCGCCGAGCAACGGAAGGCGGCGCGGAGCCTGTGCATCAACAGTAGCGGGCCGGCCGTGGTGTGGAGTCGGCAGCAGGGAGGCCGGCCGGCGCATGGTGCACCGATCGGCCGGGAAAGCCGGGCGGGCGGGCGTGGTCGAGAGGAGGCCGCTGAGGCGGCGGCTATGGGCGGACCGCGCAGCGCTGGTCGCGGTTGCTTGGCAGGAGGATGTGGCGGCGAGGCGGAGGCCGGACGGCGCAGAGCCGTAGCATCGGGACGCTGCCGGGCCGGCAGCAGCAGAAAGCAAGCGGCCACGGGCGGAGTCGCCCGACGCAGCCGAGTGGGCGCGGACGCGGGCGACGGGCGCGGAGCCGGCTGCGGGCGTGAGCACTGCACGACCAGGCGGTGAGGAGCGGAGGCCGCCCAGGCGATGGCGGGCGCAGCCGGATCTGAGTCGGCGGAGGGCAGCAGGGCGGCGTCGCGTGCTGTGGAGGCGGTCCCGGCAGCCAGCGAGCGCGGGAGCCGCTAGTAGCCGCAGACGCGCGGCTGTGGGCGAAGCTCACAGATGGCCGTCGGCGGGCAGAGTGGAGGAGAGCTGTAGGCAGCCCAAGGAGGCGGCAGCGCCCACCGGGTGTGGACGGAGGCGGAGAGGGCAGCTTGGCGGAGCAGCTTCGGGGCGGAGCGGAGGAGGCCGCACGGACGAGGCGGAGGCGGAGCGGGGCGGCGCTGCTGGGCGGAGGCGACCAGTGGGAGCCTCGGGCTGCTAGGAGCGGCGACGGGCGGAGCAGGCTCGAGGCGCGCAGCTGGACGCGGTGGTGGAGCAGAGTATGGCCGCGGGCGAGAGTCGCGCATGAAGCAGTACGTACGCAAGTAGCTAGCTAGTTACAAAATCCATCGAGCTGCCAGGGTGCTTGCTTGCTTGCTAGCGTATGGGATGTAGTTTGACCACGGTTGACTAGCATCTAGCTAGCTTGCAAAGACGGAGTATGGAGGAGCGAGCGCTCGTGTGTCGGCCAGAGCGCTCGTGTGTCGGCCAAAGTAAGGCACAACGCGGAGGCGAGCGGACGCAAGCGGCGCGCGGATTGACACGGCCGACCGAATCAAGGCCCCGCGCGCGGCGCGCGCGCGGACGGACTGCCGGCATCGCAACGGTGGTGATGATGAAGGCGGCGAGGACGCGCCGTCCCGCGCGGTCGCTCTGGGGGCGGGTCGAAGTCGAGCCCCCGAGCGCTACCGGAGAGATGGCGCGACGCCGCGGCGGAGATGATGAAGATGGTCCCGCCCGGACTGCGAAACCAGCAGCAGCGCGGTAGCATAGTACCGCCCCACGGTGGGCGCCAAATGTCGTGGTATTCTCACGGGGGGTGTTGCAAGACGACATATGCCACAAGGTGGCTTCGTGTGAGGGCAAGACTGCTGCCGGAATATCCAGGGACGGGTATGCGAGTAGCACGCGCTAGTTTACCCAGGTTCGGGGCTCTCCGGAGAGATAACACCCCTACTCCTGCATGTCTGAGTATATCTGGTATGTATATCTGCATGCGAGTTGCTCTGGAGCAGATCTGGGCTCGATGTCATAGGCCTCTGGCTCTACATATGTATGTGCATGGCATGCTCTAATGGCCGGGTATGGCCATGGCTTGGGGCGCGGTGGAGTTCATCCTCCTGGATGGATGGATGGCTAGCTTGCTTACTAGCTTGCTAGTGGCTCCATGTGTGTGTGCGTGAGTCCATCCCCTGATGGATGGATGGAGCTAGCTTATATAGGTGAGGGTAGCTTAGGATGTAAGCTAGGTAGTGGGCATGGGCAAGGCATGGTGGGTGTCACACTTGTCCCCTGGGTCACTTCATAAATAGTGCCGAGGACAAGTGTCATTTATATGATGGTGGGCGCCACGTGAGCAAAGGCCGAGTACGGTAAATCACGTCGAAGTCGCGTCGAGCTGCGATCAAGATCGACTTCTTTGGCGTGATCGGCGACCGATGGTCGGCAGCCGGTGATCGGCTGGTGGCGGAGTCGGCAGCCATGATCGGCAGCCAGTGATCGGCTGGTAGCTTGATCGGCAGCCAGTGATCGGCTGGTGGCGGAGTTAGCGATCGGCGATCGGCTGGTGGCGCTGATCGGCCGGTAGTCAGCAGCCGACCGGGAAGTCGGACTGAGGGGCTTTGCTAGCCCCGATGTCTTGAAATATCGTCTCGCCGTCTTCGGGGTATCCGTGTCCAATTACTCCGACACATTTCATTGCGGAATGCCCTTACAAGAAGCGGGAAGACAATGGTGGCAAGCTTATCCAAAAAGACAAAGCCAAGTCCGTCCCCAACAAGAACAACTTCACCAAGAAGACTCCTCCCAAGGGGTTGGTGGCACAAGAAGAGTACAATGAGCACGATGATTATGAAGACGGTGAGACGGTGGACATGGCCTCCGTTGCCATTTCCATAACTCCACGGGTGTCCCTCTTCAACTCACCCAATGAGAACATCACCGTCAAGGGCCCCCCCAACATCAAAACTACCATCACTACTAATCCTTCCTTGACGGATTGCATTGGGGAAAGTGAGGGGTCTAATGAGGAAGTAAATGAATTTGAGTCTTTTATGAGTAAGCTCAAGGGAAAATCCAATAAGCACTTTGTTGCTCTCTTGGAACAACTTGGTGAAGCCAATGGCATGATCGAGGCTCGCAAAGAAACCATCTCTAAGATGGAAGGACATAGTCGTGACTATGCCGAAGAGATATCAGATCTCTCTAATGCGCTTGAGGAAGAGCGTGGTCATCGTTTGGCTCTTGAGGAGTCACACAAGGATGATCATGCTAAATTAAAGAAAGATCTTGATCATGCTCTTGTTGTATCTCGTGTGCTTAATTCTGAGAAGGCCAAACTTGGGGTTGACCATGCTATACTCAAGGAGGAGTTTGATATACTTGACAAGGCTCACAAGGCCTTGAAGGGTGCTCATGCTAGCCTCAAGGAGTCTCATGATCAACTCCAAGTGAAGCTAACCAAGGAAAAAGCCACTTTTCCTCATATGGTCTTAATTGATAATGCAAGTGCTACTAACCCGTGTTGTGAGCATGTGCATCTTGTGGAGGAGAATGCCAAGTTTAGGGAGCAACTTGAGAAAGGCCTTGTATCTTTCATACAAGGTGAGAAGAACCTCAACGATCTTTTGAACAATCAAAAGGAAGTTATGGGCAAGGAGGGAATTGGGTTTGCACCCAAGTCTAGGAACAAGAAGAAGAATGACAAGGCCAAACAACCTCTTCCTCTCAACCAAACTTTTGTGAAGGAGGGAAAGGGTGCTCCTAAGGAGAAGAAGAAGAACAATGTGAAGGGTGGTGGTGTCAAGAAGGGCATTGCCACTCCTTCCAACAACGCCGGTGACTTTAACCCTTCTTATGTGCTATGCCGTGCTAGTGAGGGGCATGTTTATGCTCAATTTTTTGGTTATCCTAATGAGTACATTGAATGGTCTATTTGGGTTCCTAAAACCAAGCATTGATCTCTTGTAGGTGTTTGCTTCCGGTGGGGGATCATGGTTGCTCGATAGTGGAGCCACAAATCATATGACCGGAAGCAAGGACTTGGTGTTGGATGTGCACAAGGTCTCATCTATGCCCACAAATGTCGAGTGGGGTGATGCCTCGTCTTCTAAGGTATTGGGTCTTGGCAAGGTTGTCATTTCTCATGATCTCACGATCGAGAAAGTCATGCTAGTTGAGTCCCTTGCATACAGTTTACTTTCCGTTCGTCAACTTGCACTCATGGGCTTTGCCACTTTCTTTGATATTGATACCGTGCCCCTCTTGTGGAGCAAGACTCTTAAAGTAGCCTTTGTTGGGCATGTCGAGAACGGTCTTTATGTGATTAACTTTTCGGAGCGACCCACTAAGACCACGACATGCCTAATGGCTAAAGTTGACGTGGGATGGCTCTGGCATCGCCGTTTAGCCCACGTCTATATGAGATCTTTGCAAAGTCTTCTCAAGGGGGATCATGTCCGTGGACTAACAAATGTTAGTTTTGCCAAAGATCGTGCTTGCAGTGCTTGTATCGAAGGAAAGTTACATGAGAAGGCTCACCCTCCCACGACTATCATCTACTCGAAGAGACCCTGGAACTCCTACACTTGGATCTTTTTGGGCCTCCATCCTTTGATAGTCTTGGGGGTAGAAAGTATTGCTTGGTGATTGTGGATGATTATTCAAGATACACTTGGGTATATTTCTTCAAGAGGAAGAGTGAGACTCAACAAACCGTCATCGACTTTGCAAATGAAGCTCAACATCAACACAATGCAAAGATCTTTACAATAAGAAGTGACAATGGCACCGAGTTCAAGAACTACACCTTGGATGAGTTTCTTAGCGATGAGGGGATCAAGCATCAATATTCCGCACCATACACCCCTCAACAAAATGGTGTAGCTGTCGGTGGGAAATGACACCTATGGGATCACAAGAATCCCTACTACGGTTGCGGGGCGCGGGGTTGTGAAAAGAGCAGGATTAGTAATTGGCACAAGGATCGTTTACCCAGGTTCGGGCCGCGAGGATGCGTAAAACCCTAGTCCTGCTTGGTGGATGTATTGAGTGTTCTTGAGCTCTCAAACTAGCTATGGGTGCTGTGTGGTTTGAAAGAGCCGAATCCTTTTCCAGTACGCCATGGGCCTCCTTTTATAGGCGAAAGGGGCTGCCACAGTGGCACACAGGAGATGGAAAGGCCTACAGTGCTGTGAGCTTATTGCTCGTATTACAGGACAAGACGCATTTAATGCGTAGCTTAGGTGTCCTCTTGCTTTATCGGGGACGGGAGTGAGGCCCGTCCCATCCGTCGCTGCTCCTCCTCGCTTCGACATGCACCCTAGCCAGCGGTGCATGCGGTGCCATGTAGGCAGGCAAGCAGCTGAGGTGGCACGGTGGTGGAGCCTCCACGAAGATCTGCATGCTGGTTGGCCTGGCAGCTGCATGTGAACGGTGGTGGGGATTTGATTGGTGCGGGCCTGGCAGTGGCCCTGCTGTCGCCTCTAGCAAGGGTCTTGTCGGGTTGCCCAGCAAGGGTCTTGCCATGGGCTGGCGTCCCCGACAAGGATCTTGCCGGGGGTCTTGTGGGTTTCTTTGGCAAGAATCTCGATGAGGATTGTTGCCTATCAATCCTTATCTGATCTTGGACATTCTTTGTCTTCACAAAGATCTGCATGCCACCATGGAGGTGCCTCCTGAGCCCTAGCCCAACGTGGGTGCTGGAGACCGTGGGTTCATGGGTGGCTCACTCCGCTGGTGCGGACGAGCTGCCCCAGCAAGGGTCTTGCAGGGGAAACCGGCTTCGTCCATCCGATCTCTGTGGCCTTGGTCCTTGACGTTGCCTTGTTTGCCTCGTGCCTTCGGCTTCTCTCTGGCTCCCCTCCTTTGCCCTGCTATGTGCGGCCATGGCACGTGGCTCCGACTTCCCGTGCACAAGTAAAGGGGTCAAAAGGAGAGCCCCTACTTTTGTACACCGACACGAGCCCCCGGGCCTGGGCCACGCATAAGCGCGACACGTTGTTGGGCAAGGCCCAGAATGGTGCGCGGGCAGGCGGGGCGAATTTTACCGCGGTAACTGTTCCGTCCGCTGCACTTCCCCACGACTTGTGTTGAATGCGTGACGTCGGGGTCGCGCACGCGTGCGTGACCGAAGCGTGCTGCCGCCATCTTGCGGTGGACAGTAAAGAAGCGGCTTCTCCATAAGGACTTCATAGGAATTATTCCCTATTTATGTGCCTTATGATTTTCGTGCTCCCGAAGTCCGACCTGTTACTTGATGTTCTAGATATCAAACCATATCAATGAATGGGATATGCTAGCACATCAAGGAGAACATTAGAAGCGGAGTGCTAAATGTCTCTCGGTCAATCCTCCAGGTTTTGTCCCCTTGGCCTCGCTAAGGTGAAATCTGAAAAAGTGTTATCTTCCTTTTTATCTGCATCGTCCATCGCTACTCATCATGGTAGTACGTTGTGTTACTAGGATCCTTGACACGGATATTGGTAAAACCTTGATGAATATGGAAATGCTCAAGTTCTTGAGAGCACGCACAAAGCGCTAGGTGTTATCATCGGCACTAAGCTGGGCTTGCTCTCGGTTTCCTCGGTTATGCTATAACCCTTTCAAGCGATGGACTCACTCTCTCTTGTTGAGTTTCTCCCCGATTACTAAAATCATCCCTTGTGCTGTTTTCAACAAGGTAATCCACATCATCCATTACGCCCGAGAATGTCAATTTTTGGACTCCTTCAAATGTTCGATTGTGAATTGCTTTAGGTTGGTATAGAGAATTTCAATGATCTCGAATCAAAGGTAATTCTTTTTGCCATAAGGGATATATCTACGAATTGCCTTCCTCTAAAATGTCTCATTTGTGGTATCATGGCAACTCAAACTCTCGCTATGTTGACAACCGTTCACCACCCTCTTAGGTGTGGAATTGTTGTCTACCTAGTGAACCCTCGTCGTCTGTTCCTCCAATCCTCTAGGCGTGTGCTTTGTATCTCAGCTTGCGAGATGTTTTATGACTCACCCGTGAGCTGATCCTAAGTTGTTTGATCTTGAGAAGATCGATCCTACTAGAGTTTTCCTTTCTACTTGTTGTCATGTGGGATGGAGTTCCTAGAGCAAGACTTGAGACAATGATGGTGATCGAATCAACGTTCATTTGAAGTGCAACCTGGATCGTGAAGATTATATTAGATTGCGTTTTCCTTTCATCTTACCCACGCTTGAATCTCGGTCGAGATTCTTGTTTAGTGGGGTGAGCTGTCACATCCTGTGTTACGACAATGCCTAGTGCATGCATTAGAGTGTTGCATCATGTTTAAACTTCATGAAACTTGAATTGGGATTGTTTAAACCCTAGCACCAAATGAATTCAACTAGGGTCAAAATAAAATCTTTTTCATTGAACTCAAAATGCCCTCTAAAATGTTCAACATTTCTGGTTTGAGGTGAAAGCATCTACAAAAATGGTTTATATTTTTGAGGACATATTGGGCTCAATTAAATCATACTCTATTTGCATTTGGGCATTTAAATGCTATAAAATATTCCAAATGCCCAAATAATTCTGAAAATAAGTGTAGGCTGTTGGAAATAATCTAATAGAGCCTCTGATTATTTTCAGGATTTTTAAAGACTCCTAAGTATTTTTAATAAAGCCCTAAATTTACAGAATAATAGAAAACATAACAGAAAATAAAACAGCGAGAAAACCCACTGTCGCCACACATCAAGCTGGCCGCCCGGTGGCAGCCCACCTGGCGGCCCAGCCCGCCACCGCTTCTCTCCCTGTCGTCTTCCTCCCTCGCCAGAAGGACGGAGGCGCGTGGCCACCCCGCGCCGGCCACCTCCTCCCCGCCGCCTGCTGGCTCCTCCCGGCCCCTTCTAGCGACGCCACGACGATGCCGTGTCCCTCGCTCCTCTCCCTCACTCGCGGCACCCTCTCCTCCTCTGCTCTCTCTCCCCTCACCACCGAACGCCACTTGCCGCTGTTCGCCATAGCCGCAGCCACAACCACCGCCCCACCTCCCCGACGCGTCCCAAAGCTCCGCCTAGTCCCTCTCCTCCTCCTCACCGAGCCGCCCGACGCCGGAAGCCCCTGGACGCCTCCCTGCCGCCGTCCCCCTCCTCGGCCACCGAGGACCGCCGCCGTTGTTTTGCCGCCTCCCGAGCTTCCCCGAGCTCGCCGAGGCCACCGCTGCACCCGCTGTGAGCTCCTCTTCCTCTCCCCCTAGCTCCCGTGCTCGTTTGGCCTCCGTAGCCGCCATCTCCACCGCTCGAGAGCTCGGCTCCGCGGCCATGTCGCCGTCGTGGCCACAGACGATAAGCTCGAACGGAGCTCGTCAAGATGCTCAACGAACCCCAGAGCACGTAGCACCCTCCGGTTTCTCCTCTAGTGCACCGTAGCATCGCCACCGCCGCACCGAACTCCGCCGCCGCCGATTTGGTCGCCGCCGTCGATCCCGACCACCACTGCTGCTGCCGCCACCACCACCAGATCGCGAGTCTTCCATTTCAGAGTAGCATAACCCCGAGCAAAACGGCGGTGTCTGAGCGCAAACCCGAAGCTACCCTAGAGCGTCCCCGCCGCGTTTTTGGTCGTCGCCGGCGATACTCCGGCGAGCTGACGTGGCACCGTCATTAGTGGCTAACGATGCCACTAACTAACCCCATAGCTCACTGACGGATGGGCCCCACCGCCTAACTAACCCGCTAACTAAAATAGTTTAAAGTTAATCTAATTACAGTGGGCCCACAAGTCAGTTTTGACTACGCTGACGTGTTCGTTGACCAGCCCACTGCTCGTGACTCACCCCGTGACGTGTCAGCGACGATGGACCCCACTGGTCAGGTTTGACCCGAGGCAGCCCTGTTGACTCTGCTGAGGTCAGCATGACGCCATGCTGATGCAATATTCCTTTTCTGGAATTTAGTTTATTTTATAAATAATCAGGAAATTCCAGAAAATTGCCTAAACTTCTAAAATTCATAGAAAATCAACCGTAGCTCCAAATCAAACAAATTATATATGAAAAATGATCAGAAAAATCCAATCTTTCCATCTGTACCAGTTTCATGCATGTCAGAACACTTTAACCCTGCTGTTTAGGTAAAACAAGCTAATGCACTTATATCACTTATTATTTTGGGTGATCATTTGAATCCTTGGTTCAAACGGAGTCAAACCTTTATGCCCCAAGTTGCATTAGACCTATAACACATCATATTCCCATGTCATAGCATGCATCATATTGTCGCATTGCATTGATTGTATCCTTCTGTGTTTGCCGGTAACTGTCCCCTCTCGATAGACGTGGTTTCGACGACGAGTTCGATGACACCGATGAAGAACTATAATATCTTGAAGTACCGGGCAAGCAAAACCCCTTGTTCATTCCGATACAATCCCACTCTCTCGCCTCCTGCTCTCTTTTTTTGCATTAGGACAACAACGATTCAACTGTTACTTGCTGCGGTAGCTGAACCCCTTATCCTTTGCATGACTGTCATTCCACAAGAATAGATGAAACCCACTAGCATGAGTAGGATTTGTTTGAGCCCTGTTGTGCCTACTCATACATGCTTGTTTGTCATGCCTGCTCTTGCTTAGAGTTGAGTCGGGTCGATTCATCGAGGATGAATCGAGGTGTGTGAACATGTCCTCTTGTGTGTGAGCTAAGTGTGTGAACACGATTTGGTAAAGGTAGCGGTGAGAGGCCATGTAGGAGTACATGGTGGGTTGTCTCATTGCAGCCGTCCTCGAGAACTGAGTTACGTGTTTGTGATCCATGATTCAGCTACTACCACGCATTGGGCCCGAAACCAATGGACCCTCTCGGCTTCTTAATCACCCTTGTCCTCTGTCCCGGGAGTTGCAAGTAGTTTCGTGTTTGTAGTATCTTTGGAGGCCGTGCGCAGCGCTGACCGTAGGGGTGGGCTGTGATGCGGTAGGCACGTGGCCGGGTAAACCGGGCGCCCGTTTGGTGTCATGGAAACCTGTTCACATCGTTTGGGGCTGTGAGCGAAACCCCGGCCGGATCTCCTCATGGATGGAACCCGAATAGGCGATAAACCTGGACTAGGGACTTGAGTGTTTAGGTAGGTCATGGCCGACACCCACGTTGGGCTTCCGTTTGAAGGTTGCCGAGTACATGTCGTAAACGGCGGTAAGTGGTGAGCGTGTGTGAAGAAGTACACTCTGCAGGTTAACATCATCTATTGAATAGCCGTGTCCATGAAAAGGACTTCGGGTTGCCTATAACAGTTCATAGACAAGTGAAAGTGGATACTCTAAAATACGCAAGATGAGTGTGAGTGCTATGGATGGCGTTCTCGTGAGGGAGACGGAGCGGATCCATAGTGGTGTATTGATATGGTGAATATGTGGACTCGTGTGCGCCACCTCAAAAGAGTTACTTGCAATCGTAGTTTAGGATAGCCACCGAGTCAAAGCTGGCTTGTCTTTGTTAAACTCCACCATCCCTTTATTGATAATGATGCATATGTAGTTAGTTACGATGTAAGTCTTCTTGGGTACATTTGTACTCACGTTTGCCTATTTTATGTTTTGCAGAGAGACCTCGGTCTCGCTAGTAGTTCAGCGTGGACTTGACGCTTAGCTTGTTACCTCAGCTACGATCTTGTGCCCTCGGCAGATCTCGTAGATAGTCAGGCTTTCAAGCCTTTTTCATTTGTAGATGTCGTAGATCGGACATGTTAAGCTTCCGCTTATGCTTTGATTTGTATGTTCTGAATGTTGGGTCATGAGACCCTGTTTGTAATATCTCGCTCCTCGGAGCCTAATGAATAAATACTTGAGTCGAGAGTCATGTTGTGATGCCATGTTGTATTTGCACATATCGAGCATATTGTGTGTATGTTATTGAAATGCTTGGTATGTGTGGGATCCGACTATCTAGTTGTTTATCTTTAGTAGCCTCTCTTACGGAAATGTCTCCTAGTGTTTCCACCGAGCCATGGTAGCTTGCTCTTGCTCCGGAACACTTAGGCTGGCCGGCATGTGTCCTTCTTCGTTCTGTGTACGTCCCTTCGTGGAAATGTCACGCCATGAATACCGAGTCCTGTTAGCCCTACATGCCCAGTTCACCGAGTCCTGCTAGCCCAGTGCTACAGCTGGATTCGCTTCGTGATGACCGACACGTTCGATCTTTGGGTCATGGATGCTGTCCTCGTAAGTCTGTGCCACTTTGGGTTTACGACTAGCCATGTCAGCCGGGCTCCTTATCATATGGATGCTAGCGACACTATCATATACGTGTGCCAAAAGGCTAAACGGTCCGGGCAAAGGTAAGGCGACACCGTGGGGATACCGTGCGTGAGGCCGCAAAGTGATATGAAGTGTTACATGCTAGATCGATGTGGCATTGAGTCGGGTCCGACAGCTTTGGTATCGAGCTTTGATCTGTCAGAGGATTACCAAGCCAAACTGGTGAAGTTGTGTCTAGAAATGCTTTAGTTATATGTAGGGGAATTGATTGTGGGTTGGAACGTAAGGCTCTTTTTACTCCTTATACCTCATGGCCTTCTGATCTGAGTCAACCTCTTCTTTTCCACGGGGTTTAAGAACTAGGCCTTCTCATCTATCTATTAGGATGACGTGTTACTAATCCATAGACTTATAGAATTGTTAGTTTCAAATCCCAGCTCAGTTTTACTACCTCCATATGTTCATAACTATTGATCTCGAAACCTTGATATTGTGCTTCGGAGTGGCTATGCCACCATTTTTGTAGCATGTCTCCAATCTTTTGAGCATTTACAGCCGTTATGCTGTCCGAGTCATCCCAGGTTTCTAAACAATATGATGCACTTGCAAATCCTTTCCTTCTGGTTTTGATGTTCCTTTGGGCCAGGTTAATCACACTAATTGTTGAGTTGAGGTATTCTATTGCCTCGACATATATGCTGGAATTATTATTATGACCCTAGGTGTCTTAGGGGATCATCTAGCAATCTAGCCATGATTTGTGTTCCCGGTGTGATGACTCTAGCCACCATTCTTGAAAGCATCCCGTGATGCCATTTAGTAGTAGGTATTCTACTCCTGGGTTCTTGACCCAAGACTCACCCTACTTACCTCATGTTGATAGTGTTTGCTAGTTCCTTTAGGTAATTAGTAACCTTTGCATTAGTCCTCGAGGTCCGTGGTATTTCCTTCTTCCAAATACTATGAACCACTTATGGCAGAAGTTGTTAAACCAAAAGATCACAATAAGCATGCTCTTGATGAGTTCTCCATTCATAATTGTGACTCTGCCAGTTCTACCTTTCTGCATGGGTTGTCCGGAAGAAATATGTTGAACTCGTTCAACATACTAATCTATGCGTCCACAACTCAGAAAATCGTATGTTCTTTTGAGTTGTCCCTCTTAGTTGTCTTCTGACCCTCGTCTATCAATTGATAGACAAGAGTAGTTGTGCACTCGAGCTCATCGATGCTTATTATTCTTGTGGTCCGTCAAGCCATTCTATCCGGAATGACTAGGAGAAACAAACTCCAGTACCTCATCCATATCCTAGATTGGGTCAAAGAAGTTGCGCTCCGTAGATCAAATTGCTAATCTAGCTTTTGCTCTGCTCTACCTTGGAGTATTACCATCTTTATATCAAGAATGTCATGGGAATCGCACACCATCCTATGAACTCTTGATACAGTGATACTTCTTGCCATCATTGTTCATTCCTCGGTTTCCTTGTTATTGTAACCGGAATGCTGACAAGTGAACCGTGATGTGTGAAATCAATACTGCTAGCAACTCCGTTGCTTGGTAGCTGAATGGACGATAACCTCATTCTTACCGTGATGATTATTGAATTGTCACCCTAAGGTTGATTGTGCTACCTAGTCCTTATTTCCGGTGCACTCTCCGATCAATGAGTTAGGATTATTCAGTCCCTTGCTTATTTGATCATATCGTCTTGCTCTGGAAGCAAGATTGTTCTCGAGCGTAGTAACATATCGGTGGATCGTGATTTTCCGAGTATCTTCTCGGAAGTATTACCAGGTTGTCACCTGGCTGCTATGTTGAGTTCGTGATCAAGTTGGTTTCTTATAAACCACCCTCTTCTCCAAGAATCTGTGTTGCATACCCCTGAGCTAGTTGGTTTAGCTAAACAACAACTTGGAGAGTTGGAAGATAAAAGCTTGTCCGACTTAGCTCATGTTAAGGGATATCTTGTATGTGTGTTGAAGATAGATGATATCTTCATCGATTGATCCTCGTGATCAGTTGTTGGAGCTATTGTCTTGCCAAAACATAGATTTGAGTATGGGCTATCCACAAATCAAGTCAGAACCAACGATGTTCGTAATGTTGTCTTACCCGTGGTTTTTCCTCGAGCATACACATTATATCTTTTGGATCTGACCAGTACTATCACCTTGTTCACATAATTATGGAATTCCTTCTCCATAGGAATCTGGATGAGTTGTTGTTGAGCCCATCGACAACATCCTTATCTTCTCCATAATCTTGTTGAACATTAAGCTAGTATTGGAAACTTTTGAAAACATTTGTTCATGGTAGCTCATGAAGCATATGTTCGGATGTAAGAAGTGACTCTCTCTAACTCACGTGTACTTGGTGCAAGTTGCCGCCGTGGATTCGAGAAAGTCAATGTTGCTTCCTCTGGAATCATCCCAAGTTAATCATGCACGTGCGAAGTGCCCTATGGTTTGATAGGTTGGCCGCCTCCATTCTATATGTGTTTCCTAGCACACCAAGCCACTGATTGATTTGTTCAAGGAGAAGAAGCTCCTTCTTAAGGGTATACCCTATGCAAGGACTTCGATATCCTCGATGATGGTTCCCGACCGGAGCTCGGTAGTGTTTTATTGTAAGACTACCATGGGATCATGTTTGTCTGGGACAACGTGTTCACATGTTTGTAGCAGAACCAGCTCATGTTTTGGAGCTTACTACCGTAGTCCATTTCCCGAGAATCTCGCAACGTCTTCTTGTCAACTTGTGTTGCAAACTTTCATTTTACTTTCTAGACTCGACGAGTCTAGATTATTCTAACACCAACCAGATATGAATCTCAGGCAGATATGATGGTTGGAACGTTTCCCAAGAATTATAATATTGGTCTCTCTGTAACCGGCAAAGTGAATGTCGTGGTCAACACACCCAACCGGAAGACCTGTTATTGTAGTATCTTGATTGAGAAGTTGGCCACCTCTCCATAAGGACTTCATAGGAATTATTCCCTATTTATGTGCCTTATGATTTTCGTGCTCCCGAAGTCCGACCTGTTACTTGATGTTCTAGATATCAAACCATATCAATGAATGGGATATGCTAGCACATCAAGGAGAACATTAGAAGCGGAGTGCTAAATGTCTCTCGGTCAATCCTCCAGGTTTTGTCCCCTTGGCCTCGCTAAGGTGAAATCTGAAAAAGTGTTATCTTCCTTTTTATCTGCATCGTCCATCGCTACTCATCATGGTAGTACGTTGTGTTACTAGGATCCTTGACACGGATATTGGTAAAACCTTGATGAATATGGAAATGCTCAAGTTCTTGAGAGCACGCACAAAGCGCTAGGTGTTATCATCGGCACTAAACTGGGCTTGCTCTCAGTTTCCTCGGTTATGCTATAACCCTTTCAAACAGTGGACTCACTCTCTACTGTTGAGTTTCTCCCCAGTTACTAAAATCATCCCTTGTGCTGTTTTCAACAAGGTAATCCACATCATCCATTCTGGCCCGAGAATGTCAATTTTTCGGACTCCTTCAAATGTTCGATTGTGAATTGCTTTAGGTTGGTATAGAGAATTTCAATGATCTCTGAATCAAAGGTAATTCTTTTTGCCACTTAAGGGGATATATCTACGAATTGCCTTCCTCTAAAATGTCTCGCTGTGGTATCATGGCAACTCAAACTCTCGCTACGTTGACAACCGTTCACCACCCTCTTAGGTGTGGAATTGTTGTCTACCTAGTGAACCCTCGTCGTCTATTCCACTCCAATCCTCTAGACGTGTGCTTTGTATCTCAGCTTGCGAGATGTTTTTATGACTCACCCCGTGAGCTGATCCTAAGTTGTTTGATCTTCAAGAAGATCGATCCTACTAGAGTTTTCCCTTTCTACTTGTTGTCATGTGGGATGGAGTTCCTAGAGCAAGACTTCGAGACAATGATGGTGATCGAATCAACGTTCATTTGAAGTGCAACCTGGATCGTGAAGATTATATTAGATTGCGTTTTCCTTTCATCTTACCCTACGCTTGAATCTCGGGTCGAGATTCTTGTTTAGTGGGGGTGAGCTGTCACATCCCAGGTTCTGACAATGCCTAGTGCATGCATTAGAGTGTTGCATCATGTTTAAACTTCATGAAACTTGAATTGGGGATTGTTTAAACCCTAGCACCAAATGAATTCAACTAGGGTCAAAATAAAATCTTTTTCATTGAACTCAAAATGCCCTCTAAAAATGTTCAACATTTCTGGTTTGAGGTGAAAGCATCTACCAAAAATGGTTTATATTTTTGCAGGACATATTGGGCTCTGAATTAAATCATACTCTATTTGCATTTGGGCATTTAAATGCTATAAAATATTCCAAATGCCCAAATAATTCTGAAAATAAGTGTAGGCTGTTGGAAATAATCTAAATAGAGCCTCTGATTATTTTCAGGATTTTTAAATACTCCTAAGTATTTTTAATAAAGCCCTAAATTTACAGAATAATAGAAAACAGAACAGAAAATAAAACAGAGCAGAAAACCCACTGTCAACATTGGTCGGCTGGCTGCCCACTGGTAGCCCACCCATGCCCAGCCCGCCACCGCTTCTCTCCCTGTCGTCTTCCTCCCTCGCCAGAAGGACGGAGGCGCGTGGCCACCCCGCGCCGGCCACCTCCTCCCTCCCTGCCTGCCTGGCTCCTCCCCGGCCCCTTCTAGCGACGCCACGACGATGCCCGTGTCCCCTCGCTCCTCTCCCTCACTCGCGGCACCCTCTCCCCTCCTCTGCTCTCTCTCCCCCTCACCACCGAACGCCACCGCCGCCGCCGTTCGCCATAGCCGCAGCCACAACCACCGCCCCACCTCCCCGACGCGTCCCAAAGCTCCGCCTAGTCCCTCTCCTCCTCCTCACCGAGCCGCCCGACGCCGGAAGCCCCTGGACGCCGCCAGCCGCCGTTCCCCTCCTCGCCACCGAGGACCGCCGCCGCTGATTCGCCGCCTCCGAAGCTTCCCGAGGCTCGCTGAGGCCACCGCTGCCACCACTGTGAGCTCCTCTTCCTCTCCCCTAGCTCCCGTGCTCGTTTGGCCTCCGAGCCGCCATCTCCACCGCTCCGAGAGCTCGGCTCCGCCCGGCCATGTCGCTGTCGTGGCACAGACGATAAGCTCAAGAACGGAGCTCGTCGGCGCGTTTCAGCGAACCCCAGAGCACGTAGCACCCTCCGGTTTCTCCTCTAGTGCACCGTAGCATCGCCACCGCCTGCACCCGAACTCTGGCCGCCGCCGATTTGGTCGCCGCTGTCGATCCCGACCACCACAGCTGCTGCCGCCACCACCACTAGATGCACGAGTCTTCCAGCTCGCTGTAGCCGCAAACCCCGAGCAAAACGGTGTCCTGTAGCGCAAACCCGAGCTACCCCAGAGCGTCCCCGCCGCGTTTTTGGTCGTCGCCGGCGATACTCCGGCGAGCTGACGTGGCACCGTCATTAGTGGCTAACGATACCACTAACTAACCCCATAGCGCACTAACGGATGGGCCCCACCGCCTAACTAACCAGCTAACTAAAATAGTTTAAAGTTAATCTAATTACAGTGGGCCCACAAGTCAGTTTTGACTACGCTGACGTGTTCGTTGACCAGGCCCACCTGTCTGTGACTCCAGCCAGCGCTGTGTCACTGACCAGTGGACCCCACTGGTCAGGTTTGACCCGAGGCAGCCCTGTTGACTCTGCTGAGGTCAGCATGACGCCATGCTGATGCAACATTCCTTTTCTGGAATTTAGTTTATTTTATAAATAATCAGGAAATTCCAGAAAATTGCCTAAACTTCTAAAATTCATAGAAAATCAACCGTAGCTCCAAATCAAACAAATTATATATGAAAAATGATCAGAAAAATCCAATCTTTCCATCTGTACCAGTTTCATGCATGTCAGAACACTTTAACCCTGCTGTTTAGGTAAAACAAGCTAATGCACTTATATCACTTATTATTTTGGGTGATCATTTGAATCCTTGGTTCAAATGGAGTCAAACCTTTATGCCCCAAGTTGCATTAGACCTATAACACATCATATTCCCATGTCATAGCATGCATCATATTGTCGCATTGCATTGATTGTATCCTTCTGTGTTTGCCGGTAACTGTCCCCTCTCGATAGACGTGGTTTCGACGACGAGTTCGATGACACCGATGAAGAACTATAATATCTTCAGAAGTACCAGGCAAGCAAAACCCCCTTGTTCATTCCGATACAATCCCACTCTCTCGCTCCTGCTCTCTTTTACTGCATTAGGACAACAACGATTCAACTGTTACTTGCTGCGGTAGCTGAACCCCTTTATCCTTTGCATGACTGTCATTCCACAAGAATAGATGAAACCCACTAGCATGAGTAGGATTTGTTTGAGCCCTGTTGTGCCTACTCATACATGCTTGTTTGTCATGCCTGCTATCGCTTAGAGTTGAGTCGGGTCCGATTCATCGAGGATGAATCGAGGTGTGTGAACATGTCCCTTGTGTGTGAGCTAAGTGTGTGAACACGATTTGGTAAAGGTAGCGGTGAGAGGCCATGTAGGAGTACATGGTGGGTTGTCTCATTGCAGCCGTCCTCGGGAACTGAGTTACGTGTTTGTGATCCATGATTCAGCTACTACCACGCATTGGGCCGAAACCAATGGACCCTCTCGGCTTCTTAATCACCCTTGTCCTCTGTCCGGGAGTTGCAAGTAGTTTCGTGTTTGTAGTATCTTTGGAGGTCAGGCGCAGCCCCGACCGTAGGGGTGGGCTGTGATCTGGTAGGCACGTGGCGGGTAAACCGGCGCCTGTTTGGTGTCACGGAACCCTGTCCACATCGCTTGGGGCTGTGAGCGAAACCTGGCGGATCTCCTCATGGATGGAACCCGAATAGGCGATAAACCTGGACTAGGGACTTGAGTGTTTAGGTAGGTCATGGCCGACACCCACGTTGGGCTTCCGTTTGAAGGTTGCCGAGTACATGTCGTGTAAACGGCGGTAAGTGGTGAGAGCGTGTGTGAAGAAGTACACCCTGCGGGGTTAACATCATCTATTGAATAGCCGTGTCCATGAAAAGGACTTCGGGTTGCCTATAACAGTTCATAGACAAGTGAAAGTGGATACTCTAAAATACGCAAGATGAGTGTGAGTGCTATGGATGGCGTTCTCGTGAGGGAGACGGTGGATCCATAGTGGTGTATTGATATGGTGAATATGTGGACTCGTAGCGCCACCTCAAAAGAGTTACTTGCAAATGTAGTTTAGGATAGCCACCGAGTCAAAGCTGGCTTGTCATTGTTAAACTCCACCATCCCTTTATTGATAAT
Organism: Aegilops speltoides; assembly: GCA_021437245.1. NCBI lineage: Eukaryota > Viridiplantae > Streptophyta > Magnoliopsida > Poales > Poaceae > Aegilops > Aegilops speltoides. The sequence continues at coordinate 471,341,912 of CM038144.1, read as the reverse complement.
GATGCATATGTAGTTAGTTACGATGTAAGTCTTGCTGGGTACATTTGTACTCACGTTTGCCTATTTTATGTTTTTGCGAGAGACCTCGGTCTCGCTAGTAGTTCCGCGTGGACTTGACGCTTAGCTTGTTACCTCAGCTACGATCTTGTGCCCTCGGCAGATCAGTAGATAGTCGCTTTCAAGCCTTTTTCATTTGTAGATGTCGTACTCGGACATGTTAAGCTTCCGCTTATGCTTTGATTTGTATGTTTCAATGTTGGGTCATGAGACCCTGTTTGTAATATCTCGCTCCTCGAGCCTAATGAATAAATACTTGAGTCAGAGAGTCATGTTGTGATGCCATGTTGTATTTGCACATATCGGCATATTGTGTGTATGTTATTGAAATGCTTGGTATGTGTGGGATCGACTATCTAGTTGTTTATCTTTAGTAGCCTCTCTTACGGAAATGTCTCCTAGTGTTTCCACCGAGCCATGGTAGCTTGCTACTGCTCCGGAACACTTAGGCTGGCCGGCATGTGTCCTTCTTCGTCTCGTGTATACATCTTCGGGAAATGTCACGCGATGAATACCGAGTCCCGTTAGCCGCTACAGCCCGGTTCACCGGAGTCTCGCTAGCCCAGATGCTACAGCACTGGATTCGCCTTCGATGACCGACACGCTCGATGTCGGGTCATGGATGCTGTCCTCGTAAGTCTGTGCCACTTTGGGTTTACGACTAGCCATGTCAGCCGGGCTCCTTATCATATGGATGCTAGCGACACTATCATATCGTGTGCCAAAAGGCGCAAACGGTCCCGGGCAAAGGTAAGGCGACACCCGTGGGGATACCGTGCGTGAGGCCGCAAAGTGATATGAAGTGTTACATGCTAGATCGATGTGGCATTGAGTCGGGGTCCTGACAGCAGGGATGAGATGGGCTTAGGCTCCTCGTTCCATTTCCCTGCTGCCGCGACTACGACCAAATCCGGACCCAGGAGATAATCTTTAGGTTCGGAGAAAAGGGAGCATAGTAGCCTAGAAATAAAGCGAGGCTTCACATATCCCAGTCCATAACGAAATGCGTGATAGAGGATAAAAGACTTATCTGAATCTGCAGCCCCCGGCAACCTTGGCTTGCCGTGGGTGGATCTTTGTACTTGCAGCCCCCGGCAACTTTGGTTTGTCGGGGTCGGGATGCCGGTCCGTCCCCTTCCTTCCTAACAGCTCAGCAGAAATGCTTATGCGCCCTGCAAACCAAAGAGGACAAGAAAGAACAGAGAGACGCGCACTCGACCTCTAAGCTAGGGGTTAGCCGCCGCTAAGCACTACCAACCCTAACCGAGGAGGAGACTCGACCTAGCATGCATGCTATAACTTAGGGCGCCAGCGCTTCGTTTATTTATGCTCAGGGTCTGCGCCTGGCTTTGTACAAAGGGTTACATGCCTTGCCGGCAAGGCTTGTACAAAGGGTGGCTTGCCGGGAGGCCCGGCAGCTGCGCCTTATGGGTAAAACTTGCGAAGATGCTCGATGTTCCAGGAGTTGCTCACTGGAATGGCATCTTCGATCTCCAGGCGGACTACGCCGGGCCTGCTTACTCGTGTTACCCGATAAGGGCCTTCCCACTTCGGCGTCAACTTGCTGGAATTCTTGGCCGACTGAACGTGCCGAAGAACAAGGTCACATTCCTCAAAGCTCTGGGCATGAACCTTGCGGCTATGGTAGCGGCGCAAGGCTTGCTGGTAGCGTGCTGCTCTCACAGCCGCCCAGAGACGATCTTTCGCAAGGAGCATTGTGTCGTCTTGCCGCAATCGCTCTTGCTCAAGCTCATCATAAGCGAGCACTCGAGGTGACCCATATATGAGTTCCGTGGGAGAATCGCTTCGCCCGTGAGACCGAGGGCAAAGGGTGTCTGGCCGGTGGCTCGATTTGGCGTCGTTCTGATTAACCAAAGAACCGCCAGCAACTCGTCAATCCAGCGCCTTCCACTCTTGCGCAGCCTGTCAAAAGTCTTCATTCTTAAGCCTCGCAGAACTTCAGCATTTGCTCTCTCCGCTTGGCCGTTGCTCTGTGGGTGTGCCACAGAAGCAAAGCAGACCTTGCTGCTGAGATCCTCAATGTATTGCATGAAGGCATGGCTTGTGAACTATGTGCCGTTGTCGGTGATAATCCTGTTGGGTACCCCAAAACGGCAAACTAGTCCCTTGAAGAATTTTATGGCTGACTATGCTGTCACCTTCCTCACTGCTTCCACCTCTGGCCACTTTGTGAACTCGTCTATTGCAACATACAAGTACTCAAAGCCCCTGACGGCACGAGGGAAAGGGCCCAATATGTCGAGCCCCAGACCAAGAAGGGCCAGGAGAGAGGAATGGTTTGAAGGGCTTGAGCTGGTTGATGAAGCTTCTTTGAATGGAACTGGCACGCTTCACACTTGGTTACTAGTGCCGTTGCATCCTGGAGGGCGGTGGGCCAGAAGAAACCTTGCCGGCAAGGGACCTCGACCCTATGTGGGAACCACATGTGCCTCCATGTATATCTGCCAACAGCCCTAGTCCTTCCTCCCGGGAGATGCACTTCAATTTCACCCCATTCGGTCTTTTTCTGTATAATATGTTGTCAATGAATTGGTACAGAGCAGACCGACGAGCTACTCTTTCTGCCTCTTCATGCTCCTCAGGAAGCTCTCCTTTTTGGAGGAATCGGACGGTGTGCTGCACCCATGCCGGAGCCTGTGGCTCGACGACAAGGACCAAAGGCATCTCTTCTGCCACGGGAGCGGCCGTCTCTATGGCTACGGCCTGAGGCCCTACCGGAGTTGGTTGCCCCACGGCAGGATTGGCATTCACGGCAGCATCTTTGCCAGCGGCTCTGGGGAGCTCAGTGGGGAAGTACTTGCCGGAGCCTAGCTTCCTCCGCTTGCTCTGCCCGGTTGATGGTTCGACGGATGGTTGAGTTAACTGAAGCACAAAAGTACCCGGTTCCACAGGTAGCTTGAGGTCAGCGCACTTTGACAAGTAGTCCGTGATGTCGTTCTCTGTCCGAGGGACGTGCTCCGCTTGTATACCGTGAAAGCGCTCCTCTAGTTTCCTCACTTCATCCACGTAAGCTTCCATCAACGGGCTTTGGTAATCTTTGTTGATTTGCCTGACGACGAGCTGCGAGTCGCCCCTGACAATGAGCTTTTTGACTCCGAGGTCCGCTGCGATCCTGAGACCAGCAAGCAAACCCTCATACTCGGCGGTATTGTTGGTTGACATATCCCGGGGAAAGTGCATTTGGATGGCATACTTGAGGTTCTCTCCGGTGGGTGCGACAAGCAGCACACCAGCACCGGCGCCTTGCAGCGAGAAATCCCCATCAAAGTACATGATCCAGTTGCGGCTTGTTTCCTTGCTGGGGAGAGTGGCCTCCTGTTCCTCTTTGTTGGGCGTCGAGGTCCATTCCGCGACAAACTCCGCCAAAACTCTGCTCTGAATCGTCGAGGTACTTTCGAATTTTAAACCGAAACTCGACAGCTCCAGCGTCCATTTCATGATCCTCCCTATTGCATTTGGGTTATGCAGTATCCGCTGCAATGGGAGGCGGGTGACCATAGTGATCTCGTGCGCTTGGAAGTAATGACGCAGCTACCTCGAGGCCATAAGGAGGTCGAAGAGCAGTTTTTGCACGCCCGAGTACCTCGACCTAGCCCCCTGCAAGAGGGAGCCGATGAAGTAAACTGGGTGCTGCACCATTTTCTCCTTCTGCGTCACTTCACCCGGTCGCGCGGGCCCTGTCGCGCTGGCGTCAACCTCTGCCGGGGACTCAGTCTTGCCAGGACCGAGCCCTACCTTGGAGGGTTCTGGCCCACCATCCGTTGACTCTGCCGCTGCCGCTACCTCTTCGTCGACCTCTCTCTGCGCCACTAGTGCGGCACTAACCACCTGATTTGTTGCCGCTAGATACAGCAGCAATGGTTCTTGTGGTTTGGGTGCAACCAACACTGGGGTAGAGGAGAGGTACTTCTTCAAATCTTGCAGCGCCGCCTCGGCCTCTGGGGTCCACTCCATCGGGCCCCTTTTCTTCAAGATCTTGAAGAAGGGAAGGGCACGCTCCGTGGACTTGGAGATGAATTTGCTCATGGCGGCAATGCAGCCAGTGAGCCGACGCACGTCCTTGATCCGCTTGGGTGCCTCAGTCTGCTCGATGGCCTTGATCTTATCTGGGTTTGCCTCAATTCCGCGCTGGGACACAAAGAACTCGAGAAGCTTGCCGGACGGAACACCAAACACACACTTCTCAGGGTTCAATTTGAGGTTGATCTTGCGCAGGTTTGCAAATGTTTCCTCCAGATCTTGCACAAGTGTTGCCTTGTCCTTGGTTTTGACCACTATGTCATCCATATAAGTTTCCATATTTCTATGTAGCCGGGGCTCAAAACCAATTTGGACTGCCCTTGCAAAATTCGAGCCAGCACTCTTGAACCCGAAAGGCATCCATAAAAAGCAATACGTACCACATGGGGTGATGAATGCTATCTTCTCCTCGTCTTCTTTCATCATGAAGATCTGGTGGTACCCTGAGTAGGCGTCGAGGAATGATAAGAGGTCACACCCAGCTGTGGAGTCGACAATCTGGTCGATGCGCGGCAACAGGAAGGGGTCCTTTGGACAAGCCTTATTGATGTCTGTGTAATCAATACACAGCCTCCACTTCTCGTTTGCCTTGCGCACCACTACCGGGTTGGCCAACCACGTCAGATGGAGAACTCCCCTTACCAAGCCTGCTGCCTCTAATTTTCTGAGCTCCTCCGTGATGAACTCCTGCATTTCTAGAGCTTGCTTCTTGACCTTCTGCTTGACGGGCCGTGCATGAGGACAGACAGCAAGATGGTGCTCAATCACTTCCCTGGGAACGCCGGGGATGTCGGAGGCTTGCGATGCAAACACATCGACATTTGCCTGCAGGAAAGTGACGAGCTTGCTTTCCTATTTGCTGTCGAGGGTGGAGCTTATGGTAAAAGCTCCCCCGTGCCGTCCTCCTTGACGGGCACCTTCTTGGTCTCTGGTGGTGCAGCTCTGGACTTCTTGCTCTTTCCAGTGGAGCTTGTCGGTGTCAAAACCGGCGGATCTCGGGTAGGGGGTCCCGATCTGTGCGTCTTAGGCTGATGGTAACAGGAGGCAAGGGACACAATATTTACCCAGGTTCAGGCCCTCTCGATGGAGGTAAAACCCTACTTCCTGCTTGATTGATATTGATGATATGAGTAGTACAAGGGTTGATCTACCACGAGATCATAGAGGCTAAACCCTAGAAGCTAGCCTATGATGATTATGGTTGTGATTGTGATCGACCTTCTAAGAACCAACCTCTCCGGTTTATATAGACACCAAAGAGGGCTAGGGTTTACACTGAGTCGGTTACCAGGAAGAAAATATCATATCCGGATCACCAAGCTTGTCTTCCACGCCAAGGAGAATCCCATCCGAACATGGGACGGAGTCTTGAGTCTTGTATCTTCACGCTCCAATAGTCCGGACGAAGTATAGAGTCCGGCTGTCCGGATACCCCCTAATCCAGAACTCACTCAGTATCCCCTGAACCAGGCTTCAATGATGATTTGTCCGGCGCGCAGTCTTGTCTTCGGCATTGCAAGGCGGGTTCCATCTCCCAATACTCCAAAGTAATTATCGAACACTTAGACCGTTGTCCGGATCTGCAAGATGATCTTCACATACCACTGTAGGGAGCATAGCCTAAATCTAACCCACTGGCAATCCTCGTACGTCGTGCCCTTGCACTGGCTTGGCCCAACACGAACCGGCGTTCCTTAGCCCACCTCGATTCGTGCTGCGAGGTGGTTTTATTAGCACGCCCTGCCGGAGCAGAGATCGTGTTCCCCTTATTACGGGATCTTCCATCAATACGGGCACGCGCAACCCCACGACGACTGTTGGCATGACTCCATGTTTGTTGGATAAGTCTCAAGCGGTCACGCTGAGGACTCTTGATATTCACCCCCCTTATAAAGGGCCGAGGCCTAGGCCTCTTTTCCACGACCCTCGCGCCTTTTCGCATCTCGAGTTCTAACACCCGAGACCCAAGCGCAAACACCCCAGATCCTCCAATATGTCTGGATCCAACCCTCAAGGCCGGTGGGTGGCCTCCTCCATCAAGCAAGAGGACATTGCGAGGCTTAGGGATGTCAGATATCTGACTGCCGACATCCAGCACAGGCTTCCTGCTCCAGGGCAGGTCATCCCGACTCCCGAGCCTAATGAGAGCATCATATTTGTTCCTCACTTCCTCCGCAGCTTGGGCCTCACCCTTGATCCTTTTGTGAGGGGGCTCATGTTCTATCATGGGTTAGATTTTCACGATCTAGCCCCGGACGCTATCCTCCATATCTCGTTGTTCATCATTGTGTGTGAGGCTTTTCTCCACGTCACCCCACACTTCGGCTTATGGCTCAAGACCTTCAATGTGAAGCCGAAGATGATCGAGGGGCGATATGCAGAGTGCAGAGGTGCAATAATAAGCAGGAACACCGATGCCCCATGGCCAGAGGGTTCTTTCCCAGAAGTATCCGATGTGTGGCAGCGGAGGTGGTTTTACGTGACGGCTCCCAGAGGCACAATGTGGGTGGCCGCCCCCGACTTCCGCTCGGGCCCTCTGTCACAACTGGCGTCATGGACCGACGTAGGATGGAATTGGGGGCCCGCTAGTGATGTACCAATACCGCAGAGCCGTATCCGGGAGCTTCTTGAGAGGGATATTAACCTTGTCAGCATAATTCAAGTAATGCTAATCCGACGGATGCTGCCATGCAAACGCCAGCCTCTCTGGATGTGGGAGTTCAATCCAGAGGGTCCGTGGACTATTAAGCACTTGTTCGGCCTAAAGCTCGAATGGATGTGTAAATTGTTCTTCAGACCACAAGTAAAGTGTCCGGACACCATCGAGGATGCGGGCCTAAGCTGCAATTGCCTAGATACCCAAGTAAGTAACCTTGACACTGGACACTTCATTTATATTTGTCATAGTTATTATTCTGAAAATCCTCCGTGGCCAGGAATGGCTCAGCAAGGCGGAGAAAATCAGGTGTCCGATGCCACTTCCCGAAGGCTCTCCTAGTCCAACCATTGCCAAGATGCTTGACCGGGTGCGTAGCAAAATGCCCTCAGGGAAAGATGAAGGGAAAAACAGAGAAGCTGAACTTCACACATTGTGCATCGAAGCTGGGGGAATTGTTACCTCCCCTGAGGATGATAGTCGGGGAGGGGAGTCTAAAGCCTCCTCCCCGCGCGGGAAGAAAAGGGTTGCCTCTGAAGACTTGGAGACGGAGATGCCCAAGCAAGGGAAAAAGGTATCACCAGGGGGCTCTGCCCCGACGGGCACCCTCACCGCTTCATTCCCGCCAACGGGCCAGCCCTCCACCGAGCTGTAAGTTAACCGTAAATTTGATGGTACTACTTTTCTCCGAGTACACTAACCAGGATCCATTCTTAGCAGTCGGCTAGCAGCTCTTCTCAACAGAGTTCGTCTTCGGGGGATCTTCCTCCGGAGATGATGGAGAGTGAGACCCCACCAGCCTCTCCGCCTCATGAGGAGGGCGGCACCGAGGTGTCATCATGGAGGAGTCCGGATTTGCCAAAGCCAGAAGCTAATCCGTCAGCTGCCCTAAGCCCGGGGCGTTCGGCTCCCACCGGGGGCGATGAGAAGGGTCCGGCACAGTTTGGTGCTCGGCCGGACATACTGACGGGCCTTCTGGAGTGAGCTGCGCTCTTGGAGGAGCACCGCTCATTAATGAGCACGGTGCTCAAGAAGATTTCATCCGCCACAAGCAGTTTGAATGAAGCATTTACGAGCCTGCTCAGAGGCTTTGAGGTATGTAGTGAAAAATATACAATTTTTTGGCAGTGAGGCACGCGCTAGGTGTGCTCCATATGGATAGTAGCCCCTGAGACTCTGGTTGCCCGCCCTAGGCGGCAAATGGAGGATCATGTTGTGTAAGTAATGATTGCGCTGTACATACGCACGTGTATCTAAGGATCCGGTAGCCGACCAGTCTGTTGAAGTTGCCGAACTAAGGAGGCAGATTGGATCTATTGATGCCGATATCAGGCTGGTGAACGAGCGGCTGAACGAGTCACAAGGTATGTGCTCTGCTTTCCTTATTATGTTGTATAGGAAAGTATGAGAGAAGTATAATATTAATGCAACATGCTTGGACTGCAGACGGTGCTGCAGCCGTGGAAGCCCTAAAGGCGAAACTTGCCCAGGCCAAGGAACAAGCTCGGGCTAGCAATGCGGCTGCCCTAAAGGCGGCCGAAGAGTTGAGAGCCAAACAGGCTGCTCATCACCGAAGCGAAGACAAAATAGCCGAAACGGCTGTGGAGTTGAAAAATGCCACCGACCGGTATGAGCTCCTTGAAAAGGAGAATCAGGTTAATTCTGCTGACCTAAACAAGGCACTTAATGCGGCCAAGGAGATGCGGACCAAAATCAAGGATGTGCGGGAGGAGCTTCGACAGGCCGAAAAAATCGCGGCCGGGAGCCCCTACTTGTTGCGGATGAAGTTTTTTGATCCGAAGTATGCTCTCCTGGATTGACGCTGGAGTCCTGCAGATGCTTATGCGGACTTGGCGAAAAGTACAACTGATGCTGCCAAGTTTTTCGAGGATCAAGGTGATAAAGAAATGGAGAAGTTGTTCTGGTCCCAATTCAATTCACCTGTGCGTCCATTGCCGTTGAGTGAGAAGATGGCTGCTTTGGCGGAGCTTCATAGGTTGTCCGGGCTTGCCATGCGGTCTGTAATAAACCATCTTTGGCCGAAGGGGCCTAAGCAGGACAGTTATTTTGGTTTGGTGCAACAATTCCTCGGTGTCGTATCTCAAATTGATGCCATGAGGAGGTCGGCGTGTATAGAGGGTGCACGGATGGAACTTGCCCGCGTTAAAGCATATTGGACAGATATGGAGGCCACCATCATTGCGACCCAGAATCCGGCGGGAGGCCAGGATCCGGCCGAGCACTACTTGGAGCAGGTAACAGAAGGTGCTCGCCTAATAGAGGCTCAGTGCTCGAAGAATGTCATGTTCGAGTGACAAATCGTGTCATTGAAAAAACAATGTTATGTTGATTATCGGCCATATTTATACTTTGTGCCCGAAAGTATTATTTGTGCTTCTTGTGTGGCTGTTTTTATATATATATTTGTAATTCTGAAAGTTAGCAGTCATTGGCTTCAGCCCGCCGCATACAATGCGGGGGTGTTCGCGAAGAAAATATGCATAATCACACTTGATCCAACGTCTTGGTCCATTAAGGAGGTGATCGCACATCGAACTAGGCAACCAGACTATATAGCTGTAACACTTTCACTTAGCCATAGGGGTTTGACAGTGGGGCTACTATGTAGCCCCTAGTACTTTTGCGTGCATCCGAATATGGGCGCGTATGTACATGACCGAGAAACGACCCTTCGTTAATGCGGAGGAATCCTAAAGATTCCGGTAAGTCTTCGAGTGGTTGAATAGTCTCTCGCTGTATCATGACAGTCAGTTTTCGGCTTTCTCTACTGAGGTGCTCATCCGGAATAACCAGGGCACAATCACAGTAGTTCTCCTTTGGCCGCGTTAGCCGATAAGAACGGAACATAAGGCGGCAAACCCAGGAGCCAGGCAAGCCCAACATTTGACCAAAGACATGATTCGGAGCTGATGCATATAAGGCCAAACTCGTGACGCTGAACACTCCTGAAGGTATTTGGACTTTATAACAGAAAATGGGCTGAAGAATGCCCTTTCATTATAAACCATGTATTTCCAGGTACGTGCATTAGTCTGTCATGGCGAAATGCCAATAACGGCAGTATCCTCTGTGGGTATAGGACCCATGGGATGTTTAAACAACAAGAGGAAATAAAAAAGGTTTACACAGGGTATTAATCTAAAGAGAAACCTTTGAGCGGGGCCCTACTGCACATCTACGCCTTTGTCTCCGTTATGCCGTATCCTGGAAGGGTATCGCGTGAATGTTGTCTGTAGAAAGAAAACTCGTGTAGAAGAGTACAACGGAAGCATGCGATGGATAGTAAAAGTGTAAGATGTTGGCCTGCCAATAAGGTTGGGCCAAGAGTGGGGCTATATTAAATCTTTATAACCCCTGGTGTCCTCTATGGGATTACATATACGGCTCCCTGGCTCCGTTTTATCCGGGCTGCCGGACTCGTCTAACCGTGTCCGTGGTCTTAATGACCAGTCATGCTTTCTGGTATTGGAGGCCTCTTATAGTCCGGCCTCTAGGGCAGTCACATGTTCCTCCGCGCGTGAAGAGCACTCTGTCTTCCCGTTAACGGTGATGACGCCTCATGGACCAGGCATCTTGAGTGTGAGGTAGGCATAATGCGGTACTGCGTTGAAGCGGGCGAAGGCCGTTCTCCCAAGCAATGCCTGATAGCCACTCTGGAAGGGTGCGATGGTGAAGATTAGTTCTTCGCTTCTGGAGTTGCCTGGGGAGCCGAATGTTACCTCCAGCACGACGGACCCTCTGCTGTAGGCTTCAACGCCTGGTATCACCCCTTCAAAGGTGGTGTTGCTTTGGTTGATTCTAGATGAGTCTATCCCCATCCTGCGGGCAGTGTCCTGATATATTAAATTGAGACTACTACCGCCGTCCATAAGGATGCGGGTAAAATGGTATCCGTCAATTATTGGGTCGAGCACCAAGGCATCTGATCCTCCGTGCTGAATACTAGTCAGGACATCCGTGTGATCAAAGGTGATCGGACAAGCCGACCAGTGGTTAGGTGTCGGTACGACGGGCTTTATAGCATATGCGTATTTGAGCGTGCGTTCGTGCCTTCTCGTGGGTGGGTGAGTCGTGTGGATCATGTTTACCGTTTTCACCTCTGGTGGGAATTTTTTCTGTTTCCCAGTGTTCGGCTGGCGAGGTTCATCTTCATCTTCACTTGGTGTTTCCCTTCCCTTGTGTTCGGCGTTTAATTTGCCGGCCTGCTTGAAGACCCAACATTCTCTGTGAGTGTGGTTCGCAGGTTTGTCGGGGGTGCCATGAATTTGGCACAGGTTGTCCAGGACTCTATTCAGACTGGACGGTCCCTCTTTGCTACCTTTAAATGGCTTCTTTTGCTGACCAGGTCGAGAGCCCCTGAATCCGGTGTTGACCGTTGTGTTGTCCGGGCTCTCTTCCTTGTTTTGACGTTTGTTTTTATTCCACCGTGGCTTCCCATTGCCATCTCTTACTTCGGATGTGCTTGGGTCGTTGGTGCCTTTACGGGCCAACCAGCTATCTTCACCCGCGCAAAAGAGGGTCATAAGGCTCGTTAAGGCTGCCATTGTCCTTGGCTTTTCTTGGCCGAGGTGTCTAGCGAGCCACTCGTCTCGGATGCTGTGTTTGAACGCCGCTAAGGCCTCGGCATCCGGACAATCGACAATTTGATTCTTCTTAGTGAGGAATCTGTTCAAAAGCTTGCAGGTGGACTCTCCGGGCTGTTGGATTATGTGACTTAAATCGTCCGCATCTAGAGGCCGGACATAAGTCCCTTGAAAATTGGCCCTGAAAGCATCCTCGAGTTCCTCCCAACTTCCAATTGAATTTTCGGGGAGGCCTTTCAACCAGTGTCGAGCTGGTCCCTTCAACTTGAGGGGAAGGTATTTGATGGCGTGGAGGTCATCTCCTCGGGCCATATGTATATGCAGGATAAAATCCTCGATCCAGACCTCTGAGTCTGTTGTTCCGTCGTATGCCTCTATGTTCACAGGTTTAAAACCCTGTGGAAATTCATGGTCCAGTACTTCTTCGGTGAAGCACAGGGGGTGAGCAGCCCCTCTGTATCTGGACGCGCTGTGGCATGCAGTCGGCTGTTGTTGTGTCCGGTGTTTATTCCGAACTGGTATCCGATCGGTATGATTGTTTTGGTGACTGTAGTCCCGCGCCGGGGTGTGTCCTTTAGATCCGTAGATGGACCTAGCCGCGCCAGCCTTCTTATCCAGGAGCTCGCGTAAATCATCTTTGGCGTCGGTAGCTGCTCTGTTGTGGTTATGAAGTGGTTTGTCTGGTCTCTTGGCCGTGTTGTTCTTTGGTGGAACGGCCTCGTCGTCGAATTCTGGCAGCAGCTTGCGTTTTGGATAGCTCTTTGTATGGCGATCGTCGCCGTACTTTTCTTTAGTGTCTAGCAATTTATTCCATCTGCAATTGAGCGTTTCCTGTGCGGCCTTTAGCCATTGCTTCTGCTTCTTTAGACTTCTCGCAGTGGCCATAAGCCTTCTGTGGAGGTTATCTTGTTCCACGCGTGTTTCCGGGATGATAAATGCATCATCGTCCGGACTGTGTTCTTGTCCTGGGGCGGTTTGATGAACTCGTCCCTCGGGATCATTGTGATCGGGCGTCTGCTCCGAACTGTGTTCGGTGTGGCCTGGCTCATCCTGCTCCATTGCTGGGTCCATATGGTCGTTGTTGCCTTCGGAGTTGACTGGTGTGTCGATCTTTCTGGCGCTCTTGTCGCTATTTTTACTGTTGCTGGACTTTGAGCAGCGTCTGCACCATCGTTTTGGCTTTTGCCCGGGGGTTTTATCCTTCGGATTGTTGCCGTCGTCCTCCTTGGGCGTATCCACCATGTATATATCTTATGACGAGGTAGTAGTCCAGCGCCCCAGTGATTCTGAATCTTCTCCTGCATCGTCGTCCATATCGTCGATGCCTTCGGAGTCGAAGTCAAGCACGTCGGTTAAATCATCAACCGTGGCAATGAAGTGGGTGGTGGGTGGGTAACGAATTCCTTTGGCGCCTGCTTCCCATTCAAGCCGGGCATAGTTCGGCCAAGAGTCTCCTGACAAAGAGAGAGACTTCAATGAGTTCAGCACGTCGCCAAAGGGCGAGTGCTGGAAGATATCCGCGACGATGAACTCCATTACAGGAGCCGAACCAGGTTCGGCGGGCTCAGGAGCGCGCGGACTAGAGCCTACAACCGGATACGAGTTCGGGGGTCCGGTGTCACAGGCTTCTCCAGGGGTGAGGCCTGTGTTCAGCTCTACCACCGATGGTGTGCGGCCCGCAGGACAGGGTCCATCCACCCGTCCTTGGGCAACGCAATCTACTCCAGATTTAGGTCTGGGCCTACTGCGGGGGTGATATCCCGAGCATTGTCCGACAGTAGGTCTAAGCCGTGCTCATCATGACTGTCCGGCGCTCCTGGCACAGGCCCGAATCCGTCGAAGATCAAGTCTCCGCGGATATCCGCCGTGTAGTTCAGGTTTTAGAACCTGATCTGGTGGCCAGGGGCGTAGCTGTCGATCTGCTCCAGATGGCCAAGCAAATTGGCCCGCAGTGCAAAGCCGCCGAACACAAAGATCTGTCCGGGGAGAAAAGTCTCACCCGGGTCCGTGTTGTTGACGATGATTGAAGGAGCCATCGAGCCTTGCAGTGACGACACAGAGGAACTCTCAATGAAAGCACCAATGTCGGTGTCAAAACCGGCGGATCTCGGGTAGGGGTTCCCGATCTGTGCGTCTTAGGCTGATGGTAACAGGAGGCAAGGGACACAATGTTTACCCAGGTTCAGGCCCTCTCGATGGAGGTAAAAACCTACTTCCTGCTTGATTGATATTGATGATATGAGTAGTACAAGAGTTGATCTACCACGAGATCATAGAGGCTAAACCCTAGAAGCTAGCCTATGATGATTATGGTTGTGATTGTGATCGGCCTTCTAAGGACCAACCTCTTCGGTTTATATAGACACCGGAGAGGGCTAGGGTTTTCAAGGAGTCGGTTACAAGGAAGAAAATATCATATCCGGATCACCAAGCTTGTCTTCCATGCCAAGGAGAATCCCATCCGGACACGGGACAGAGTCTTGAGTCTTGTATCTTCACGCTCCAATAGTCCGGACGAAGTATAAAGTCCGGCTGTCCGGATACCCCCTAATCCAGGAATCCCTAAGAGCTCTCTGGCACGTCCTCAACGGGAGTGCAACACCCCGAAGAGGTGCGCTTGCCGGAGTGGGTGCGAGGGGTCTCGCCGGTCTTCTTTCCTCCCGGGGCTTCGTCGACAGGAGCAGGTGCCTTGGCGGTAGCTGCCGCAACTGCTTCTCGGTAGAGTTGGTCGGCGCAAATCAACACATCTTTCTTGTCGGAGGGGATGGTGATGATGTTCATCGGCCCGGGCATCTTCAGCATGTTGTAGGCTTAATGTGAAGCCGCCATGAACTTGGCTAGTGCCAGGCGGCCGTGGATCCCATTGTAGGGCAAGGGGATCTCGGCTACATCAAAGACAATCCTCTCCGTCTTGTGGTTCATCTCACGTCCGAACGTCACGGGCAGCGTGACCTTTCCCTTCGGCTGGCTCCTCCCCGGGTTGACCCCTTGGATTGTGCCCGTCTCCTCGAGGTCTCCATCAGGGATCTGTAGCTTCCTGATCACAACAGGCGAGATCAAGTTCAGACCGGGCCCACCGTCAACCTGCATCTTCGTCACCTTGAGGTTGCGGATTGTTGGTGAGACAACCAATTGCAAGCACCCGACGGCGGTAGTGCTGTCAGGGTGGTCCTCAGTGTTGAAGATGATAGGCGTGCTGGACCACCTCAACGGCTTCCGTGCGTCGAGCGACATCTCCACCGCTATGGTCTCACGCGCCCACTGCTTGAGCTGGTGGTGGGATGTATGCAGCGAGGAACCACCATCGATGCAAATGGCCTCCATGGCTTTCTGGTACTCGTGGTCGCCGGACTCATAGTCCTCGTCATGATCATCATCTTCCTGCTTCTTGTCGCGGCCCCGGGCGGGCCTCTCCTGCTGATTATCTTTGCCGCGGCGGCTTCCTTGGCCGTCACGCTTCTTGCCGGATCCCTCGGCACCCTCTTGGCCCTTCTCCTTGTCCCACTGCTCATACTCGGCTTTCTGCTTCTCAGCGAGCAGCTCCACCTGCCGGCAGTTCTGGAGATCGTGGCCCTTATTGCTGTGGATCTTGCAATACTGCTTGTCGGAGCCCCCTGGCTTATCGGCAACCGCCAAGGCCCGGCAGGTGCCACACCCGGCAACCTCCTTGCCGGGGTCACTTGCCTTGGGTTTCTTGGTGACACCGGTGTCGTCAGACCCCTCGATGGCAAGCACGGTCTTGCCCCTGCGGTTCCTGTTACGGCGCCGACCCTTCTTCGCCGGGGTGGCGCTATCATCCGTGGAGTCGGTTTCTGCGCCGGCGTCTTCGCCGGGGTACTTCCTTCCCTCTTCAACGCGATCGCACTGATCGGCCAGAACATAAAGTTCGGCCACATCCCTGACCTTGTTCATCGCCAGCTCTGCACGCATCTTACGATTGCGCACATTCTGATGGAATGCACTGATCACGGCGTCAAGATGAACGTCGGGATGTTGTACTGCACTCGGCTGAACCTTTGGATGTACTTGCGCAAGTTTTCTCCTTCCTTCTGGGGGATGATATGCAAATCACTCGCCTGGCCATGAGCTTGGTGGCCTCCCGTAAAGGCGCCAACAAACTCATGACATAGATCCGCCCACGAAGAAATGGAGTCTACTGGCAAGTGCATCAACCATGACATAACATTGGGCTTGAGTGCCAACAGAAAATAGTTGGCGAGCACCTTATCGTCGCGAGCCCCGACAGCTTGCATCGCGATGGTGTAGATGCTGAGGAACTCCGACGGGTGAGTCTTGTTGTTGTACTTCTCGCCAACGTCGGGCTTGAACGTGTGGTGGGAGGGCCACTGGAACTGCCGCAGCTCAAGGGTGAAGGCCGGACAACCCACCTCGTAAGGTAGGCCACCGTAGCCTCCCGGTGCTGGGTGGTCCGTAGTGGGCCCTGCCCGCCTGTCCGACTGGTGGCGCGCGTCACGCCGGCGCTTGATGGTGGTTCGAGTGTCTTCATGAACTCGCTCCCGAAGAACCTGGCGTTGGTCGCGGTGGGTTCGCGGGTCGGATGATGCAATGGAGATATCATCACGAGCGTTGTCGCGACGGACTGACACCCGCAGTGGCCGGGATGGAGGAGGGGAGTGCACCGTGGCCGGAGCGCCTCCAGCCCTGCCTCCACTGGCATGCGGTGGCTCGACGGAGCTACGGCCTACGGGTGCTGCCGGCCGCAAATCATTATTCTTGGCGATGCTGACGAGGCTCTGGACGGTGTCCCTCCATTCATCAAGCTTCTCCGCAGCGGGAGGAAAATCAAGGAGCAGCTGCGCGCGTGCTAGGGCTTCTGCTGGCGTGGGCGGCGGCGAAAGCTGTGTGGACCGCGATGCGCCTTGACTTCTAACCGTGTTAGAAGGAGCACCATCACGGCCCCGCAGCCGTTCGCCACCTCTGTCAGCACCTCGGCATGCATGCTGGCCCTTCTCGTCATGTGAAGGGCGCATGGGACTCTTCCCAGGGCGGCGCCCAGGGTCACCAGCAGGGCGGCGCTGCTCATCACGCACGACCTAAGAAGAGCGCGCCGTGGGCGCCGGTGTTGGCATCTTGGAGGCCGCTGCACCACCGTCTGGCGGCATGACGGTGCCCCTGGAGGGCCCCACGCCGCCTGCAGGGGGGGGACTCCGTCTCTGGAGCCCGCGACACGTGGCTCGTCACCTGGCGTACGAACGGCGCCGCTCACTAGGCCTGGACTACCAGGGTGATGCGGATGTTTGCGGGCTGCGCCACGGGTTCTCTCTGTGACTGGCCCGCTACTAGTCCGCACCGGTACTGGCAATCCGGTCCCGGACGAACCGATCACCGTGGTCGTCCTCTTCTTGGGAGCCATGGCGATGAAGAACAGCTAGGTCAACTACTAGACCAGATTCTCACAATTGCACCCCCTACCTGGCGCGCCAAACATGTCGGTGGGAAACGACACCTATGGGATCACAAGAATCCCTACTACGGTTGCAGGGCGCGGGGTTGTGAAAAGAGCAGGATTAGTAATTGGCACAAGGATTGTTTACGCAGGTTGCCACGAGGATGCGTAAAACCCTAGTCCTGCTTGGTGGATGTATTGAGTGTTCTTGAGCTCTTGAACTAGCTATGGGTGTTGCGTGGTTCGAAAGAGCCGAATCCTTTTCCAGTATGCCATGGGCCTCCTTTTATAGGCGAAAGGGGTTGCCACAGTGGCACACAGGAGGTGGAAAGGCCTACAGTGCTACGAGCTTATCGCTCGTATTACAGGACAAGACACATTTAATGCATAGCTTAGGTGTCCTCTCGCTTTATCGGGGACGGGAGCGAGGCCCGTCCCGTCCGTCGCCGCTCCTCCTCGCTTCGACACGCGCCCTAGCCAGCGGTGCATGCGATGCCATGTAGGCAGGCAAGCAACTGAGGTGGCGCGGTGGTGGAGCCTCCACGAAGATCTGCATGCCGCCATGCAGGTGTGTGTTGAGTTGGCCTGGAAGCCGCATGTTGCCATGCAGGTGCCCGCCCAGCTGGTTGGGCTGGCAGCTGCATGTGAACGGCAGTGGGGATTTGATTGGTGCGGGCCTGGCAGTGACCCTGCTGTCGCCTCTGGCAAGGGTCTTGCCAGGTGGCCCGACAAGGGTCTTGCCGTGGCGCGCTAGCATCCCCGGCAAGGATCTTGTTGGGGGTCTTGTGGGTTTCTTTGGCAAGAATCACGATGAGGATTGTTGCCTCTCAATCCTTATCTGATCTTGGACATTCTTTGTCTTTACAAAGATCTGCATGCCACCATGGAGGTGCCTCCCGAGCCCTGGCCCAACGGGGGTGTTGGAGACCATGGGTTCGTGGGTGGCTCACTCCGCTGGTGCGGACGAGCTGCCCCGGCAAGGGTCTTGCCGGGGAAACCTGCTTCGTCCATCTGATCTCTGTGGCCTTGGTCCTTGACGTTGCCTTGTTTGCCTCGTTCCTTCGGCTTCTCTCCGGCTCCCCTCCTTTGCCATGCTATGTGCGGTCATGGCGCGTGGCTCCGACTGTGTGCACAAGTAAAGGGGTCAAAAGGAGAGCCCCTACTTTTGTACACCGACATTAGCAGAGAGGAAGAACCAGACGTTGATGGACACAGCAAGGACCATGATGGCAGAGTTCAAGTCTCCCTACAACTTTTGGTCCAAAGCCATCAACACCGCTTGTCATGCATCCAATCGGCTCTATCTCCGCAAGGTCCTGAACAAGACTCCATATGAGATACTTACCAGTAACAAGCCCAACCTCAAGTACTTCCGGGTGTTCGGTTGTAAGTGTTTCATTCTCAAGAAAGGTGTTCGTTTGTCTAAATTTGAGGCTAGAGCTCATGAGGGTATATTTGTTGGTTATGCTACAGACTGTCATGCTTACCGTGTCCTCAGCAAGTCCACGGGACTCATTGAGGAGACGTGTAACGTGGAGTTTGACGAGAATTACGGCTCCCGGGTGGAGCAAAGTGGTACTTGTGATGTAGGTGATGAAATTACTCAATAAGAAGAATGGGTATTGGTCATATCCTAACCATTGAGGAACCTCTTGTGGTCGGATGAGAAGGACAAAGTTCCACTCAAGTGGAGCCATCACCAACCCAAGACCCACACGCTTCCAAAGAACAAAGTGAAGGCCCTCAATCAAGTGAACAAGATCAAGGGCAAGATCAATCTCAAGATGGTGGTGAACCACCAAGTGATGCCTGAGGTCAAGTTCTCCCTCCCGAGCAAGTTCAAGATCAAGAGCAAGATCAAGATCAAGAACAAGCTCATGATGACGTTCAAGTTACCGCTCCTCAACTATCCCTTGAGGAGGAATTGGAGCGTCAGGCCGCCAAGATTGCTTCCAAGCTCGCTACCAAAGATCATCTTATGAAGAATGTGCTTGGAAGTTTGAGAAAGGGGGTAAGCACTCATAGACAATTAGCAAACTATTGTGAACATCACGCGTTTGTTTCTTGTGTTGAACCCCAAAAGGTCTATGAGGTGCTCGAGGATCCGGATTGGCTCAATGCCATGCATGAAGAACTCAACAACTTTGAGCACAACAAGGTGTGGAGATTGGTGCCAAGGCCAACGGGGAACGATAATGTCATTGGAACCATGTGGATATTCAAGAACAAGCAAGATGCTCATGGAATTATAGTTTGCAACAAGGCTCGTTTGGTCGCACAAAGCTACTCCCAAGTCGAGGGTATCGACTACAATGAAACATTTGCTCCCATTGCTCACCTTGAATCTATTCATTTGTTGATTGCTTATGCTTCTTATCATAACTTCAAGTTGCAACAAAAAGATGTGAAGAGGGCTTTTCTTAATGTTACTATTAGTGAGTTGGTGTATGTCAAACAACCCCTGGGGTTTGAGGATCCCGAGTTCCCTAGTCATGTGTACCAACTCGATAAGGCACTCTATGGCCTTAAAGAAGCCCCACGTGCATGGTATGAGCACCTGACCAAGTTGTTGCAAGATCGTGGGTTTGAAATTGGGAAAATTGACCCCACTCTTTTTAGTAAGAAGGTCAAATGGGAGTTGTTTGTATGCCAACTATATGTTGATGATATTATCTTTGGTTCCCCTAACAAAGCTTTCAATGAGAAATTTTCCGCTCTCATGACCTCGAAGTTCAAGATGTCCATGATGGGAGAGTTGAAGTTCGTTCTCGGGTTCGAAATCAAGCAAAGAAGAGAAGGGACCTTCATCAACCCAGCCAAATACACTCAAAACATGCTCAAGAGATTCAAGCTAAGTGATGTCAAGCCGGCTTCCACTCCAATGCCCGCCAAATGCCAACTTGCATAGATCCCAAAGGTAAAGTGGTGGATCAAAAGGTATATTGTTCCATGATTGGCTCCTTGCTTTATCTTTGTGCATCTAGACCGGATATCATGTTGAGTGTGGGAATTTGTGCACGGTTTTAAGCCGCACCTAAGGAAATCCATTATGTGGCAGTCAAGCGAATCTTTCGATATTTGGCTCATACCCCAAACTTTGGCTTATGGTACCCAACAGGAGCCAACTTCAACCTTTTGGGCTATTCAGACTCGGATTGGGCGGGAGACAAAGTGGATAGGAAGTCAACCTCTGGAGGGTGCCGATTTCTTGGTTGCTCTTTGGTGAGTTGGTCTTCTAAGAAGCAAAGTTGTGTGTCTCTCTCGTCCATCGAAGCGGAGTATGTGTCCGCTGGTGTTGTTGTGCTCAACTTCTATGGATGAGGCAAACCTTAAAGGATTACAGTGTCATTTGTGACGAAGTGCCTCTTTGGTGTGACAATGAAAGTGCCATCAAGATCTCTCTCAACCCGGTGCAACACTTCAAGACGAAGCTTATTGAGATTCGATATCACTTCATCCGGGATCACATTAGGCGAGGGGAGATCCAGCTCAAATATGTCAACATTCGTGATAACCTTGCAGATATTTTCACGAAGCCCTTGGATGAAGCAAGATTTCGCGAGTTAAGGCATGAGCTAAATATCATTGATTCGAGCAATGTGGCTTGAACCCTTGCACACCCCACCATACTCATCTTGATATCTTGTTTAGGTGTAGGCATGGACATAGGGGGAGTGTTGTTCTCTCAATGAACTCTCCCTCCCCCATTATGCATAAATTGATCAACTCTTTCACATTAACCATTTTTATGGTACTTGTGCTTCAAAGACGAGTTTTGGTCATGGGCCCAAGGACAATTCTTCGCGGTACCATACCAATTGACTCAAACATAGGTGGCTCCGGCCACCGCCCTCTCCTCTAGAGAGGTTTTGTTTCGTGTTTGGTCCTCGTTGACTTTTGCCCTCTTTTCAGCCGTGTTTGTGTTTGTGTTGCCTCGTGTGTGTGTGCTCATTTGCGTGTTCGGTTGCTTGAAGGTTGCTTTGCAAAGGCCGTGTTTTTCTGTTTTGTCAAAACATGCACTTTCTTGGGTTTATGGTACTACCGTGGCAAGCCACGATACTACCACAGGAGTTGGGTTGCCCTGTGCGTGCACGGCTGCATCCAAGGCACGGTACTACCGCTTCCATCGCGATAGTAATTTTTTACTGGCGCTGCAAGAGCGGTACTACCGCCCTGCGTGCGGTACTTCCGCCCAGGCGCTACTACCGCGATAACCCGCAGTACTACCATGCCGTCACGAGCGAGTGGGGGTGAAGAGCGGACTGGGGGAGTTCCAACTCCCCCATACCCATTCAACACTTTTTCCCCACTTCGTCTCTCTCTCTCTCTCTCTCTCTCTCTCTCTCTCTATCTCTCTCTTTCCCACTTTGCAACACGGTAATTTTGATCAACGGTAGTACCGATCCAAATATGCGGATATGCCTAGATTCGTTCTTGCCAGATTTAAATCCATGCGGTACTACTGCATCTCTCATGCGGTACTACCGCTCTGGCGAGATCCGCCTTGTACGGTACTACTGCTCCGTTGGAGCGGTACTACTGCTCGGCACGCGGAAGTAAAAATTTACTTCCGCTCAAGGCGCGGTACTACCGTGCCATCCCAGCGCAGTACTACCGTGGCTAGAGCAGATGTAAATTTTTACGTCCGCCTCATGGTGCGGTACTACTGTTGACGTATGAACTACCTTGTTGTGACTACCCAATCTTATTTCTACTTGCTTCGTTTGTTTTGGCCCTGGTCTTTGCAATGACCCTTCTCATTCTTTTTGTGTGTTTTGTGTTGTGTGTCATAGGTGGTGGCTCCAATGTCCATTGCTCGAATCCCAGCCGCGACGCGAGCTCTAAGCGGCTTCGCAATCAAGAAGCACCTAAGGGCTCCAATGCCCAATAAAGCAATGTCAAGAAGACCGCCAACAAGTTCAAGGAGCGAACTCTTGGCATGGACGACGTCGGTGTTAAAACCGACGGATCTCGGGTAGGGGGTCCCGAACTGTGCATCTAGGCGGATGGTAACAGGAGACAAGGGACACGATGTTTTACCCAGGTTCGAGCCCTCTTGATGGAGGTAAAACCCTATGTCCTGCTTGATTAATATTGATGATATGGGTAGTACAAGAGTAGATCTACCATGAGATCAAGGAGGCTAAACCCTAAAGCTAGCCTTTGGTATGATTGTTGTAATGTATGTTGTCCTACGGACTAAAGCCCTCCAGTTTATATAGACACCGGAGGAGGCTAGGGTTACACAGAGTCAGTTACAATGGTAGGAGATCTACATATCCGTATCGCCAAGCTTGCCTTCCGTGCCAAGGAAAGTCCCATCCGGACACGGGACGGAGTCTTCAATCTTGTATCTTCGTAGTCTTGGAGTCCGGCGGACGATGATAGTCCGCTGTCCGGACACCCCTAGTCCAGACTCCTCGGTAGCCCCGAACCAGGCTTCAATGACTATAAGTCCAGCGTGTATATAGTCTTCGTGTTGCAAGCGGGTTCTCCTTCAAGTTCCATGTACCCGCGAGCAGTGTCGGCTTCATCATAAATACTGTGTTTCTCGGCTTCTACGCCCAATAATGGCCTTTTTCCACGCGTCGCACGAATGCGAAAAGCCAGGGTGCCTTTTTATGTTTCACCCCCTAGTCGTGCGAGTCGTTCGCCTACAAAAGAGGCAAAAATCCAGATCCAAACCACACCATCTTCCTCCCTCCAATAGTTCATCGGAGCGCCCTTGACCTAAAAATCCATTCCATCATGGACCGTCGACGCGGCTCCTCTTCTCGCGCTCCCAGCCCACCGCCAGGGGATTGGAGGAGGTGCTATGTCCCGCACAACGAGCTAGCGAAGCTCCAAGCGGGGGGATATCTCCCTCCGGCCTTCATGGTCCCAGTCCAGGCCGGACTGGTCACTTATCAAGGTGGGAGACAAGCGGAGGCTACCCCAAGCCCCAATAAAGGGGAGCGAGTATGCTTCGTCCCTTATCTAATAAGGGGACTCGGATTCCCAATACATCCGTTCCTCCGCGGGCTCCTGGAATTCTACGGACTCCAGCTCCACCACCTCACGCCCACCTCTGTCCTGCATATCGCGGGCTACGTAGCTCTTTGCGAGCTATTCCTGGGCATTGAGCCCCATTTTGCATTGTGGAAGAGGCTGTTTCGCCTCGCACCCGTTCTCACGAGGGTTCCATATATCAAGTGGGCGGCGAAATATGGCACATTGCGGGACCGGATACCCATCCGGTACTCCTAAGAAGGCGTCCAAGACTAGCCTTGAGTGGTTTTATATAGGAGACGGCCGCTGCGGACCCAGTCCAGATTGGCCTCCGGAGTTTAGTGCTGCTCCTCGAAGAAGCGCCTCGCTGGCGCCCACGGAGCCCCCGATTGGAGGAAGACAAGAGCGTCCATTACTTGATGGGCCGAATAAGATTACTGGCCCGTTCCGGGTTGACCATGATTGGAATCATGGCGACATGCATCATGCGTGGGGTACAACCATTGCAATACAGAGGCCACCCCATGTGGGATTTCAACGGGGAAGACGATGCCACCCGTCATGGCCGCGAAGGGCTGGATTCGACCGAGGATTTGGTGGAGATCCTGTCCAGCCTGTACAAGGGGGAGAAGGAGGACTTCCTTCGAACGAACCCTTTGAATGGGTTTTCCATGAACAACCGTAGAGGATGGGTAAGCGAACACCTTCAAGGGCTCAGCCCCTGCTTTCGAAGTTTAGGCTTCTTACATTACGTCTTCGGTGCAGGATCTACGCCGGACTGCGGAGGACATGGTAAGTCCCGCTCCACAACCCGAGGATCCAGAAAGATCCCTGGATCCGACCTCCGAAGAGGATCCGGACATCAAGGTGGAGCTGATCGACGGGGTGTTTCACCAGCTCAGCATGGATAATGCTTTGGTCGCCATTACGGCGGACTACCCCGGACTGTATCTGGCTTCCCAGGTGACTATGACCGAGGTCCAGACACCATTATCTCTTCCTTGCCCATTTCTGACTTTCGCAAACGATGGTATTTTACAGGAAGCGCCTTCAAGGCGGGAAGCCGAGCCCGCGGCGGCTGACCAACAAAGGTCAGTCCGGGCCAGCAGGCGGAAAAGGAGCGCGGCACGGACTGAAACGTCGCTGCAAAGGTATAACTCCTATTTAAATTTTCAGAGAAACGTTCCTAGGAAGCGTTTGAGTGCTCATGACCTTTATAGGAGAAAAAGCGCTCACCAGACTGCGGGCGCGGAAGTTGCCGATCCAACCTATACCGGCCAGGTTCCAGCGCCCAGCCTGGAGGGGGAGGCAAGCGCAAGACGCGGACCGGATCCTCCTCCAACGGAGGACACCGACAGACTGTCCGCCACCAAGTCTGAGGTGGAGAGCGCCATGAACCATAGGCGCCCCCGACAAGAGCCAGGAAGCGTGCTTCTCCCCTGAGGCATTGGACGCCTTTAACGCAGGGGACGCGCACCTCCGTGCCACTCAAGATGGTTTTACCAGAGCCACGGAGCAGTATGTGAAAGACATACGGGTAAGGGAATTTTAATGGTTATATACACCAGTAGCCCCCGAGACTTAAAGTAGTTATATTAACTGATTTAAGGATCATTTAAAACACAGGCTCTTACCGAGAAGAATGCCCAGCTGTCTCAGGAGCTGCAAGAATGCAAGGCCCAACTTGAGGCCACACTTGCTGCCGCAGGAGGAGACGCAGAGACCCCTCCTGGTAACACATTTTTATTAATAAATATAAGCGCTGTGCAGCGTGCGCGCAAGTCTAATAGTGACATTGCAGGTGCCGCCGGACAAGATCCGGATAGGCAAGAATTACTACGCCAGCTAAAGGCCGGCGAGAGGTGCTTGACTAGGTGCAGCAAGAAAGGAACAAGCTCCGGGATGCCCACGCCCAGCTCGGAGAAGAGCTGAAAGGTGTTCGGGCTGAGCTGTCGGCTCCGTTGAGAGGCGAGCGGCTTCGTCGCGGCATCTATAGTAAGTGCTTGAGCGGACTCCTTTGAAAAGAAGAGTTCGGCGAGGAAGTCAATTGACAAATTATGTCGTGTAGGTATACTCACAGGTCGCCCCGCGAAGGAGATGCCCGTATCAACGGGTGATCAACTTCCCGAGCTGTTGCAACTGCTCGAACGAGTTCGGCAGGCAATGAGCGGCGTCGTCCAGGCTTTATGGCCAGCCCTCTCCCTACCCGAGGGCGTTGGGGAGCTTGCGGAGAAGCTTCAGGGAGTGCGGCAGCGCTTCCGTTTATGGAAGATTTCGGCCTGCCGCCAAGGTGCCAGGGAGGCTTGGGCCATGGTGAAGACGCGTTACAAGAGGGCGGATCCCAACCACATGGCCGAAGTTGGACCGGTGGGGCCCGATGGGAAGGAGATCCCTGTGAGTTTAGTATACAGCCAAGTAGAGTTGGCTGCTAAATTTTCCCAACGGGATTGTAAGTTAGACAGCTTGTTAGACGGGATTGAGGAGGAATACAATCAGTAAATTTGACAATGTATGTTTTCCTTTAAATTGACATGTGAAATGCCTTCTAGCCGGATTGTAGATTGTTTGTCTTTGCCGACCTTTTCGCTTCAACCTCGGGACCCTAGAGTCCGGAGTGTGTCCGAATACCTTTTTGGTTGAGAAACAACCGGGGTATGCATGGAGACCAGGCGTAGG
Organism: Aegilops speltoides; assembly: GCA_021437245.1. Taxonomy (NCBI): domain Eukaryota; kingdom Viridiplantae; phylum Streptophyta; class Magnoliopsida; order Poales; family Poaceae; genus Aegilops; species Aegilops speltoides. The sequence continues at coordinate 471,316,483 of CM038144.1, read as the reverse complement.
GGTCATTAGTGCTTTATCAGACAAGTGCCCAACTAGTTATGTTATATTACATGGTTAGTAAGAAATATATTCCAGAGAGAATAGTTCCGTTAGGGGTTCCTTTCCCTGGGAGGCATGCCCTAAAGTGCATGTCCGGGCTGCGAAAAGAGCAAAAAAAACATCTGGGGGCGGATAAATGAATAGGTAAAAAATCATCTTTTAAGTCACCGACCGAATATTCCCTTAAGAACGCTAGCTTTCGGCTTCACCCAGTCTGAGGTACACATTCGGCTGACCCGGCAGTAACAATCGCAGAGGTGCTCCCTTTACCTCCTAGCCGAACAATCGGGAACGAGGGGTAAGCACAGAGCGAGCAACCCAGCTTGGCCAAAACTTAAGTCATATTGATGCATATAATGGTGAGTAAAAGGTACATGTGGAAGCTTGACACATGTGCTGGGCATGAGACCCTTATAATTGAGCTTCTGTAAAAGAAGCCCCCAGGTATAATGAGTGTGGATGGCACATCAAGTGTATGCGAACAATGCGAAAGTAGGCCCTTACGGGCTTTGTAGTAAAAAGGTAATGAAAAGAGAAACAAAAGACAGCTGAAGTGTAACAATTTGGACGGAGGAAGGGGACGAACTCTTAGTCCAGTGCTAGGCATAGAATCTTCGGAGGCGGGCTGCGTTCCATGGGTTCGGCTCGAGTCGGTTATCCGACGATTTAAGAGACGATGCGCTCCGCCGGTCAGGACTTGATCGATAATGAAGGGGCCCTCCCATTTGGGCTTGAGCTTGTCCTTTTTCTTGTCTGGCAGGCGTAGAACTAGTTCACCAACATTGTAAGTCTTGGCCCGTACTTCTCTGCTTTGGTATCTTCGGGCCTGCTGCTGATAGAATGCGAAACGAGCCTTGGCGACGTTGCATTCTTCCTCCAATGTGTCCAAGCTGTCCTGCCGATCCAGCTCGGCCTCTCTTTCTTCGTACATGCGCACTCGAGGTGAGTCATGAATAATGTCGCAGGGCAAGACTGCCTCTGCGCCGTAGACCATAAAGAATGGTGTGAATCCGGTAGTGCGGTTAGGCGTTGTCCGCAGCCCCCAGTGTATGGAGTCGAGATCCTTGACCCAGTGCGTGTCAGATTTAGTAAGTAACCGCACTAGTGTGGGTTTAATGCCGCTCATTATTAGACCATTTGCTCGTTCCACTTGACCGTTGGTTTGAGGGTGATAGACTGAAGCGTAGTCGAGCTTGATGCCCATATTTTTGCACCATGACTTAACCTCGTCGGCTGTGAAGTTCGTGCCGTTGTTGGTGATGATGCTGTGGGGGACTCCGTAACGGTGTACTACCCCGGATATAAAGCCTATCACTGGTCCGGACTCTGCCGTCTTGACCGGTTTGGCCTCTATCCATTTGGTGAATTTATCCACCATGACAAATAGGTATCGTTGCTTGTGGGTTCCCCCTTTAAGGGGTCCAACCATATCAAGCCCCCAGACCGCGAACGGCCAGGTAATGGGTATAGTTTTGAGGGCGGTGGGCGGCATATGGCTCTGATTAGCAAAGAGCTGACAACCAGAGCATCTCTGGACTAAGTCCTGGGCATCTGCCCGGGCCGTCGGCCAATAATATCCTGTACGGAATGCCTTTCCTACTAGGGCCTGGGCTGCTGCATGGTGTCTGCCTAGTCCGGCATGGATTTCAGCCAGGAGGTTTCGCCCTTCCTCTTTGGAGATACACCTTTGAAGGACTCCGGTTGTACTTTTCTTATAAAGTTCTCCCTCATGGACCTTGTAGGCTTTCGACCGCCGGACTATGCAGCGGGCCTCGTTTTGGTCTTCGGGAAGTTCCTGCCTAAGCAAGTAGGCTAGGAATGGTTCTGTCCACGGGGCGATTACTGCCATTATGTCGTGGGCTGAAGGTGTTATGTCATCGGCTGAATTGCTGATTGGCGCGGTTTTTTCCGGTTTGTCACTTCCGGGCTCCTCTTCCCATAGTACGGATGGCTTGAAGAGCCGTTCCAGGAAGATATTTGGAGGGATGGCATCACGTTTTGCACCGATGCGTGCCAGTACGTCGGCCGCATGGTTATTATCTCGGGCTATGTGATGGAATTCGAGTCCTTCAAACCAAGCTGACATTTTTAGGACAGCATTGCGATATGCTGCCATTTTTGGATCCTTGGCGTCAAAGTCTCCATTTATTTGGGATATTGCAAGGTTTGAGTCCCCGCGCACCTCTAGGCGTTGAATGCCCATGGAGACTGCCATCCGGAGACCATGTAACAGGGCCTCGTATTCGGCTGCGTTGTTGGAGTCGGTGTACATTATTTGAAGTACATACTGGACTGGGTCCCCGGTTGGGGACGTCAATACGATGCCAGCCCCCAGTCCGGCCAACATTTTAGAGTCGTCGAAGTGCATAACCCAATTGGAGTATCCGTCGTACTCTTTAGGGAGTTCAGCTTCGGTCCATTCAGCGACGAAGTCAGCCAAAACTTGTGACTTTATAGCTCGCCGAGGTTTGTAAGTTATATCGAATGGTAAGAGCTCAATGGCCCATTTTGCAATCCTGCCCGTTGCGTCACGGTTATTTATGATGTTATTGAGTGGTACTTGGAGGCCATTTGTTATCAAACACTCTTGAAAGTAGTGTCGAGCTTCCGGATGCCATGAACACCGTGACACGCTATCTTTCGATAGTGTGGGTAACGGATTTGCAGGAGTTAACACGGTGGATACATAATACACTGGTTTTGAAGAGGGAATTTATGCCCTTCGCTCTCGCTCGACGACGCAGTACCGTGCTTATGACTTGATGCGTTGCTGCGATGTATAACAACATTGGTTCGCCTAGATTGGGCGCAGCCAGACCGGATTTGTTGCCAATATGGCCTTTATTTCTTTGAGTCCCAAGAAGTGGCAGCATCCGTCCACTCAAGTGTTGCAAGCGTCGAGGAGGCGATAGAGGGGCAATGCCTTTTCTCCTAGACGGGAGATAAAGCGGCTTAAAGCTGCCACACATCCTGTTAATTTTTGTATCTGTTTGAGGTCTTTTGGAATATCCAACTGTGACAGAGCTCGGATTTTAGCCGGGTTTGCTTCAATTCCTCTACCGGATACAATGAAGCCCAGCAGCTTTCCGGCTGGTACACCGAAAACGCATTTTTCCGGATTCAGCTTGATGTCATATGCTCTGAAGTTGTCGAATGTGAGCCTCAAATCGTCTACTAGAGTTTCGACGTGTTTTGTTTTGACGACTACGTCGTCTACGTATGCCTCGACTGTTTTGCCGATCTGGGTAGCCAGACATGTTTGAATCATGCGCTGATATGTTGCGCCGGCATTTTTAAGTCTGAAGGGCATTGTGTTGAAGCAGAATGGTCCATATGGAGTGATGAATGCCGTTGCGGCTTGGTCTGCTTCCGCCATCTTGATTTGATGATAGCCAGAGTATGCGTTGAGGAAGCACAATGAATCGTGCACTGCGGTAGCATCGATAATTTGGTCGATGCGGGAGAGGGAAGGGGTCCTTTGGGCAAGCCTTATTGTGGTCTTTAAAATCGACACAGAGGCGCCAGGATTTGTCCTTCTTTGGCACCATTACCAGATTTGCTAGCCAATCCGGATGTTTGATATCTCTGATGAATCCGGCTTCCAATAGTTTGGCTAGCTCTTCTCCCATTGCAAGTCTTTTGGGTTGGAAAATCGTCAAGAGCCTGTTTGGTGGCTTAAATCCTTTTAGGATGTTTAGGCTGTGTTCTGCCAACCTGCGTGGGATTCCGGGCATATCTGAAGGATGCCAGGCGAAGATGTCCCAATTTTCCCGAAGGAATTCATGCAGTGCGGCGTCTACTTCGGGGGTTCAATTGTGCCCCAATGGAGGCCGTCTTTGTTGGGTCCGTTGGATGGACCTGGAATTTTATTATTTCATCTGCTGGTTTGAAGGAGGTGGACTTGGATCTTTTATCGAGTATCACATTGTCCTTGTTCACCGTAGAGCTTAGCGCGGTGAGTTCTTCTGCTGCTAAGGCTCACTAGTGTAGAACCGGGCATTAGCACCGGTTCGTAAGGCTATATAGTGTCGGTTACATAACCGGCACTAATTTGTGGTCACTAAAGCCCCCCCCTTTAGTACCGGTTCAGCACGAACCGGTGCTGAAGGGCAACCACGTGGCACGAGCCAGCTCCGGGGACCTGGAGCCCTTTAGTACCGGTTGGTAAGACCAACCGGTACTATAAGGTTTGGGGGGTTTTAGTTTTATGATTTCTTTTTCATTTAACTAGCAAAGTGGCCCGCTCGATGCGCGGGCTAGAATTTTATGAAGTTAAATGTTCAGAATATATTATTTGTTTTTTCCAAAGGAAATTGAAACCAAATGTGGCGATAGTTTTTATGAATGACAAACAAACTTTAGTATTATGATGAACAACATTCTTAAAATTATATTTGTATTTTTGTGCTGAATTTTTTATCGTGTTGCTTAGTTTTTCTGTAAACATAAATTTCATAGTCCAGCCACTGGTTACTTTTCAATCGGTAGGCCAGGTTGGCATATTTATTTGGTAATCTTGTACTGAAATTAATTTAGTTTACGTAGATACTATATACATTTCCATAAATACTTTGTTGGTAGGTATTTGGTTTCATAGACGTGGACCCGTTAGAACCAAGGGTTGCTTATATGTTAACTTTAGTTTTTTTCAGATCTTTTACATAGTTTTCAGCAGTACCAAGGGTGGACAGTGAGAGAGTAAACCTTTTTCTTATTACCAACTAACCCTTGATATATTTGGCATAATGTGTACTCATAGTACCAAGGTGCATTTACAAAACGTCATTTGTTTGATGGATCCAATCAGTATGATTCTTTATTTTGCCATTATGTAGTCTTGATTAATATATAATAGTAGAATATGAGAAGCATGTTTGATTGCATTGTACATATGAAATATGACAATCTCTTGACGCGCTCAGTATTGGTTTGCATTAAATAATACGCTTGTAGAATCAAGATCACATACTATAGATTGTTGATTGTTTGGTAGTAATGATTTATTTCCACCAGTTGATGCATGTTTGAAATACTTTGGCATGGTACTACACCATATTCTACCTGCCATATCATGTTAGAATAGGTAAGTAAGATAGGAAGTGGCCTCCTTTAGTGAAAGAAACATCATGCTGAAATCATGTTATTCGTTCATTCCATTAGAATATTTTTGTATAGTCTATATTCTTGACCACATCATCCTCATCGCTACTTTCATCATTTACCATTACCCATAGTCCATCCCTTTTTGTTACTCTTGAGAAAGCTACATATAACTATCCACGTCTAAGAACTTGTTCATGTAGATATAGTCCTACAATGTTTAGAGATTGTCCCTGGCTTTTGTTGATAGTCATAGCAAAGCACACTAATATATGATATTTTCTCCATTTTAGAACACATGTCAATGTGTATTTAGTTGGTGAGATGAATATGCTTGCAATATATGACTTTCTACCACATGTGTTTCAGTTATTATCTGTGTGCTTCGATGAATTTTCTGCCAAGTTGAAAATTGTCATCCTTGTACCATTGCATAACCCAACACTTTGGTTAATATACAATGCCTAAGTGCCACTGAGTGGAGGAAGTTGCACCGAAGTGTTGATTACTGTAGGAAGATGACGTAGATGTGGTATTATAAAATCTTGCACAACTGAAACAGAGGATTTTTCACAAAGGAGAGATATTTTGTTTGGAGAGATTGAATCCCCATATATTATGAGTGAGAGTTTGATTTTTTTTACCTGCGAGAATTTATATTTGTTTGGAGAGATTGATGTAGAAGTCGTACACTAAGATATTGCATGATGGAAAGAGATGTCTTTAGATGCCAAGGGTTTTCATATACATGTATGACACTGTGAGATTTTGGTCGTGTAGAGAGATAATCTATCTGGAGTGGTCGAATCTTTATAAATGAGAAGCACTCAGTTCTTTCGGGGGGATGGCTGATCGCTCATTATTTTCGATCATTCTTTTGCTGTGGGGTCGCTCAGATTTATTTGGAGAGATAGCATAAATGTACAGGATAGTGTATTTATTTGGAAGGCACATGGAGACTTTGCTCATGTTTGCTTGCCGAGAGATTTTACCCTGTATGGGTTAGTTTTTTTGGGTGGTCCAGTTGCTTGTGGGATGGTACAACCTGTGCGACTAAGTTTTTATTTTTTGAGATGGCCTAAGCATTCAGTTTTTTTGGATAGTCTGGTCGCTTAGTTTTTTTATTTATGGTCTGATCGGTCATTATTTTATCACTCAGTTTTTATCTGTACGCCTAAGTTTTTTCTTGATAGCCTAATCGCTCTATATTTTTTTGATATTTTGGTCGCTTAGATTTTTTTGGGATGATCTGATCGCCTGTTTTTCTATTGCTAAGTTTTTATGTGTACGCCTATGATTTTATTTTTGGAATGGCTTTGTCGCTTAGTTTCTTTTGAATAGTCTAGTCGCTTAATTTTCTTTTGGAGGGGTCAGTTTTTCGTTTTAGACTGATTGCTTCTTTTTTGTGGATGCTGGCCTGGTGGGATGGTCCAACCTTTTGTGAACATGAAGGAGTGCCTTTTTTCTGAAGTTACCGTCCCACTTGATTTATGTATATCTAATGGTTATACCTTTTTGATTGGAAATAAGCACATCGAATTAAAGGTCGGATTTTTTTGGGATAAAGGGAGTTTTATTCCAAAATTATCGAGTTACAGTCACGAGGTAAGAAATCCTCAGTACATGGGAGCCCTTTAAGTAACCATTATTGTGGGGTTTTCTAAACTAATTATCTTTATTCTGGTGATCCCTTCAAGTACTTTTTATAATAGATAATAATAATATGGGCGGATTGTTTCGTCCGTGCACGGGCGTCCAACTCGTATAACATATAGAGGTATAGATTCTCATCCATATATGGATGAGCACAAAAGAAAAAGTTTATATCTCAGATCTATCTCCTTAATGGTTGGATACATACATGATGCAAATATGAAAAGTAGTATCCTTAATGTGTGGATATAGACGCTAACGCCTGGCCGGCTGGCTGTGTATTTGTTTTTTGCATGCATCCATATACCAAGAGACGAATGCATATGCATACACGTAAAAAAGTATTGGCCCATGTCACGCTAGCATTTTCTAAGAGTCCTAGTCTTGCAAGGTAAGAGTCCTAGCCTAGCAAGGGAAAACATAACCCCACGCCTCTCTACTCTTTTTAGGAAAGTCCTAGCTAGCTTTGTTTATCTAAGGATAGCTGCAGTTTTTTTTCTTCTTAGTATTTTTAGAGGTCTTAGATCTAATCCGTTAATTATGTCTTTTAAGTTATGGGTCCACCAAATCAACGACCAGATGTTTCTAATTATTGTGGTAATTTCTAGCTTATTTATCTTTTTTCTGAATAACCCGTCAACCACTTTTTATATATAATAGATAGATTTTGTGTTTCCATTTTAATTCTTTTTCGTTTGCTGGTATTTTACGATACTACACATTGTACATGTTATGCATATATATATATATATATATATATATATATATATATATATATATATATATATATATATATATATATATATATATATATATATATATAGAATTTCTAGTAGAACCAATCATGCATATATATATATCACATCAATGTCTCACAAATTATACCACCATATTAATTAATTCACACATACACACATGTATAGCTATATACAATTTCTCCTACATATGAATGTTGCCTTCGGAGCCAGTGGCATTAGCCTAATTGGTGCCTTCGGAGCACGATGACAATTGAAAGTGGTTTTCATGGGGGCGGTAGCGGGTAATAGAATTCTCCATTTGGATTTATGACCTGGTCGAGCAAAAATCCCGCTATTTCCTCTTGAAGTGCTTCTACGCGCTCCGTTTCTATGAGCTTCTCCCGCACCTCTTTGAACTGTTAAGGAGATCAATATGCATGTGTATTAGTTATGTGACTAGCTAGATATCGATAATGGTGTAAAAATTGTGAATAGTGTTCTGACAAGCGTACCCATTGCTGTCTTTGAGATCTGCTCCTTTCGGACGCCATCATGCGAATGTTCTCGCAAACGCAGAATGCACACAGATCAGTCCCTACCGCTGCTTGAGGCCTTTACGAGAATGGAATTTGATCAGATAAAAATTAATCAAGCATGATAATTAAAGAGATGGCAGCTAGCTAGCTAGCTAGTACTACTTAATTACTTACCTTGGGTCGAAACCATTGAAGCTTTTGTTTCCATTCACCTTCCGTGACACTGATGAATCTTGCCCAAGCCCTGCCCGCCGACAAAGAAAATGAATAAAGGGGTTATCAAATAGTTCATATCATGAAATGACGAACTAAATAGGCCGAGATATATAGTTAATAATGATTGTAATTACCTGTTGACTATCCGATACAAGATGTTAAAGTCAGTGTTTTTTGAGATTAGTGAGTCCAGTATTTCAACTGTTCCGGCGTCAACTTTAATGATACACAAGACCCAGTGAAATCTGCATGCACACACGTTTATATGTCTTAATTAAGCGGGCATATGTAAGCAAAAACATGTAGCTAGCTAGTAGGCAAAAACAGAGAATTTGTAGTACAAGACAGTGTGACTCACCCAAAGTGGTAAGGAAGTAGTATATCTTCATTGTATTTGAGGCGCTTCAAGAACTCTAGCATGCTGTCCTCTACTTCCTTTGCATGATGTTCATTTATCTTCCATGTGTATTCATTAATGGTGTTTGGGTCAATGAACCCAATGCCAAAGCGTCCACCTTTTCTCATTTCATATATATTCATCCTGCATAATACCACAGAAAAGAATATAGTGAGGATAATTACAGGTAATGATTGATCAAAAGGATCACTACAGCTAGCTTGAGACTTAAATTATAGAAAGAGATCACTTCTGAGATAATAGCGGCGATAGATTTGTCGAGTGCGTCTTGATTGTATAACTGAAACAGTTCTAAATACTCAATGGACCCAGCTTTCTCATGGTAGTAATGGTCCTTCTTGACATTGACCATGAGGGACACTCGATCTGAAATCTTGGTAATGTTCATGTACCATTGATGCAATTCATACATTCTCGTTGGGAGATTCTTGACCTTGTCTGGCGCGACCAAAGGTTGGCCCCGGACATATTTCCGTTTTACTTCATCCTCTCTAAGCAAAGGCATGGGCTCGATCTCGAGGAGTTGTCCAATGATGATGTTGAGAACTTCAGCCTGCATTATATGCTCCTCCATTATTACCACATTGCCCACCTCGAACATGCACCGTTTGCCCACAATATCTTTGAGGCCAGATTGTCACTGTTGTTGGCACAACAAGCGAGGGATCGATTATACGCTGTTCTCCCAGTGGGAATGGTTTTCCCGCATTTTTTGGCAGCTGCTTCTTGTTTGCTCGATCCCGATGTAGACGTGCTCGCCTCCCTTTGTAGACGTGCTCGATTTAACTTCCTGATGTGGCGCTCATAGTCTGTGTCAACAGGCTTGGAAGCTGGTGGTTGAGCCATACGAATGAAGTGGTCAATTGTTTCCTCAGGCACTTTCTCCCTTGGCGGCGGTGGCGGTTTTGGTGCAAAATGGGCTTCCACCTCGGCCTTCGATATGGCAGTGATTTCCTCCTCGGACCTGTCATAAGACCTCTGCGGAAGAGGCTTGAGGCTTGGACCATATTTATATCGCTTGCCTTCGCCTGTACTTCTTGTACTACCTCGACTCGTACCGCTACGCACCATAGCTGCTGGGTGTCTCTTCTGCGATTGCTGAGGCGGCGGAGACGGCTGACGGGACTGAGTTGGACGAGGAGGAGTGGCCTGAGGTTGTGCCGGACTTGGAGGAGGAGTGGACGCTGTGGCGGACTTGGAGGAGGAGGATTGTCCTGAAACTTTGCCGGACTTGGAGGAGGAGGATTGTCCTGACACTTTGCCGGACTTGGAGGAGCGGGAGTCTGCTGACTCGATGGCAGACTTCGACGAGGACTCGGGTGACGCGGTGTCGGTGGCCTTGGAAAGATGATGCAATCCTTTTTCCATAGGATAATACGATGTTTGGCCTCTCCGAGAAAGCGCTCGCCATCACCTCCAGCAATGTCAAGCTGTAGCCCCGAATATGGTGGGTCCACCACCTCATCAAGCAAGACACGAGCATAGCCCGCTGGAATCGGGTTGCAATGGAAGGTTTCCTCGGGGGGATTTGTGAAAGCACAGCCGTCCGCCACCTTCATGGATATGTTCTTCATTTTGACGTAGCTCAGCTAGTGTTCTCCGTGATGTCATCCACGGGTATCTACCAGCATTGGGTCGTCGGGACGAAACCCACGCCGCTTCTCGGCATGGATGGGCCGGTGCTATCCAATGCTGGATCATCCACTAGCTGCTGCAGCTGCTTTGAGACCCCTTTGATGGGTAAGTGAGTCGATCTGCTCTCGCCGCGCTGGAATTTGACCGCCAATTCCGCTTGACTTGCTTCTAGGCCTTGAAGGCGTTCATAGTCTCGCTTCCTCTGCTCCTCCTCCATCTTCCTCTTCTTCTCCGCAATCTTCTTTCTCGCACGGGTTCTGTAGTCGTTGTTCCAGTCTGAAAACCCTCATACCACGGCAGAGCGCCTTGCCTCGTGTTCTTCCCGGTGTTCAGGATTTCCCAGCACGCCAGAAGCTCGTCGTTCTCTCTGTTGGGCTGGAAGACCCCGCTCGTGCCTCTTCTATTGCAACAAGTATCGCATCGTCGGCTCGCTTCAGACTTGCCCTCGTCGAAACATTGCCTGTCTCCCGGTCCAATTCCCCCCCATGCGCATAGAACCAAGTCCTGACCCTTGGGGGCCAGCTCTTAGTAGCCGGAGTGACACCTGCATCCTCCATCTCTTTCTCGACTTATCCCACTTAGGCATTGCCACCGCCTAGCCACCGCCCTGACTTATGGAACTTATCCTTTTTGGCATTCTTCTTGTTTATTCTCGACCGTTCCTTAGCTAATTCCGAATCCTTGAATTTCACGAAATCGTCCCAATGATCACGTTGGTTCTCCGGTGTTCCCTTGAATCCGGAGTCTTCCTTCCTCCGTTGACGTACTTGTTCCATTCACCATTCTTGTAGTTCTTGAATGTAGTCGCCATCATCCTAAGAGCAGCCTCTTTGACTTTCTACACATCTGCTTCTGTGAAATGATCTGGTAGGGTGAAATGTTCCATGAGAGTATCCCAAAGCAGATCTTTTTGATTCTTGTCGACATAAGTAACATCTGGACGTGGCTTTGCTAGCGCTCTCCATTCTTGAAGTTTGATCGGGAGTTGGTCCTTCACAAGAACTCCGCCCTGACGAACGAACTTGTCCACAATCTTCTTAGGCGCTAATCGTTTGCCAGTAGGGCCGCATGCCTCGATATTGTACTTTACGCTCGGCTTCAACTTTTTGTTCGGGCCTCGTTTCGTCCCTTTGCCTGAAGATTTGCTCGATCCGGATGGCTGAAAGAACAAAGATCGATTCGTTAATATATCTTCAAGTCATTTAAAACATGTGATGATCACCAGATGCCTGCTTATATAAATATATATACCTCGTCGGTGTTTGTTGTTTCAGGATCAACATGTTCTTCGTCATCGTCATAATCATAGTTCATGACTTCTTCGCGATCGAATATCATATCACCCTCTCCGGTGTTGTTTAGTAATTTGGAGCCGTCATAATCTTCTTCATTCTGATTATCATCTGCCCCGCGTATCATATCGAACATGGTATGTTCTCCCTCTATATCGGTATTGTCTGCCATAGCTTTTGTTTAACTAATCCAAAAGAAATATAAAACAATTTAGTATTCAAATCTCGAATAATAGATATAATCTCGAATACATCGTCTAGAATAATAGATATAATCTCGAATACATCGTCTCGAATAATATATAATATTGAATAGTACATAACTAGCTATTAGCTAATAAAGATCGAATACTACAGAAGAATCTAGGACACTCGCGGTTCCTTCGGCGCGGGCGGTGGACACCCAAAGAGAAGGAACCCTCACAGGATCATAGCTCAAGTGAGATCCTCGAAGATACTGCCACGTATTGGAGAACCTGCCGCCCTCTAACACAACCATGTAGCGATGGAAGTGCTCGTCCTCCTCCCTGACATGGCGATGTACCACCTCCGGCGGGGCCGGGTCCCTCCGCACCGAAACTGGCTCACGCGAACGCCACCAAACGAGATCGGGGTTGACGATGGGACCCGGCGGGTTCTCGTCAGTTTACGCGCCCTCCAAGTATCACCTCCAGTGCCAGCCAGTGGAGCCCAGTCCGGACATTGGTCGGCTGGATGTCGTCATGACGGTCGACGGCGAGGATGCGGGCCGGCATCGTCGAGAACAAATACTAGCTATATGCCATAAAAAGTAACATTTTTTAATGATTGGATTTTGATAACTAAAATTTCTAACATTTCTATATAACTAACATTTCTATAACATTTCTAACAATGCTATATATAACTAACATTTCTATAACATTTCTAATATTTCTATAACTAAAAACAGAAAAAATTATAACATTTCTATATATATAACTAACATTTTATAACTATTTCTATAACTAAAAACAGAAAAATTTCTAACAATTCTAACTTTTTATAAATATTTCTATAACTAAAAGAAGAAAAATTTCTAACAATTTCTAACATTTCTAACAATTCTAACAATTCTAACATTTCTAACTATTTCGAAAAAACAGAAAAATGTCTAACAATTTCTTAAAAACAGACAAATCTATAACTAAAAATGTATGTGTGTGTGTGCGCTACCACCGGCTGGCGAGGTGAGAGGCGACGGGGCGCGCGACGACGGGACGGCGACGGGCGGCAAGCGGACGACAGGCGGCGACGACGGGACGGGACGACGGGCGGGCGGGCGACGGGCGGCAACGGGCGGCGGCGACAGGACGGGCGGCGACGGGGCGGCGACGACGGCGGGCGGCGACGGGACGGGCGGCGACGTGGCGGCGACGGGGCGGGCGGCGTCGAGGATATGGAGACGGCGAGGCGGCGGCGACGGTGCAGAGGAGAAGAAGAAGAGGAGAGATGAGAAACTGACGAAATTTTGAAGTGTTTTCTTATATAGAAGGCACCTTTAGTACCGGTTGGAGCCACCAACCGGTACTAAAGGTCTGTTTTGGCCAGGCCAAGCGGCGGGAAGCGACTCCCTTTAGTACCGGGTGGTGGCACAAACCGGTACTAAAGGCCCCCCTTTAGTACCGGTTTGTGCCACGACCCGGTACTAAAGGGGGTCTTACAAGCAGTGGTCTTGAAGTTTAGTCCCACCTCGCTAGTCGAGGGGCAACCGCACTGGTTTATAAGCCCCAGTGCGGTAGCTCTCTCGAGCTCCTCTCCTAATCAGGCCTACTGGGCCTACCTATCCTCCTCGCCTTGTGGGCCTACTGGGCCTTCGCGGGCCTGCATCCTGGCCCAACAAAAGGTTGTGTCGCTAGTCGATGCAGCCGCTTTGGCCCGAAGAGGGTGGGCTTTTTTCTTAATTTTTTTTGCTTTATTTTTTGTTTTATTTATTTTTGAGTTGTTTTTTGCTGTATTTAGAGTTTCTTTGTGAATATTTTTGCTTTAGGTACAAAAAATTACAAACTTTCTGTTAGTGCCGGTAGATTTCAAATTTGAATAGTTTAAATTTTGAATTATTTGAAATTTGTGTGAATCACTAGTTTGTGAATAACTTAACTTTGAAAAAAGTTTTTTCAGTGATTCTTTTTTCTTATGTTTAATATTAGTGTGTTTTATCATTATATTCAATTTAGTAATGCTTAGGTTATTTAAAAAATGAAATGCCTTTGTAACAGTTCAGTTTTCATCGGAAACCCTGATACTTCGAAAGAGATTATCCATTTTGTACACGAAGTGCATCCAGTTTTTGCCGTAACCCTCTCTACTTTCTTGCACATGCTATTTGTATGAAATTATGATACCATGCCAACTTTCAACCTTTTCTGAGTTCATTTGAATTGCTTTTCAATTTCAGGGTCATTTAGCTAGCTGAAAAAAAATAAGTAAATGCATGAAAAGAATTTGTTTGCACATAAAATTTCTTCGCGTTTCAAATGCCAAAACACATAACTACCCTAACTATTACAGACATTCCCTCCTGGGTGTGAAACATAGAAGAAAGTTATGATAGTGAAGCCGATCACATCCCAGATCTTTGGGTGTGAAACTTTTTCTTCGCGTGTGTCCCTTTGCGCCGTAACCATGGAAAATCTTCATCATTTAACGGGATGCTCGGGTCAATATTCACTGTGAATGGAGCAATTTCATCAAACTTTTCATAATCTTCGACTTGTCGTCTTGTCATCCACTCCCACGATGTTTCTCTTCCTAGAAAGAACTATGTGCCGCTTTGGCTCATCGTACGATGCATTCGCTTCCTTATCTTTTCTTTTTCTTGGCTTGGTAGACATGTCCTTCACATAGAAAACCTGTGCCACATCATTGGCTAGGACGAATGGTTCATCTGCATACGCATGATTGTTGAGATCCACTGTTGTCATTCCGTACTGTGGGTCTTCCGTTACCCCACCTCATGTCATATTGACCCATTTGCACCGAAACAAAGGGACCTTTAAACCACGTCGATAGTCAAGTTCCCATATGTCCTGTATATAACCATAATATGTTTCCTTTCCGCCTTGGTTTCGCATCAAAGGACACCACTGTTTTGGTTGGTGCTCTTCTTATCTTGGGTGATCGTAAAATGTATTACCATTTATCTCGCACTTTGAAAGTCATTATATTCAAGATGGTAGCTGGGACAGCAAGTACAGGTCATCTTCAATAGAGGTGTCATGCATGGTGCGTGTTCGCAACCAGTTGGCGAAACTCTGGTTTGTTCACGTGTAATCCACTCATCGACCGCTCCTGTGTTTGGAGCGTAGCAAATTCTTGTGTTCATCCATATACGGAGCCACCAAGGTGGAATTCAGAGAACTGTAGTGTGCTTGGTGAGAGAATGTCCGTCCATACATATTATTTGTTCCTCCTAGTGTGCCTTTTCCATCTAGTCTGCGCCCTTATGCCGCGATTCAGAACACCAATCGGCTTAAGGTCGAATAAAGTCAATACAAAACTCAATGACCTCCTCATTTTGATGGCCCTTGGAGATGCTTCCTTCGGCCTAGCACGGTTATGAACATATTTCTTTAAGACTCCCATGAACCTCTCAAAGGGGAACATATTGTGTAGAAATACAGACCCAAAACGTTAATCTCTTCAAGATAGGTGAACTAGGACGTGCGTCATGATGTTGAAGAAGGATGGTGGCAACACCAACTCAAACCGACAAGACATTGCACCAAATCATTACGTAACCTTGGTATGATTTCTGGATCGACACCTTCGAGAGATTGCATTGAGAAATGCACATAGCTTCACAATGGCTAATCGAATGTTTTCCGGTAGAAGCCCCTCAATGCAACCGGAAGCGATTAAGCGCCATAATCACGTGGCGATCATGTATCTTTAGGTTCGGAACTTTTCTCTACCATGTTTATTATTCCTTTATATTGACGAAGCCGACGGTACCTTAATATCGGCGTGCATTCAAAGAAGATTTCCTTCTCTTCTTTGGTAAGAGCATAGCTTGCATGACCCTGATGTATGCCGTCTTCTCCGTGCATACGTTGTTGGTCCTCCCGTGCCTCAGGTGTATCTTTTGTCTTCCCATACACGCCCAAGAAGCCAAGTAGGGTCACGCAAAGATTCTTTGTCACGTGCATCACGTCGATTGCGGAGCGGACCTCTAGGTCTTTCCAATATGGCAGGTCCCAAAATATAGATTTCTTCTTCCACATGGGTGCGCGTCCGTCCGCGTCCTTCGGAACAGGTTGTCCGCCAGGACCCTTTCCAAATATCACCTTCAAATCCTTGACCATATCATGTACATCAGCACCAGTACGGTGGCGAGGCTTCGTCCGGTGATCCGCCTCACCTTTGAAACGCTTGCCTTTCTTTCTTACGGGATGCCTGCTCGGAAGAAATCGACGATGTCCCAGGTACACATTCTTCTTACAACTATTCAAATATATGCTGTCGGTATCATCCAAACAGTGCGTGCATCCGCGGTATCCCTTGTTTGTCGTCACCGAAGGTTCTTGAGAGCAGGCCAATCATTGATGGTCACGAACAGCAACGCCTTGAGGTCAAATTCTTCCCCATGTGCTCATCCCACGACGCACACATGTTCCATTCCAAAGTTGTAAGAGTTCTTCAACTAATGGCCTTAGGTACACATCAATGTCGTTGCGGGTTGCTTAGGGCCTTGGATGAGCACCGCATCATAATGAACTTCCGCTTCATGCACAACCAAGGAGGAAGGTTATACAAACATAGAGTCACGTGCAGGTGCTATGGTTGCTGCTCTGCTCCCCAAAAGGATTAATGCCATCTGCGCTTAGACCAAACCATACGCTCCTTGCGCCATCTCGCAAACTCCTTCCGTACTTTCTTTCGATTTTTCTCCACTGTGACCCGTCGTGGTACTCTCAACTTTCCGTCTTTCTTACGGTCTTCTTCGTGCCATCGCACGCCTTGGCATGCTCTTTGTTTTGGAACAACGTTTCAACCGTGGTATTATAGGAGAATACCACATCACCTTGGCAGGAATCTTCTTCTGGGCGCCGCCCTCGACATCACCAGCTCATCGCGGCTGATCTTATAGCGCAATGCACCACATACCGGCAAGCGTTCAAATCCTCGTACTCACCGCGGTAGAGGATGCAATCATTAGGGCATGCATGTATCTTCGCACCTCTAACCCTAGAGGGCGACAGCCTTCTTTGCTTCAGACGCACTCTCGGGCAATTCGTTGTCCTTTGGAAGTATATCCTTTATCATTACCAGCAACTTTCCAAATCCTTGTCGGATACACCATTCTCGCCTTCCATTGCAGCAATTCCGGTGTGGTGCCCAGATTTTTCTTGTCACCCACGCAATTCGGTACAACAATTTTTGTGATCCTCTAACATGCGCTGCAACTTCTTCTTCTCCAAATCACTTGCATGATTTCTCTTTGCATCGGCAATGGCCCGACCTAGATCATCAACGGGCTCATCGATGCCTCTTCTTCAACTTCTTCCGCATTGCGGCTCAGCTTCTTCCGCATTACGGCTCAGCTTCTTCCCCATTGTTGTATAATCGTATTCAGGGAACCCATGGCGGGATAGTTGTCGCCGTCCTCTTCTTCTTCATTGTCTTCCATCATAACCCCTCTTTCTCCGTGCTTGGTCCAAACATTATAGTGGGGCATGAAACCGACTCAAACAGTGGACGTGAATGGTTCTTGACGTAGAGTAATTGCGATCATTCTTACAGAGACAACACATGGACAAGGCATAAAACCATCCGCCCGCTTGTTTGCCTCAGCCATAGCGTAAAAGTATGCACGCCTCAACAAAGCGGGAGAGCATCGGTCATCGTACATCCATTGCGGCTCATCTTCATTACACAACACCGAATAGACCAAATTAATACAAGTTCATACATAAATTTCATACAACACTTAAATGCAACAAACAAATAACTCTCTAGCTAAAGCATTTAAATGCAACAACAAATGCGATCAAGATCGCAACTAAGGTACAATTGATCCAACATCATAATGATACCAAGCCTCACTATCGATGGCATATTTTCTAATCTTTCTATTCTTCAAGCGCATTTTCTCCATCTTGATCTTGTGATCATCGACGACATCGGCAACATGCAACTCCAATTCCATCTTCTCCCCCTCAATTCTTTTCAATTTTTCTTTCAAGTACTCGTTTTCTCTTTCAACTAAATTTAACCTCTCGACAATAGCGTCGGTTGGAATTTCCGGTTCACATACCTCCTAGATAAAAATATCTATGTCAACTTGATGGGCATAATTTGTCATAAACACGAAATGCAACTAACAGTTTTAAAAGAGAATATACCACATCCGAATCATAACAAGGACGAGGGCCGACGGGGACGGATATCAAAACCATGGCACTATGTATAACAAACAACGACGGGTAAGTAATTATTACATGATTAACTATATATCCAAATCACACAAACATCAATTTTTTATATAAAATTACATGAACAAGAGGCTCACCACAAGGTGGTGCCGTGACGGACGGTCTTGAGGGGATCGGCGGTGGTTACGACGGAGATTTAGAAGGCACTAAGTAAACCACACCTACATATGCAAATAAGTGTTATTTTTGACCTCAAATTGCATATAAATCAAATACTAGCACATATATATATTTCATCCCAAATTACTAAACTCACAAATTAGTAACTATACAAAGCATGGGAAGTGCTAATCTAGCAATGAGAGTTGAAAGGACAAAGTTGCTAACCTTTGTGATCATTTGAATGGATGGGGGCCTTCAAATCTTGACAAATTTTGGGCAAAATTTGTGAGGAGCTCGAGGGGAAAGGGGAAGAACAGAGGAGAAGTGAGGGGAAAGGGGAAGAACAGAGTGGCTCGGATGGACGAAGGGTTTATGTACGTTGACCTATAGTACCGGTTCGTGGCACGAACCGGTACTAAAGGTGCTGGAGGGGGCCCAGACTGACAACATCCTGCCACCACCCTCATTAGTACCGGTTCGTGGCACGAACCGGTGCTAAAGGTTAGCCATGAACCGGTACTAATGAGAGCGGCCTGGCTAGCCGTTGGAACCGGCACTAATGTATACATTAGTGCCGGCTCTAATACAAACCGGCACTAATGTGCTGCACGTTTGACCCTTTTTCTACTAGTGGCTTCGGATAGTGCCTCCAGGGCTAGTGCGGCTGTCTTGTTTTCGGCGCGGAGTGCTATGTTCGGATCACTAGCGAGAGTGATTATTCCGCGGGCCGTGCATTTTGAGCTTCATGTACCCGTAATGAGGTCTGCTTGAAAAATTGTGAATGCCTCTCGTCCTAATATAGCGTGATATCCGCTGTTGAACGGGGCCACTTGGAACGTGACTTCTTCGGATCTATAATTGTCCGTGAAATAACACCACACCGAGTGTGATTTTTCGGTGCAGCGCTTCCCAAGCTAGGGATTATTCCTCTGAAGGTTGTGCTGCTTCGCTCAATACGGCTCGATCTATTTCCATTTTTGAAAAGTTTCCTCATATATGAGGTTTAGTCATGACCGCCATCCATGAGGACCTTTGTAAGCCGAAAGCCGTCCACTATGGGACTAAGCACCAGTGCGGCTGGTGCTCGAGCTGTTCAGAGTTTAGGTTCATCGCTAGCATTGAAGGTGATGGCTGTGTCACTCCATGGATTTGCTGTTGCTACTTGGTAGACTTCGGCGAGTCCGCGGATTGTTCCTTTTCGCATATTGTTTGATGCGAAGTTCTCGAAGACTGTTGATACCGTACTGGTATTGTTGGAGTGGTTTTCCAGGGCTAGAAGCTCCTCGCCACTTTTGGCCACCTGCCGTAGTATCCAACATGCTCGAAGGCTATGTGTTGGGACGGCTCCCTCTGTACTATGAAGCTTACAGGGTCCATTGAGCCATCCCTCCAGTACGGTTCCGTGCCCTTTATGGGGTTTTTGCTTTTTCGTTTTTGCATCTGGGGCCTGAGTGAGAGGCACCCTTTTGTTGCGGACTGGGGTTGGGACCAGATTATCCCAAAATTGGTTTTCGGTTTTACGGAACTCTCCATCGCACAGTACTTTCGTACTATGGACGCCAGATCGGCGAAGTGTGTAATTTTAGGACGACCGATGGCGTTCAATATTACCTTGTCTGTGCAATTATTGCAAAAGATTAAGATTGTGTTTTCCTCTCGGCAGTCCTTTATCCTGTCCATAACCAGGAGGTATCTGGACCAGTAGTGATGTACTGTTTCAGTGGGCTCTTGCCGTATTAGAGATAGATCGCATATGTCTGGGCGGGTGGGTGGACTAAAATCCGGATCCCTGCCCATCTTGGGGCTTAAAGGCCAAGGAGTTTCCGAATTCGGAAGCTTGGGTTGCTGGACACGATCCAACGAGTCCGGGGCGATGCATGGTTTTAAGTTCAATGCTCGATCGAAGTCCGTCCCTCCGCGGAAATCCGGCATGGAGGGCTCGGGAATCCGGACGTGACTAGTTTTCAATATAGGCGAAGAGTTGCCGTATTGCTCCTCTACCACTGCGACGTGGTGGGTGGCCTGGGGAGAGTTGATCTCTCTCAGATCGGTTTTAAGCCCAATCTGATCGTAGTCTGTAGTGACTCCCAGGGCGGGGATGCGATCCAAGAGCTCGTTAACAGACGAGAGCTCTATTGGACCCAATTGCTCGGCAGATTTCGAGCTGACGCAAAGATTGCTTCTGACGACTTGAGAAGTCATTGTCAAAGCGGTGGCCCGACAGGCGGTCATAAGAAAACCACCTAGCCAGATAGTTTGGCCGGCGGCCAAGGCCCCTTTGGCGAAAACACCGTCTTTGAAGACGGGTGGAGGTATCCTTCCTATCGGTGACGACACAGAGGAACTCTCAATGAAAGCACCAATGCCGGTGTCAAAACCGGCGGATCTCGGGTAGCGGGTCCCGAACTGTGCGTCTAGGCGGATGGTAATAGGAGACAAGGGACACAATGTTTTACCCAGGTTCGGGCCCTCTTGATGGAGGTAAAACCCTACGTCCTGCTTGATTAATATTGATGATATGGGTAGTACAAGAGTAGATCTACCACGAGATCAAGGAGGCTAAACCCTAAAGCTAGCCTATGGTATGATTGTTGTAATGTATGTTGTCCTACGGACTAAAGCCCTCCGGTTTATATAGACACCGGAGGAGGCTAGGGTTACACAGGGTCGGTTACAATGGTAGGAGATCTACATATCCGTATCGCCAAGCTTGCCTTCCACGCCAAGGAAAGTCCCATCCGGACACGGGACGGAGTCTTCAATCTTGTATCTTCGCAGTCTTGGAGTCCGGCGGACGATGATAGTCCGGCTGTCCGGACACCCCCTAGTCCAGGACTCCCTCAAATGAGATGCCTCAAGCCCAGTTCATCATTCGAAGGTGGATTAACCCCTATGTGAACCCTCGTGAGAATGCCAGAGGGAATGAGTTGTTCGGGACCAAGCAGCAGAATCTCATCTACATCGATGTGATCAAGTCCAAGCACAACATCTATGTTCCAATGCAGTGGATTGATATGAATC
The DNA here is from genome assembly GCA_021437245.1 of Aegilops speltoides. Classification (NCBI taxonomy): domain Eukaryota; kingdom Viridiplantae; phylum Streptophyta; class Magnoliopsida; order Poales; family Poaceae; genus Aegilops; species Aegilops speltoides. The sequence goes on along the minus strand of CM038144.1, from coordinate 471,295,282 downwards.
ATCTGAGGAAGGACCGGACGTACTTTGGTGAGGCATCGGACTTGGTGGAGCAGTTTGGCATTGAAGACTTTATCATGTTCCACATGGACTTTGACCCGAAGATCGTGGCTCAGTTCTTTGCTTCCGTCCACTTACACATGGATGAGGAGCGGACCATGACTTGGATGACCAATGTGAAGAGGATGTCGGCTAAATGGAATGAATTCATGGAGATGCTCCATGTTCGTGATGAGTGGCTCAATGTGCCCTTTGGTGTCCGCCTCACAGCAACCCAGAGTCCGCCAACAAGAACAAGCTTCAACCGTTCCTTGTGGAGACGAAGTTAGCCAATGGCATGCAGTCTTGGGTACTCAATCCTTTCCTTGGTGTCATGCGTCGGATCTTCCACAACACTCTCTTTCTGTGCATTGTGATAAGGATAAGGTGCATGCTTATCTCGTGGATATGATGCTTCTTTGTGAGGAGGCGCCTCGTCAAGTTACCCAACCCCTGGACATCTCTCATATCATGTCGGTTGAGCTCCGGTTTGCAGTCTACAATCGCAAAGTTCCCACCTATGGTCCATACCTCGACCTCTTGATCTCGAAGACTTGGGAGAAGCTCTATCCGGATGAAGATTTTTCCTGCTCCAAACTGGGTTTGCCACGAGCATATCAAGCTGCGTCAGAAGAACAAGTGGGCCAATACCACTACCAGGGCTAAGGCTGAGGCTGCTAGGATGAATGTTGATGAGGACGAGGTTGAGGAGGAGGAGTATGAGGACACACTACAGCAGAATGCTGCTAACGTGACATTACGACCAGAGACCCTTCGAGAAACTGTGTGCGATGCAATAATCACAAAAAGGTGGTGTCAGAGAACCATAAAAAATGTCCAAAACATTTGCGACGACGGATGCATAAAACACGGTTCAGATTTTAGTTGCGTTTGCGATCTAGGGCATACGGTTCAGTTCAATTAACTATTTGCGATGAGGTGGAACAAAAGAAACGGGCAGCCAGATGAAGGCGTGTGCGATACACATCATACGGTTCACTAGGATGAACTGTTTGTGATTAGGCAACACAAAAGAAACGGTCAGGCAGATCAAGGTGTGTGTGATATACGGCATGCGGTTCACTCGGATGAACTGTTTGCATTGAGACAAGATAACAGAAACGATTCAATATAGCAAGATGTGTGTGATACATGGCAGACAGGTCTGTAATCTGAAATTTGTGCGAAGGCCGATAATAACACAGACGATTGCTTCTAATAAGACGTATGTGATATGCTTTGTCTACACAACATGTATTGTCCATTGTGGGATAGGCAGTCATCCGGACGCCGTAAGGATGCGAAGAGGCATCCTATATCAGTAAAGACTAGCAGTTCCACCAGTAGCTCATCTAAGAGAACTCTCAAGTTAAGTGTGCTCAGGCTGGATCAGCCATGGGATGGGTGACTGGATGGGAAGTTGTGTTGATGTTAAATTAACTGATAGGATGGGTCATATTGGTCAAATGACCAAAATGTCCCATTCACTCAGCTAATTTAACCTCGAGGTCCTTGTTTTTTATTTTTATTTTACTTTTTAACATATGTTAAAGAAGGTCTACAGCATTACTTTTTGAAAATGTGTATACATGGCATACAGCTGATCCATCTGACCTTTTTGTGATGGAATAAGCCGTGTGTGTTGTGGGCAAACACTTGCTAGTGTACAACCGTTTGCAATTGATGAAGTCATCACTGATGGGTTCCCTAGTGTGGTCCTTGTTCATCTCATCATTATCTACTACTTGTGCTAGCTCGATGTTCCTTTATATTTTAAGTTTGCATTAATTGATGGCGTTCTATGAACATGCCACCATTTCCCGCCATTTCCTCACCCGTTTCCCGCCACCGAGCGATATTGCAGATAAACCTAGGAGCGGCGCGACGCACAGAGGCAACAAGCACAGCCTGTAGCACATCCACTTTTTCCAAGCATGCCAATGCACCAAAGCGCCGCCTCTGCCATCAACCTCATCGACGAGGAAAACCAGAAGGCGCCACGGCCCGTCAAGGCCGTGACGCTCCCGGGAAACGCGATGGACGACACCGTGATGTGTGTCATTGCTAGGGTAGAGCAGACCTTTGGTGCATGGTGCTTCAGCGCCGCGGATCAAGATAGGTATGTCAGCGACGAGAGGCTGCAGCTCGCCGCACAACATGATCGATGGCGCACCGCAGAGGAAGCTAGGCGCGTCCGCGCCGATAGGCTGTGGCTTGCCGCATGGGAGAGCGTTGGAGCGCCGCGGAGCGAGAGGCGCGGCGTGCCGCACAGCAAGAGCGGATCCATCGGTGCTTGCCAGCTGTCGACAGGGCGTCGCAGCTAGGTACACGTCCTGTTAGTAGCCTCATTCCTCGCTAAGAATGGGCACAGGCCCTCTGCGCCATACTTGCACCAGAGGCCGGCCGCGTCGTACTTGCATCGGACGCCCGCCGCGCCGTTTGCCTTGTCCACGGCCCGCTCGATGCCAACACGCTGGTCGGTAGGCTCCACCGCCTCCTTGGCCCAAGTGTCCACCTGGGCGCAGTAGAGGAACATGGACGTCGCGTCCATGAGGTGGTGATCTCCGATGAAATAGCCAACTTGGAGCTCGAGATCGCGCTCCAGATGTACCGCGAGCGTGTTGACCGCTTGGACGAATGCCTGCACGAGTTCAGGCAGAGCCAAGAGCTACCATATGCAAGGGCTGCTGTCATGGTCTCATGAACGCATTTTATTTTGTTGAGTCATTTTGACGTGGATAGCTATGTATTCACATCAATCATACTATTGCTCTGTTTCAGTGTGTGTACTCTGTTTTCCGTTCTTATATGTTCTGTTTCAATGTGTGTTTATACGCTTTCCATTCTGTATATGTGGATGATAATAGATAGATTCAAATTAGTATACAAGAACAGATAGAAAATGGAATTCATAATATATATAATATTAATTGTTCGTTAGTTCATCACAGAATATATATAATATCATCACATATATGTGATGATACTTAACTACTAGGTACAATGCATAAAATTGAAAACGAACAATACTAAAACTAATAATCCTCCACAGGGCCAGATTCCGGCAGCCCCGCCAAGATCTCCACAGTGTGGCGTCTTCCCAGAGCAGAGGCAGTACTCCGCCCCCTCCGCCTCGCAGCGCTTGACGTGTCGATCTGCCTCTTGCAGGCGGACGCACGCGAACGGTCTTGCCATTTAATTGGGCACCCACCGGAGCTCCTCATCGGTGGCACGGTGGAGCTTATCGGCCCAGCTCCACGCAGCGATGAGGCGCCTAGGGCCTCTAGCCTTCCTCGCGAAGTACCCATCTTCGTACACCTCCTACGCACGACGACGCGCCCGCCCCCAAAGCTCCGCCGCCTCCTTTTTCTAGGCGGCATCATGGGCTTCACAGGCCTCCTGGTACCTGGCATCCTCCTCCGCCATCTCCTTCTTGAAAGCCACTTGCCTGGCTTCTCAGCCGGCGACAGCGACTTCCAAAGAAAAAGATTGTACTGGCCCCAAAACCAATCCAAAGTTGGGGGGTCTGGCGCAACCTTGTCCGGCAGCACGTTGGTGTCCTCGTCACTGCTCTTCGAGTGAGCCTCCTCGTGCGGTGGCGCCTCCTCGTTTGTGCGTGGGCGGACTGGCGGCGCCATGGCAGAGATTTGAGATAGATAGATAGATAGATAGATAGATAGATAGATAGATAGATAGATAGATAGATAGATAGATAGATAGATAGATAGATAGAGAGAGAGAGAGAGAGAGAGAGAGAGAGAGCACGAGAGGGCGAGCAAGGGGAGGATCTAGATGAGAATGTAGGCGGGATGACGTGCTCAAGGTAGTATTTATTGGCGGCCGGAATCTAGATCGTCAAGAACAGTACACGCGCCGGTTGCCAGAATTTACGAGTACTGTAGTGTGAATTACACATGATTCCCGCAGCAAAATCCGTGTGTGAACATAATAGCTGACGGTTCCCAATGCAGAACCATGTCTGATTAATAAAGCCCGCCACCCACCTTTCAAAACTCGAGGCGTGAAATAGAGAGCTAATCGTGTGGGGCCGGTTGTCTTGCGAGATTTTAGATTTTCTTTTTTCAACACCAGATGTTTACATCGTCTGATGATTTTTGAACTCGCACACAAGTACACAAATATGATTTTTCAAACCGTTATGGTTAGCCGTTGCATGTAGAGTAGTTCAAATTTGAATTACGACCATTAAATGACTAGGATATCACTTAAATGTCTTCAAAAGGTCAAATTACCCCTGAAATTTCCCAAATTTTCACATGACAGTTAGTATTAGTGCACATTACACGTAGAAAAAAATTTGAAGGCCGCAAGAGGCTATCTGCCGTTCGTCATCAAACATGCATTGTTCCCTCTCGGAACCACGAGCCTTCTAGTGAGTTGGTCCGGTTTGTGAGGGGTGTGTGTCCAAACTTTCGTCAAGCAAGCCAATTTTGTACCACATCATCTTTGTGGTATGACATTGCATCAAGCAAGGTTTCATGTTTTCTGATCATTTTCTAATTTTTTGGAATAACAATTCCATGGCACTCCATGCATGTATATGCATGTGTCCATGTCGTGAGACCAATATGTTTGAAAATTCTTCTAATTTACTGCACATGGAATTAACTCGCACACAAGTACACAAATATGATTTTTCAAACCGTTATGGTTAGCCGTTGCATGTACATCTAGTTCAAATATGAATTACTACGGTCATTAAATGGCTAGGAAATCACTTAAATCTCTTTAAAAGGTCAAATGACCCCTGAAATCTTCCAAATTTTCACATGACAGTTAGTATCAGTGCACATTACACGTAGAAATTTTTTGAAGGCCGTAAGACGAAGCTATCCGCCGTTTGTCATCAAAGATGCATTGTTCCCTCTCGAAACCACGAGCCTTCTAGTGAGTTGCTCCGGTTTGTGAGGGGTGTGTGTCCAAACTTTCGTCAAGCAAGCCAATTTTTGTACCACGTCATCTTGGTGGCATGCATTACATCAAGCAAGGTTTCATGTTTTTCTGATCATTTTTTAATTTTTTGGAATAACAATGCCATGGCACTCCATGCATGTACCGCATGTGTCTATGCCATGAGACCAATATGTTTGAAAATTCCTTCTAATTTACTGCACATGGAATTAACTCGCACACAAGTACACAAATATGATTTTTCAAACCGTTATGGTTAGCCATTGCATGTACATCTAGTTCAAATTTGAATTACGTACGGTCATTAAATGGCTAGGAAATCACTTAAATCTCTTTAAAATGTCAAATGACCCTTAAAATTTTCCAAATTTTCACATGATAGTTAGTATCAGTGCACATTACACGTAGAAAAAATTTCAAGGCCGTAAGAGGAAGCTATCTACCGTTCGTCAACAAACATGCATTGTTCCCTCTCGAAACCACGAGCCTTCTAGTGAGTTGCTCCGGTTTGTGAGGGGTGTGTGTCCAAACTATCGTCAAACAGGCAATTTTTTGTACCACATCATCTTGTGGTATGACATTACCTCAAGCAAGGTTTCATGTTTTTAATTTTTTGGAATTTGAATGCCATGGCACTCCATGCTAAATTGTGTCATAGCTGTTAGACCAATATGTTTGAAAATTCCTTCCAATTTACTGCATGTGGAATTAAATCGCACACAAGTACACAAAATATGACTTTTCAAACCATTTTGGTTATCTGCTGGATGTACATGTAGTTCAAATTTTAAATTACGGTCATTAAATGGCTAGAAAATCACTTAAATGTCTTAAAAGGTCAAACGATCCCTGAAATTTTCCAAAATTTGACATGAAGTTGTATTAGGACTACAAATTTTCTCGTACATTTAAAACACCATCTGTTGTCACTTTACTCCAAATTCGTCTTTCACAGCTAATAAAAAATATCTACAACATCACATACATTTGTTTTGTAGGAATCATTTGCGATGAAAAAATCTTGGTCTATTTAAGTCTTCCTCCTTAAGCTTCGCCGGCTCGTTTGCTCCAGTGCCGGCAACCCCCGAATCCACGAATCATGATCCTCATTCCCGCACCCCCTTCTTGCAAAGATGATGCAATGGAAACGCTTCGTGAAGGCCCGTCCGATGGCCGCACCCCCCACGCTGCCGCCTACGCCGACAGTGGGGCCGCCTATGTCGAGAGTGCCGCCGCATCTGCATAGAGCACGACCGCTTCCGCCGAGAGGGCATCTACAGTAGCCAACAGGGCAGCTGCAGCAGCCGAGATGGCTGCAGCTGCTGCTGCGATGGCGGCTGCAAAAGCCGAGAGCACTCGAGCTGCCCTCTATGCCGCCGATGTCGCCGTGGCCCGGGACCATCCATGCCAAGATATCCCAGGCCACCTCGGAATCCAGCATGCAACCCACGTCCGAAAAGGCGGTGGTGTCCATGGAGCACCTGCTTCCTCATGAGGTCGTCGAGCGGGAGCTGGAGATGCAGGAGGCGGCGGAGATCGAGGAGCGCCGGGAGGAGGAGTTGTGTGTGGCCCAGGTCGAGGTAGAGAAGAGTCTGTTCGTCAAGGAATCAGCGGTGGAGTACCAACGCGAGCTCTGGCGCAACCACTAGTACGTGTACTACAACCTTGAGGGCAGTGCCGAGGACGCGTTCGACTTCAGCAGGGGGGACGCGGAGTCCACCAACGCCGGCATGTCGCCAAGACAAGTCATCGACAACTCATCTCACACCGGTGATGCATGGGCCAGTGCGGCGGCGGATTTGTTAAAATTATTCATACTTAGGCTTTGTTTCTAATGCTGGTCTTTTGTTAGAGCAATTTTTAGGTGAACTATCTCTATTTCATTACTAAAATTGATCGATTCAGTAAGTCTGGTATGTGTGTTGTACGCTATTTTGTGTGCCCAAATTAGCAAGCGATGTTAAATTATGCAATGACGTACGCAGGGGAATTTCCACCAAAATTTCAATTTTCAAACTCATCCCATGCGCGTGAAGCAGAAGAATCGTTTGCGATGCACACTATCGTTCAAAGTGAATGTTGTCCGGCGGCACCGTGCGCAAAGTTTCCCGCCACATTTCGAAATTTTTGGCCTACCGCTAAAATATCTACCCTCCCCCTCCCCATCCCCTTTTCTCCCCGACCACAAGTCACATTTCCCCTGTTTCCCCCTTCCTTCCTAAGCTATAGCCACTTTCTCGATTGGCTCCTCGCTCTCGCCGTCTTGCATCCTACCGCCGGGGTCGCCATGGTCATCTTCAAAGACCTCTCCAGCGGTTCCTCCTCCGACGACGACTCCACCACCTGGGTATGCCTCTCTTCTCTCTCTTGGGCTATGACTTTGAATGAAGGATTTTTACCCGGCGGTTGATTTGAGTCATTTCTTCCTCTTGTAGTTTCCTAGGACCTTCAGTTGCAACGAATGGAGCGGGGTGGCTGAAGATCTATCTGCTCGTTGTCACCATCAATCTCCATGCATGAAGCTAGTTGCGTTTGAATCTGTGGACAGTGGGAGGAAGTTTCTGGCATGTGCAGAGAAGGTTAGATCCGCTTTCGTTGTCACAAATCATTTGTTAGATGTGATTTAGGCACTGTCATTGTCCCAACCCATTCATACCATACCTTCAACCAAACGCATCCTAAGGCAATGTCACACTTTATACCTAGTATCTAAAAATGTTGCTATCTCATCAGCGGTGCCATTAAAAAATTATTTGGCACCGCTTCAGCGGTTTGTCGAGCCAACTTGTCCACACATCCGAGTAGCCAAGCAGTAAAGTACTAAATCTTTATGCCATGAAGGAACTGAGCATCGGAGCAACTAGGTGCTCCGGAGTTTGGGTCCCTGATTTTTTTTCTGCTGCATCGGCTCGCCAGTGCAGGGCACCGGTGCGAGATGTAGCAATAGTTGTCTTTACATCGGTTTTGGCATACATAGTGGACGCCTTAGTGATATTAGTTCTATGTTACTAAATTTGTGCATGTACACACCTGTTAGTATCAATTTGCTGTCATCCAAACACTGTCGCTATGCTGTTGCATTTATATTTACGTTCCTCATAAAATGTTCAATTTGTTATTTATAGTACATGAGTAAGAACTTGTAGCGTTGTTGTAGTTAATTATAGCTTCTGATGTTTCAGAATTTGGTTCTTGTCTAAGTAGCAAATAATTCATTTGCACATTGATGTTTTTTAGATGATATGTCATAATTAACCTGTTTCTTCAGTTTTTCAAAATAAGTATTCACTACTAGGGAAAAGGCTAGCAGCAGCTGGTTTTAGGTTTATTTAGCGCGGTACCCGCTACTAATAAGCGCTACTGACTAACTTATAGCGATAGCTGGTGCCACCCGCGCTACAGCTAACGTATAGCAGTAGCGCGGGTTTAAACCCGCGCTACTACTAATCTGTAATCTCCGAATTTTTTTTTTTGAATTTTTTCGAAATTTTTTTTTGATTTTTTTTCGAAATTTTAAAATTTCTGAATTAATTTAACTCAGATCTCTAATCACCCCTCATCATTCCAAATCATCTAACTTCCCGGACGGTCACCCATCCTCTCACTACTCCAGCCTGAGCACACTTAACTTCCAGGTTCTATTCTCCCTCGTTTCCAAGTCTGCACTTGTTGTTTTCCTGACAATAGTGAGATGTCAATCCTATTAACCTTAGGAATTTAGCTTGAGCATGAACTCACACATTTCAATGTTTGAGTTTGAAACTATTGTTCTAAAATATTAGTAACACTAATATTTCTTGAATAATTAGTTTGACCACAGTTTGACCAGATTTGACCACAGTTTGACCAGATTTGACCACAGTTTGACCATAGTTTGACCAGATTTGACCAAAATTCAAAAAAACTAAAATAATTATTTATTAACACTAATATTCTTGAATAATTAGTTTGACCATAGTTTGACCAGATTTAACAAAAATAAAAAAAACTAATTTTTTTTTTTGAATTTTTTTGCCTCCAGATCTTAAAAGCCCCATAACTTTTTTTCTGTTAGGCTTTTGAGGATTTTGAAAACGTTTAACGGGGTTCCCCCAGTTAAATTTGGATGTAACTTTTCGAGTAGATGCTTTTTGATATAAAAAACTTTTTCATCCGAGTTCGTATGCAAAAGTTATGGCCATTTTACAATTTTCCAGAGAGATTTTGCAAATAAAGTCAAAATTCATATTTGTAAATTTTCCCAACAACTAGACCACATATCACATGGGAAACTTATTTTCTTTTATTTTTTTGACATTTTTGTCATTTTCTTTTATTTTTTAAAACTGAAAAGGCGGTCCCGGGGGTAGACTTTGACAATAGGCCATACCAGCGCTACTACTATGACATACGATTAGCGATGGCGGGTTTTAACCCACGCTACTCCTAAGTTGATAGCAGTAGCGCGGGTTAGTAGTAGCGAGTGTTAAAAACCCGCGCTACTGCTATCAACTTAGTAGTAGCGAGGGTTAGAAACCCTCGCTACTACTATGGCCTATCCCGGGGGGCACGGTAGAGACCGCTTAGTAGTAGCGAGGGTTACAAACCCGCGCTGCTGCTATCAACTTAGTAGTAGCGAGGTTTAAAAACCTGCGTTGCTAGTAAGTAGCAGTAGCGAGGGTTTTTAACCCTCGCTGCTGCTAAGATTCTGTGTATAGCCTTTTCCCTAGTAGTGATTTGGTGATTTTCTATGTTCACTACAGGAATATGCTATATTGCCGCCTGCCATGGCGGACGGCAAAGGCACGGATGGCAGACGGCAAAGACCTTTGCCGTCAGCCGCGGACGGCAAAAGGTGACGGCAAAGTAGGGGACGGCTAAGAGCTGCGTTGCCGTCTGCTTCGGGCAGCTGACGGCAAAGGCTCCTTTGCCATCAGCAGCGGACGGCAAAGAAGATGGACGACAATAAATGCGTTGTTACTCCGTTAGGTGGTTAACGGCAGTACTTTGCCGTCCGCTGCGGACGGCAAAGCCTTTGCCGTCACCATCAGAGGCAAACCGACCAAATTGGTCACCTCCGAGGAGCACGATTGCCTGCCACGTGTCCTCTTTGCCATCCGCCGCCGATGGCAAAGAGCCCTTTGCCGTCGGTGGGCGACGGCAAAAGCGCGCATATTGTCTCTTTTTTCTATTTTTTAATCCAACAATTTTCACAGCAAATATATATGACATATATAGATATATTTAACAGCAAACATATCACATATCAAAGTTTCATCAACATAGCAAAGTTTCATCAAGTTCCATCCATATACATTGTTCCATCCATAAGCATTGTTCCATCCATACACATTGTTCCATATACATATTACATAGCAAAGTTTCATCACCATAGCAAGTTCTATCATAGCAAGCTAGATACAATGCAAAGTTTTAGCAAAGAAAAAGCAAGCACTCCATCATAGCAAGCTAGCTTCCATGAAGTGAATGAAATCTGCAAAATGGTAAATAAGAAAGTTAGAAATAGGTGAATAGAACAAGAAGAATACTAGAACACGAAGTATATTTTATTTATGAGCTAACTTAGGTGAAATGGATCATATATGAGCTAACTAAGTTGAAATGGGTTGTTCATGAGCTAACTTTGGTGAAATGGATCATTTATGAGCTAACTTAGTTGAAATGGGTCATTTATGAGCTAACTAAGGTGAAGGGCATTGTTTTTGAGCTAAGTAAGGTGAAATGGATCGTTTTTGAGCTAACTTAGGTGAAATGGATCATTTATGAGCTTTTATGAGCTAACTTAGTTGAAATGGGTCGTTTATGACCTAACTTAGGTGAAATGGATCATTTAAGAGCTAGTTTAGGTGAAATGGTTCATTTTGGAGCTAACCTAGGTGAAATGGGTCATTTTGGAGCTAACCTAGGTGAAATGGGTCATTTTAAAGCTAACGTAGGTAAAATGGATCATTTACGAGCTAATCTACTAAAATGGGTCATTTTAGAGCTAACTTGGATAAATTGGATCACTTGTAAGCTAACTAAGGTAAAATGAGTCATATTAGAGCTAAATTAGGTAAAATGGATTGTTTATGAGCTAACTAAGTTAATTATGCAATTTTTGACATAAGTAAGCTTATTAAGTCATTTTGAAGGAAAGGAAGCTAACTCTAGGTCATTATGGTAAGCATATTGGAGGAAATAAAGCTAAGTCTAAGTCTAGAGAAACTTACCGCGATCAGGGAGGTGTAGGAGCGGGCTGGCTCGTGCCGGTAGCTGGATAAGGATCGTGCGATGCGTTTCTGGAGTTAAGCTGCACCAAAGATCATTTCCGATGTCTCGTTAGCATTATGACACTCAAATGTTAAGACTAGCAAGTAATGTCCATTCAAATTAAACTCACCGTGCTCCCAGGAGCAATCACTGGCATCGGTGGAGCGGTCTGACCGGACTTCTCGCACACGGACTGCACATTTGGTTTTCACATTAGAGTCATACTAGTTAGTAATGAGACTCAAATGTTAAGACTAGCAAGTAATCTGCAGAAGAAACTTACCACAAGGAGCTCATACATGGCCCTTGCCTGCGTGTCATTCCGTGCCCTCTCCTCCTCCAACATCTTTGTCGTCCTCTCCTCCAACTCCCGCTGCCTCTCCGCCGCCTTCGCCAGAAGTTTCTCCGTTCTATCTCTCTCACTCTGTATAGCAGACTGCAACACACTCACACGACCATTTGTAATCATTGATGGAAGCGCACACAATGTAATGGAGAAAGATAGCTGAGTACGTATAACTAACCTTGATGGCGAGTTGGACTGGCCGTTCACGAGGCCTTATCTCAGGAGCAGAGCTCGACTGGCACGCCTTGATCTCCGGGAGAGTGCTAGGACAACAGATAAGTCCATCTCCCATGGCTATGGAGCCATGGGACCTCCCGCCACCAGATATCATGAGCAACTCTGTATCAATGGGACCCTGGCTCGGGTTAAAGTCCTCCCCTTTCCTCGCCTGCCACTGATCTCTATATTGCATGAGCTTTTCATGGGCGGAGATGTTGGTGAAGTTCTTTGGATCATCGAGGTCAGACGCAGAGAATGCCTTGACTTTCTTGTAAGAGCCAGTGTGGGCCATGGCATATAGGTCGTACACCTCTGGCACCTTATCCGCCTTATTGTAGCGTGCCTGAAAGAGAGAAACAAAGTAAATTAGTAATTAAAGGGCTAAAGCTAGCATGATGAATGAATTGCATGAATCATGAAGCAAACCACATACCCAGTTCCGCCCGTACTGAAATAAGTTGGAGCTGCCTTGGTGGTGTGGCTGTCGGGGCGGTCTCTCTGTGGCCTCGAGCACCTATGGGGCAGGGGGCCCCTTCTAGTCCGGCAAGGGAGCGGAGGGCGTGCGCAGAGCAGATCAAGGTCGGGCGCGCGGGGGAGACGGGCGATTTTTACCCAGCTTCGGAGCTCTCCGGAGAGATAAAACTCCTACTGCTCCGCTTGCCACCTCACTCCGCACGGCTACGCAGTGCCTCGCCACGTGCTCCTGGGATGGCCCTTGGGTGACACGTTGCTGGATGTGCTGGAGTTTGGGTGTAGGGTGGCAGCCCTGCCGCGGCAAACGCCATGCCGCGGTCCTTCTCTTGCCGCGCCGGCAAGCTTGTCGGCCGTCGGGCCTTACCGGGACGCGCGGGGCGTCGCAGCAAGTCTTCTGAAAGCACCTTGGTTGGCCTTCCCGGCAAGCTCCTCTTGCCGGGGCCTTTGTCCTCCCCGGCGAGCTTCTCTCGCCGGGATCTGTGTCTTCTCATTCGATACTTTGTTCTTGAATGGCAGTAATAGGTAATGACGGAGGGTCTTGGCGGGCGCCCGGCAAGCCTTGCCACGGGGCGCTGCGACTGCCCGTGCACGAGTTCGGGGTACTAAGGTACCCCCTACTTTAGTACACCGACAGGAGCCCCCGGGCCTGGGCCATACACGGTGCCGAGCGTTATTGGGCCAGGCCCAGAACAGTGCACGGGCACGCGTGGCCTGGGTCCACAGAAAATCGGACTTCGTGTCCACCGCGTCCTCCCGTAACGGCACGCGTCAATAGCGGCGTCGTGGGAGGCGTGGGTGGTGTGTGCGACTTTCAGGGCATTCACCCCCGTGATCACGGAGCAGGGCGGGGTCACTTCATCTGTCGCCTCGGCTTTGCCTCCCCGCCACGCGGCTCCCATGCGCGTGGGGTCGTGGGCGGCGAAGGTGGGAAACCGAGCCGTCACGGGCGGGGATGGTGGGTCGGCCCCGTTCCTCTGCCCTCCCCGTGCTCCGATTGGCTGAGCGGGGCGGCCGATCCCCCACCTCGCTCCTTAAAAAGGGCGGAAGGGGAGCGCAAGAAATCCCGCACTTCCTCCTCTTCCTCTTTCTTCAACTTCTGCTACTCTTCCTCCCATCTGCCATGGAGGGAGGGAACCCTGGTCCTTCATCGGTGGCGGCAAGGGTCGCCACCAGGTAGCGCGCCTCTCCTATCCGCGCTGTGGTGGCGGTTGCCACGAGGGAAGAGGGAGGGGCGAGGCCGTGGACGAGGTCTAGGACGTGGCGGGCGCTGGGAAGAGGCGGGCGGGCGATGCGCCACCCCGCCTCCGCCGGGCGGCTCCTCTCCTCGAGGCGGTCCACACCGGGACGCACAGGAGTTCTTCGTCTGCTGCACGGGCACCTCGTCGCCGCCTCCGGCTTCCGGCCCGCTTATGAAGGCGATGGAACCGGACCCGCCCGAGATGTTGGAGTTGCAGGCTGCGGGATCAGCGGCACTCGAGTTAGTGTCGATCCCCAGCCCCGGCGTGATGTACTTCGATCGAGGGTGGAAGACGTTCAAGATCCACAGCTTGACGGCGGGTTTACCTCCATTTTAAGTTAATGGAGGGCGACCTTCTCGCCGCCAAGGTCTTCGGGACTCGGCACCCGGCGAGATGCTGCGTGGACAGCTCCTCCGATAGCGAAGACTCCCCCTCGAGCGAGAGTGACGAGGAGGAGAGCGACAGCGACGACGACGACGGCGGTGAGTCCGACTAGGCGTCGGCCGTCGCCTCGTGCGCCACCGGCGACCCCATCATCCGGGTCGCCGGCCTTCTGAACTCCCCGGGGCCGTCTCCTTGGGTGGCTGGCGTAGGGAGGCTGCGGAAGAGGAAGAGGGGTGGCGGCAAGGCCGTCAAGTCGGAGTACGAGGGCGAGGTGCCCTCGACAGCGTGTTGACATCCTGCCGCCTCGTCTTCGAGCTCTGCTTCCGGCGCCTCCGTCTCCGCCAAGCTCCTGGCCGGCTCCCGGGGTGTTCTCTTAGTGTCTTCTGGCAACCGTAGCTCACCTAGGCGCCCCTTTTGCCCTTCCCGGCAAACTTCTCTTGCCAGGGCCTCCTTGACCTACCTCCTGAAGAGAGAAACAGGAGAGGGATTACTGGCATCTTATCTCTCTTTTTTTATTTGTAAGCCTTCGGGCCTTAGCTGCATTAAAAACTTGTAATCCTCTCTTTCATGTTTTTCATCCTCTATGGACTTGTACTGAATTGGGATGTTTTTTAATGAAAAGAGGGGAATGCTTGCCGGGTTATGTCCTTTACTTGATTCTGTGCCTTGTATGTTTCCACCCTACGCTTTTAGGAAACTTGCGGCACAAACACACTTGTTGAAAAGGAACGTCGGCAGCTTCTTGTGAAGTGCTGCTTCCGCAAGAAACCTTGTCGGGCGAGTTGCAGCAAGACTTGTATTGTTGAGCGGACTCGAAAACAAATCAAAGGCGCAACTTGGCCGCGATTCGCTCCTCCTCGCGCACAGTGTTTTTCCATACAAGGCACACTCGTTCAAGGACGCGGCCTCGCATTCCCCAGTCCATAAGAGGATGCATGATGAGGGATGAAAAACTTATCTCATATCACTGCCCCCGGCGACTCTGGCTCGCCGGAGATGAATCTTGGTATTTGCAGCCCCCGGCAACTCTGGCTTCGCCGAGACCCAGGTGCATGTGCGCCTTTCTTTGCCCTTGTCGCTGGCGTCGCGGTCCCCGGGGATCCTGGCTTGCCGTGAAGGAATTTCGGTACTCACAGCCCCCAGCAAAGCCGGTTTGCAGGGGCCCAGGTGCCGGCGCGCCCCTCTGTCCTTTCCTTGTCGCTGTTATTTTAGTCACGAAAATAACTTAGACAGCGCCGCAATAAGTTATTCTTTCGTGGCGTAACTTTAGGTTGGGTAACGCAATGCCATGCTTCGCCCTTCGTATGTTTATACTCTACGCTTTTTAGGGGACTTGCCGGTGCATACACGCTTGCTGAGTGCGGAACATCAGCAGCCCGCTGGCGGTGTTGCCTCCGGCAAGAAACCTCACCGGGCTAGTTTTAGCGCGCTTTCATTGTCGAGCGGACTCGAAAACAAATCAAGGGCGCAACTCAGCCGCGAGTCAGCTCCTCTGCGCACAAGTTTCTCATACGAAGGACGTCCCACGGCAAGGCTTGCTATGTTACATCCTCTACCCCATTATACCCCTTGTATGTTTTTACCCTACGCTTTTAGGAAACTTGCCGGCGCTAACACACTTGCTGAGTGCGGAACATCAGCAGCCCGCTGGCGGTGTTGTATCCGGCAAGAAACCTTGTCGGGCGATTGCAGCAAGCACTTTCATTGTTGAGCGGACTCGAAACAAAGCAAGGGCGCAACTTAACCACGAGTCGGTTCCTCCGCACACGGGTTTTCCATACAAGGCACAAACGTTCAAGGAATGTAACATAAAAATTTAAAACTGGAAGTGTTCTGTACTCAAACTTGGGCAACTTAGCTTTTCCGTCTTCCGTGCTTCGGCAGGGCCGCACTCCTCCCCGGATCTCCTCCCTTGTACGTTTTCACCCTCACGCTTTCAGGGAACCTGCCGGCGCAAACACACTTGCTGAGTGCGGAACATCAGCACCCCGCTGGCGGTGTTGCCTCCGGCAGGAAGAACTTGTCGGGCTAGTTGCAGCGCGCTTTCATCGTTGAGAGGACTCGAAACAAATCAGGGGCGCAACTTAGCCACGATTCGACCCCTTTGCGCATGTGTTCTCCATACAAGGTAACGGATTTTCAGGAATACAACTCAAAAGTTTGAAACTGGCTGCTTTTGCCCCATTGGCGGTGGAGCTCGATGGCACGTCCTCGACGGCAGCAAAGCACTCCGGAGAGGTGCGCTTCTTTGGAGCAGCACCAGAGCTGTTCTTGCCGGGCTTAGTCTTTGGTAGATCTGCCTTTGCCTTCTTGCACTTGCCGGTGGAGCTCGATGGTGCGTCCTCGACGGCAGCGCAGCACTCCGGAGAGGCGCGCTTGCCGGAGTGGGCACCAGAGCTACTCTTGCCGGTCTTAGCCTTTGGGAGATCTGCCTTTGCCTTCTTGCACTTGCCGGTGGGGCTCGATGGTGCGTCCTCGACGGCAGCGCAGCACTTCGGAGAGGCGCGCTTGCCGGAGTGGGCATTAGAGCTGCTCTTGCCGGACTTGGCTTTCTTCTTCCCCCGGGGAGCTTCAGCGGCAAGTGGCTTGCACTCTGCCGCGGCCGCTGCTTCCCGGTAGATCTTGTCGGTGCAGATAAGTGCATCCTTCTTGTTACCTTGTACTGAAATGACACTTATCGGACCAGGCATCTTGAGCACATTGTATGCGTAGTGAGAGGCTGCCATGAATTTGGCAAGCGCTGGTCGGCCGAGTATCCCGTTGTAGGGCAACGGGATATCAGCAACGTCGATTGTGACTCTCTCTGTCCTGAAATTCAGCTCGCTGCCAAACGTCACTAGCAGTGTGATCTTCCCCTTCGGCTTGCTCCTTCCCGGATTTATCCCTTGAAAGGTACCAGTTTCTTCGAGCTCGTTGTCGGGGATCTGGAGCTTTTTGAGCAGTGCGGAGGAAATCAGGTTTAGGCCGGCCCCACCGTCAACCAACATCTTCGTGACCTTGAGGTTGCAGATTGTTGGTGAGACCAACATCGGCAAGCACCCGACCGCAGTGATGCGATTAGGGTGGTCCTCAACATCGAAGATGATGGGCGTGCTGGACCACTTCAGAGGTCTGCGCGACTCGACGGACGGCTCCGCTGCGTTCACTTCTCGCACCCACTGCTTGAGTTGGCGGTGCAAGGTGTGCAGAGAGGCACCGCCGTCGATGCACAACACCTCTGTTGCCTTCTGAAACTCTTGGTCATCAGTCTCATCTTCCTCCATCTCATCATCCTCATCCTCATCTTCGTCCTTGTTGCGGCCGCGGGGAGGCCTGTCTCCTTGCCGTGGCTTGGCCTTGCCGCGGTGCCCTCCCCGGGTGGGAAGCTTCTTGCCGGATCCCCCGCCACCTTCCTGGGCTCTATCCTTGTTGCGGCGCTCGTATTCAGCTTTCTGTAGCTCCGTCATCTGCTCTACTTTCTTGCAGGTTTGGAGGTCATGGCCCTTGGTGCGGTGAATCTTGCAATATCGCTTGCCGGAGCCATCCTGCTTGTTGGCGGCTACCACAGCCTCGCCGGAGTCATTGGCTTTGGCCTTGTCGGAGGCGCCTCCATTGCCGGAATGCTCAACAGCTAGCACATCCTTAGCCTTTCTCTTCCTGTTGTTCCGCCTCCGGTTCTTCCTTGCCGGGGCGGCATCCTAACTATTAGATCCTTCTGCTCCTGCAATCTCTCCAGGGATTTTCCTCCCCTCCTCAGCCCGTGCACACTTGTCGGCCAGAGCATAGAGCTCGCTGACATCTCTGATCTTGAACATCGCCATCTCCTCCTCATCTCTGCGTTACGCGACGTTCGATGGAACGCAGCCGATAATCGCGGCAGGGTGGACGCTCGATGTTGCGCCGCACCTGGCTGAATCTCTCAGATGTATTTTGCGCAGGGCTCGCCTCCTTTTGACGAGCAGATGCAGATCGCTCTCTCGCCATGGGGTTTGTGGTCGCTGTGAAGGCGCCGACAAACTGATGACACAGTCTGCCCATGAAGAGATGGAGCCATCCGCAAGTGCATGAGCCAAGATCTGACGTTGGGTTTAAGCACCAGCGGGAAGTAGTTGGCGAGGATCTTCTCGTCGCGCCCTCGCAGCCTGCACCGCGATGGTGTAGATGCCGAGGAACTCCGACGGATGTATCCTGCCATCGCATTTCTCACGCCGCTTGAAGTTCTTGGTTTTGGGCCTTTGGACTTGCCGCAGCTCACGGGTGTACGGCAAGTCGCTCGTTCTTCGCGGCGTGCATCGCCGACAGTGGGCCCAGCGCTGGTCGATTGACGCCACGCTTTCTCCGCGCTCGATGCGAGTCGGAAGTCTTCGTGTTGTCGTTTTGGAGAACGTGGCGTTGATCACGGCGAAGTTCGCGGGTCCGACGACGCGGTGGAGTCGGCGTCGGGTTGGTCCGGCGAGCCGACGATCTTGGTTTTCGGGCAGGGAGTGCACGGAGGTGGCACCCCAGCCGTCTTGTCGGTGTCGGCTTGCGCTGGCGCCTTTGCCGAGCTTCACGCGCTCGATCGCTGGGCTTGTCGCCGTTGGCGGCCGATGAGGCTGTATATGGTCATCCTCGATCGCCAATCTTGTGTGGCGCCGAGGGTAATCAGAAGCAGCTGGACTCGGGCCGCCGCTTCCTCCGCTATCTTGGGTGGCGGTGGCGATGAGCGGCGCGAGGAGCGGATGTGCTCGGACTCCCAAATCGATTGGGAGGAGCAACACTCGCCCGGGCGATCAGACTCACTCGCGCCAAAGATGTTTGGCGTGCATGCTGACCTCGGACGTCCCGCGACCTACCAGCTTGGCCTTGCTCCAATGCGAGCACGGTGCTAGGAGCACCAGGGCGTTGTCGACCTTGCACCTCCTGGGAACGGTGTGGTGTCTACACGGTCGCCGACGCTTGCAGGGCCTTGTTTTTGGACCTGGTGATGACGCGAGTCCCACCGTCGGCGCCCGCTCCTTCGCCGGCGTCTACTCCACCGCCCGCTTGCTCCGGCGGTGGTGGTAGAATCGATGTAGACGGAGCGGCCACCTCTGAAGGCTTCTTCTTCGGCGGCATCTTGATGAAGGCGTTGATGTAGCGCGCGCGAAGACCGGATCAGATGCTCACGACCTCGACGCGACCCCTACCTGGCGCGCCAAAGATGTCGGGGCGGTCTCTCTGTGGCCTCGAGCACCTATGGGGCAGGGGGCCCCTTCTAGTCCGGCAAGGGAGCGGAGGGCGTGCGCAGAGCAGATCGAGGTCGGGCGCGCGGGGGAGACGGGCGATTTTTACCCAGCTTCGGAGCTCTCCGGAGAGATAAAACTCCTACTGCTGCTTTGTGTTTGTATTTGATCTTGCTCGAGAGTGCGAGCGTATGGTGGTGTTGCGTGTGTCGAATGGACCGAACCCCTTCTACGTGCGCATGGTCCTCCCTTTATAGTTCAAGGGGGCGCCAACAGTGGCAGCGAGGAAGAGGGGGTAGAAAGGTAAAATTCAGGTTGGTACAACAAGTGTCAGCAGTGTCCCCTACCTAACTCGACGGCAGGGACAAGGGCATTTAATGCCCGTCCGTCGCCTAACAAAGGCGAAGAAACGACCGTTAGGTGAGCCACGGTTGCCACGATGGCGTCTCTGTCGACCGCTTGCCACCTTGTTCGCGACGGCTACGTTAGCGCCCGCCACGCGCCCTCGGATGGCCCTGGGGTGACACGTCGCTGGATGTGCTGGAGTTTGGGTGTAGGGTGGCAGCCCTGCCGCGGCAAACTCCATGCCGTGGTCCTTCTCTTGCCGCGCTGGCAAGCTTGTTGGCCGTCGGGCCTTACCGGGACGCGCGGGGCGTCGCGACAAGTCTTCTGAAAGCGCCTTGGTTGGCCTTCCCGGCAAGCTCCTCTTGCCGGGGCCTTTGTCCTCCCCGGCGAGCTTCTCTTGCCGGGATCTGTGTCTTCTCAGTCGATACTTTGTTCTTGAATGGCAGTAATAGGTAATGACGGAGGGTCTTGGCGGGCGCCCGCAAGCCTTGCCCATGGCGCAATGATCGCTTGCAGACGAAGTTCGGGTACTAATGTACCCCTACTTTAGTACATCGACGGTGGCACACCTTCCATTTGGGCACGCTTTCTCCTTGGCCTCGTTGTAGGTGGCCAGCCATTCTTTGAGCACCACCCATCGACCAACACCTCCCAACAATCCATCCGATCCGCACACCATCTCTGAGGGGCCTAAGTTAGCAAATAGAAACTTCAGCGCTACGGCTATGAATTACTAAATAAAGGAATTAAGTACAAGGCCTTAAGAATTACCTTCATGTACTGCTCCTTACTCAAGAAAATATCGCAGCAATCCTGCTTGGACTTCTTGATACCACGGCCGGCGTAGTAGTCTCGAACATACTGCACCCGAGCCTCATGCCGTAAGTTCTGAAGTAGGCGCTTGCACTCCTTCTGGATAACATCTGCCACCGCCTCCTCGTATCCCTCCTCACACCTGTAGAATGTCTGCAATCAAATGAGACAATGTTGATTAGTACAATTAATAACTAGCTAGTTGAAGACTTTCAATTGTGTAAAGGAGAAATTACCCAGAACTTTCTGATCACCATGTTTGCCCTCGTCTTGCACAAGACACCGTCGATAATCTCACCCGGCGGGGCCGGGGCAGCCAAGTAGTGCTCCCAATTCAATCCAACCTCTGGAAGCCGACCCTCACCAGGCAACGTGACAAACCCCGGAAAGTTTTACCGAATCAGAACTCTAAGGACGGAGTTGGGCTGGCGGACACTATCATGGTGGTCCCAACCCCTGCAGCATGACAAGGCCAACACAAACGTGAATGCAGAAGGTACAAAAAGATTAAATGCACTTACCTCTCCCCATCAGGGAAAATCAACCACCTCTGCTCGCGGGTTGCCGGCACGGACGGGAGCCGTGTAGCACCACGCTGGTAGACGTTGCCCCCTCCTCCCCCTCCTCCTGAAGACGAGTCGGCTCCCCGCCATCATTAGCATGGCCACTCGGCTCCCCGCCATCATCAGCATGGCCACTCGGCTCCTCAGGCTGACCCGACCAAGTACCCCATCCAGACATGTGCTCCACCGGGGTCTCGTGGGCCCAACTATCATGGGCCAAAGGCCCGTCGACCCGAGGCTCATGGGCCGAAGACCGGTGGACCGGAGGCTCATGGACCGGAGTCCGTGTAGCCTCCTCCTTAGACTAGTCCACCCTAGCAGTCACGTGCTCGGGTGAAACAGCTGGGGGCGTTGGCGAGGAAGGCGCCGTAAGAGCCACCCTGCCTCCTCTCCCGCGACCACGTGCTCCACCTCGGCCCTTCTTCTTACCTCGTCCCCTGCTGGGCACCGCGGTCGACGAAGAAGGGCCCGGCGGTGTCGCCATACTGTCCAAAGAACGCGGCGGAGAGGTGCGTGGAATGGAAGACCTCACACTACACGCCGACGAAGAAGGGGCCTCGGCGCGCTCCCGACCAGCGCCCACCATCTGTCAACACCTGCCATGACAAAGAATAAACGAAATTAGTACAACATAAACAACTGCACCTTTAAAACTACCCGATCAACACAATTATATATGATGTTTATCATAACCAAATCGAAAAATATATGACCTAACTAATAATTCACAAATATATGACCCCGTCGGCCTCTCGTAGGCCAAAGAACACCTTTTCGGTAGGTGTCGGGGGTCGGGGTGTCGTGTCGGTGTCGGGGTCTCGGGGTTGGGGTGTCGGGTCGGGGTGCCGTGTCGGTGTCGGGGTCGGGGTGTCGGGTCAGGCTCGGGTCGGGGTGTCGTGTCGGGTCGGGTCTCGGGGTCGGGTGCCGGGTCGGGTCGGGTGTCGGTCGGTGTCGGGTCGGGTGTCGGTGTCGGGGTCGGTGTGTCGGTGTCGGGTCAGGTGTCGTGTCGGTGTCGGGTCGGGTGTTGGGTCAAGCTCGGGGTCGGGTGCGGGTCGGGTCGGGTGCCATGTCGGTGTCGGGTCAGGTGTCGGGTCAGGCTCGGGGTCGGGGTGTCGGTGTCGGGGTCGGGGTCGGGGTGTCGGGGTCGGGGTCGGGGTCTCGGGGTCAGGTTGTCGGGTCGGGGTGCCGGGTTGGGGTCGGGGTGCCGTGTCGGTGTCGGGGTCGGGGTGTCGGGTCAGTCTCGGGGTTGGGGTGTCGCTGTCGGGGTGTCGGGGTCGGGGTCTCGGGGTCGGGGTCTTTTTTCCTTTTCTTCTTCTTCCTCTTCTTCCTTTTCTTCCTTTTTTTCCTTCTTCTTCTTCTTCTTCCTCCTCCTTTCCTTTTTCCTCTTCTTCTTCTTCTCCTCTCCTGTTTTTTCTTCTTCTTCTTCCTCTTCTTCTTTTTTCTTCTCCTCCTCCTCCTCTTCTTCTTCCTTTCCTTTTTTCCTCTTCTTCTTCTCCTCCTCTCCTGTTTTTTTCTTCTTCTTCTTCCTCTTCTTCTTTTTTCTTCACCTCCTCTTCTTCTTCTTCCTTTCCTTTTTCCTCTTATTCTTCTCCTCCTCTCCTGTTTTTTTCTTCTTCTTCTTCCTCTTCTTCTTTTTTCTTCTCCTCCTCCTCTTCTTCTTCTTCCTTTCCTTTTTCCTCTTCTTCTTCTCCTCCTCTCCTGTTTTTTCTTCTTCTTCTTCCTTTTCTTCTTTTTTCTTCTCCTCCTCCTCTTCTTCTTCTTCGTTTCCTTTTTCCTCTTCTTCTTCTCCTCCTCTCCTGTTTTTTCTTCTTCTTCTTTTTCTTTCCTAAAACTGAACTAAACCTAAAACTAAACCTAAATCTAATTTAAACATAAACCTAAAACTAAAAAAACAGAAAAAAAAGGAAAAAACTACATCTAAACCTAAAACTAAACTAAAACTAAACCTAAACCTAAAACTAAAACTAAAACTAAATCTAAACTAAACATAAACTTAAAACTAAAAAACAGAAAAAAAAAAAGTAGAGGTAGAGCTCACTGGGAGGAGGTGGCGGTGGAGGAGGGGCGGGCGGCTGGGCGGGCGGCGGCGGTCCTGAGGGCTGGGGGCTGAGGCTGGGCGGTTCCGACACGGCAGGGCGGCGAGGGCGACGGGCGGGTGGCTGCCGAGCGACCGGCGCCTGGGCGGTAGGGGGCTGTGTCGCTGGGCTGGGCGGCAGCGAGACGGGCGGGGGGCGGGGCGACGGCGGCGGGCGGGCGGAGCGACGGCGCGGGGGGTGGGGCGCAGTCGGGGGGGGCTGGGGGCGGGGCGACGGGCGGGGGCTGGGCGACGGGGGGCGACGGGCGGGGGCGGCGGGCGGCAGGACCGGGCGGCGGCGAGTGCTCGGGGCGGCGGCGCACGTGTGTGGGAGGGAAATAGAGAGAGTGGGGGTGGGGCGCGCCGGCCGTTAGGTAGGTACGTTTAATCTTTGCCGTCCGCCACTTTTGCCGTCCGCTAATGTGCGCTTTGCCGTCAGCTAGCGGACGGCAAAGAGGGGGGCCGTTAAGTTTTTTTAACCAGCTCCTCAGTGGGGCCCCCCTCCCTCTTTGCCGTCCGCTAGCGGATGGCAAAGATTCTTTGTCGTCGGCTAGCAGACGGCAAAGAACTGGCTGATGGCAAAGAAAGCCTTTGCCATCAGCTTGTTCTTTGTCGACTGCTTTCTGGTAGCTGATGGCAAAGAGCTTCTTTGCCGTCCGCTAGCTGACGGCAAAGAGCTGGCAGATGGCAAAGTAGCTGATTCCAGTAGTGGTTGCTATAAACCATTTCCCCTACAATTGTTACTGATCTAGTTTTAAATATTATAGGATGAACGGAAGTGTTCTTACTTGGAGTGGGTTGATCAAGAGTGGCCACAGTCTTTGAAGATGTGCCTTGCAAAGCTCTGGAGCATGTATGAAGAAGAGAATAGAGGTAGTCTTAGAGAAAGTGTTGTCAACGCTGAAGAATATTTGAAGATGCGGGATAAAAATAGGAAGGTGGAGAATGAGCTTAGATTTTCTAAATCAGACTTTGTTAAGATGGTGTTAGCGAAGGAGGAGGCACTTTCCCAGTTGGCCAGTGTAAAACAGGTTCTTACTAAACTCAAAGCAGAGGTGGATAAGATGAGCCTGGATGGTCTCGATTAGGGAAATGAATATATTTTTATAATATTGTTCTTATGAAGCTGAACTAGCTATATGTTGTATTGTGTTGTTTTTAGGTAGCTATTGTACTGTGACGTTAAATATAGTTATGTGCCTAATATAAAATGGGCAAACAACTGTTCGATATGAAATGTGAATTTGCATAATACAGGAATTGTTAATTGTAAACTAATAAACCTGCTAAATGGGTCATGGAACTTTGCAAACGGTTCTAGCAGTAAAAACGCTTGTGATGGATAGCTCAATGCCACACAGTTTTCTTCATCAAACCGTGTGTGATGTAGTTGATAAAAGCAAACGGTTAACCAGGGCAGAGCGTGTGTGATAGTTACACGTATCACACACGAGCCTATACATAAACCTGTGTGGGATGTACATACGAACGGAAACGTTTTCCCTGGATTGACTGTGTGGGATGTACATAAGAACGGAAACATATTCCTTGGATAGACTATCTGTGATATACATATCTACAGTAAAGTTTTTCTAGGATTCAACGTGTGGGATGTACATACCTACGGAAATGTTTTCTGGGATTCACCGTGTGGGATGTACATACCTACAGAAATGTTTTCTGGGATTCACCATGTGGGATGTACATACCTACAGAAATGATTGGGTTTCCATGGGTCACCTGATCGCACACGAAATCATTTGGTGTCCCAGGAGCGCTATCCCTGACGGTTTCTGGGTCGTGTGGGAAGGACCCCCTAATCGCCCGCACTCACTAGGTGACGGTTCCAAATATCGTCGCGGAAAGGGGTTTAAAACCGTTTGTATAGCACCGACGCGTACCAGTGACAGTTCTGCTGGGTAAACTCCTCCATCTACTGAGCCCTCTTGGGCTAAGAAGCTGAAGGAAAAGATGAATGCTCTGTTTTGCATGCAGACCAAGGGGCAGTACAAGACCCATGTTGCTCAGAAGGAGAGTTGCCAGCGCGATAAGAGGATCTTGAGGATGTTCAGCGAGATCGTGGAGAGCGGGTCAGAGAAGAACATCACTCTTGAGGCTGACTGGATGACAAAGCAGGGCTATCAGTGGACTGAGTCACAGGAGGAGTCCATTCCCGTTGCCGAGACCGATGAGGAGATTGTTGGGTGATCTCTGCAGAGGATGCTACCACCTATGTCGTAGATGTCCTCTCAGCCTTTTTGGTGTCTCGATGCCAAAGGGGGAGAGTGTGTAGGATTTCCGAGTCGTATCCCTTTGTTTTCGTTTCGTTGGATCTTCATTTTTGTTGCTTTGGTTTGTTGGTTTGCCTTTGTGTTTGTGTGTGTCCCGGAGACTATCAGATGGTGTGAGACATATGCACTCAAGCTTATCTTATTGTCTATTATGCTTAGTACTTTGTGACCTTATGCTATCTTGTGCCCTTTCCTTTATGCTCATATACATTACCTTGCCTCCATGCTTTGTGTCATTTATATTGTTGCAGGGAATGCCTTGTCTATAAAATATAGGGCTAGTGTTGATCCTAGTATGTGTGTCATGCAGTCCAAAGCATATCTATAGAGTGCACACATCTAGGGGGAGCATGTCTATATTTTATAGATGTTGGGTTTGCTTGTGTTTAGTTTTATATCCTTATGTGCAAATCCCGTATTGTCATCAATCCGCCAAAAGGGGGGAGATTGAAAGGGCATATTTCTCCCTATGTGGTTTTGGTGATTGATGACAATGCTTTTGCAGACTAATCGTGTGCATTGAGCATTTCAGATATCTCATGTCTAGGCACAAGACGATTCGGTGCCCCTCGGATCCTAGTGAAGACGGCGTTTCTCTATGTTTCTTTTTGGTGGATTTGAGTCGTAGGAAAGCCGTACTATTAAGAGGGCGTCCGCTTTGTAAGGGTTAGGGTGGAATCCTCACGTACACGTCTGTCCCTGTGCACCACCATTCCTTTGCTTCTTTGGAGCACCGACCGTTTATCCGTGTCTCTACAAAATGAAGTACTCCGAGTGCTACTGTGTTGTGGCATGCTGTAGTACTGCTCAAGGGAGCAGTAGTATGCAGAGGCCCACGGTAGTACCGGCCAGGGAAGCGGTAGTACCGTGCGATGCGGTAGTACCGCTCCTCAGGCGTGGTTGTACCATGGCCTCTAGCCTAGCACAGTGACACACGTGGAAGTAGGGACGGAAGTAATTTTTACATCCGCGCCCTACGCAGTAGTACCGCACCCTTCACGCGGAGTACCATGTCAGATTTTTGCACAGATCGAAACTCAACGGAAGTAGCCACGGATGTAATTTTATTAGTCTGTGCATTCCCAGCCTAGTCGAACCCTGCCTTGCGGTAGTACCGCAAGGACACGCGGTAGTACCGCTCCGGCGGTTCTACCGCTTTTTGCGTTATCGCAACAGGGCCTCATCTGGTCTCTGCCGCGGGAGCGGTAGTACCGCACCATCGAGCGGTAGTACCGCAAGGCGTTGCGGTAGTACCGCAAATCAGTACGGTAGTACCACATGTCGCGGGCTGAGTAAGTGGGTAACGGTTGGATCTTTCCTCTCACTATATAAGGAGGTCTGAAGGAAATATGGCCTAGAGGCAATAATAAAATTATTATTTATTTCCTTATATCATGATAAATATTTATTATTCATGCTAGAATTGTATTAACCGGAAACATAATACATGTGTGAATAGATAGACAAACATAGTGTCACTAGTATGCCTCTACTTGACTAGCTCATTGATCAAAGATGGTTGTGTTTCCTAGCCATGGACATGAGTTGTCATTTGATTAATGAGATCACATCATTAGGAGAATGATGTGATTGACTTGACCCATTCCGTTAGCTTGGCACTTGATTGTTTAGTATGTTGCTATTGCTTTCTTCATGACTTATACATGTTCCTATGACTATGAGATTATGCAACTCCCGCTTATCGGAGGAACACTTTGTGTGCTACCAAACGTCACAACGTAACTGGGTGATTATAAAGGAGCTCTACAGGTGTCTCCAAAGGTACATGTTGAGTTGGCGTGTTTCGAGATTAGGATTTGTCACTCCGATTGTCGGAGAGGTATCTCTGGGCCCTCTCGGTAATGCACATCACTATAAGCCTTGCAAGCAATGTAGCTAATAAGTTAGTTGCGGAATGATACATTACGTAACGAGTAAATAGACTTGCCGGTAACGAGATTGAACTAGGTATTGAGATACTGACGATCGAATCTCGGGCAAGTAACATATCGATGACAAAAGGAACACCGTATGTTGTTATGTGGTTTGACCGATAAAGATCTTCATAGAATATGTAGGAGCCAATATGAGCATCCAGGTTCCGCTATTGGTTATTGACCGAAGACGTGTCTTGGTCATGTCTACATAGTTCTCGAACCCGTAGGGTCCGCACGCTTAAAGTTCGGTGACGATCGGTATTATGAGTTTTTGTGTTTTGATGTACCGAAGGTACTTCAGAGTCCCGGATATGATCACGGACATAACGAGGAGTCTCGAAATGGTCGAGGCATAAAGGTCGATATATTGGATGACTATGTTCGGATACCGGAAGTGTTTCGGGAGGTTTCGGACATATATCAGAGTACCGGGGGGTTTAGTGGGCCTAATAGGCCCTAGTGGAGAAGAGGAGGGGCGGCCAGGGCAGGCCGCGCGCCCCCTCCCCCTCTAGTCCGAATAGGACAAGGAGGGGGTTGGCGCCCCCCTTTCCTTCCTCTCCTCTCTCCCTTCCTTCCCCCTCCTACTCCAACTAGGAAAAGAGGGAGTAGGACTCCTCCCTGGCGCGCGCCTCCTGGCGGCCGGGCGGCCCTCCCCTTGATCCTTTATATCTGAGGGCAGGGGCACCTCTATACACAACAATTGATCTCTTGATCTCTTAGCCATGTGCGGTGCCCCCTCCACCGTATTCCACCTCGGTAATATCGTAGCGGTGCTTAGGAGAAGCCCTGCGTCGTAGCATCATCAACACCGTCATCACGCCGTCGTGCTGACAGAACTCTCCCGCAAAGCTCTGTTGGATCGGAGTTCGTGAGACATCATCGAGCTGAACGTGTGCTGAACTCGGAGGTGCCGTACATTTGGTACTTGATCATTCGGAATGTGAAGACGTACGACTACATCAATCGCGTTGTGCTAACGCTTCCGCTTTCAGTCTACAAGGGTACGTGGGCAACACTCTCCCCTCTGGTTGCTATGCATCACCATGATCGTGCGTGTGCATAGGAATATTTTTGAAATTACTACGTTCCCCAACAGTGGCATCCGAGCCTGGTTTTATGCGTAGATGTTATATGCACGAGTAGAACACAAGTGAGTTGTGGGTGATACAAGTCACACTGCTTACCAGCATGTCATACTTTGGTTCGACGGTATTTTTGGATGAAGTGGCCCGGACCAACATTATGCGTACGCTTACGCGAGACTGGTTCTACCGACGTGCTTTGCACACAGGTGGCTGGCGGGTGTCAGTTTCTCCAACTTTAGTTGAACCGAGTGTGGCTATGCCCGATCCTTGAGGAGGTTAAAACATCACTAACTTGACGAACTATCGTTGTGGTTTTGATGCGTAGGTAAGAACGGTTCTTGCTCATCCCGTAGCAGCCACGTAAAACTTGCAACAACAAAGTAGATGACGTCTAACTTGTTTTTGTAGGGCATGTTGTGATGTGATATGGTCAAGACATGATGCTAAATTTTATTGTATGAGATGATCATGTTTTGTAACAAAGTTATCGGCAACTGGCAGGAGCCATATGGTTGTCGCTTTATTGTATATAATGCAATCGCCCTGTAATTGTTTTACTTTATCACTAAGCGGTAGCAATAGTCGTAGAAGCAATAGGTGGCGAAACGACGACGATGCTACAATGAAGATCAAGGTGTCGCGCCGGTGACGATGGTGATCATAACGTTGCTTCGGAGATGGTGATCACAAGCACAAGATGATGATGGCCATATCATATCACTTATATTGATTGCATGTGATGTTTATCCTTTATGCATCTTATTTTTCTTTGATTGATGGTAGCATTATAAGATGATCTCTCACTAAATTTCAAGGTATAAGTGTTCTCCCGAGTATGCACCGCTTGAAAGTTCTTTGTCTTTGAGACACCACATGATGATCGGGTGTGATAGGCTCTACGCTCAAATACAACGGTGCAAAACAGTTGCACACGCGAATACTCAAGTTAAACTTGACGAGCCTAGCATATATAGATATGGCCTCAGAACACTGAGACCGAAAGGTCGAGCGTGAATCATATAGTAGATATGATCAACATAGTGATGTTCACCATTGAAAACTACTCCATCTCACGTGATGATCGTACATGGTTTAGTTGATTTGGATCACGTGATCACTTATATGATTAGAGGGATGTCTATCTAAGTGGGAGTTCTTTAGTAATATGATTAATTGAACTTTAATTTATCATGAATTTAGTACCTGATAGTATTTTTGCTTGTCTATGTTATTGTAGATAGATGGCTCGTGCTATTGTTTCGTTGAATTTTAATGCATTCCTTGAGAAAGCTAAGTTGAAAGATGATGGTAGCAATTACAGGGATTGGGTCCGTAACTTGAGGATTATCGTCATTGCTGCGCAGAAGTATTACATCTTGGAAGCACCGCTGGGTGCCGGGCCTGCTGCAAATGCAACTGACGACGTTAAGAACGTCTGGCAGAGCAAAGCTGATGACTACTCGATAGTTCAGTGCGCCATGCTTTACGGCTTAGAACCATGACTTCAACAATGTTTGGAACGTCATGGAGCATATGAGATGTTCCCGGAGTTGAAGTTAACATTTCAAGCAAATGCCCAGATTGAGAGATATGAAGTCTCCAATAAGTTCTATAGCTGCAAGATGGAGGAGAATAGTTCTGTCAGTGAACATATACTCAAAATGTCTGGGGTATAATAATCACTTGATTCAACTGGGAGTTAATCTTCCTGATGATAGTGTCATTGACAGAATTCTTCAATCACTGCCATCAAGCTACAAGAGCTTCGTGATGAACTATAATATGCAAGGGATGAACAAGACTATTCCCAAGCTCTTCGTAGTGCTAAAGGCTGCGGAGGTAGAAATCAAAAAGGAGCATCAAGTGTTGATGGTCAACAAGACCACCAGTTTCAAGAAAAAGGTAAAGAGAAGAAGAAGGGGAACTTCAAGAAGAACGGAAAACAAGTTGCTGCTCAAGAGAAGAAACCCAAGTCTGGACCTAAGCCTGAGACTGAGTGCTTCTACTGCAAGTAGACTGGTCACTGGAAGCGGAACTGCCCCAAGTATTTGGCGGATAACAGGGATGGCAAGGTGAACAAAGGTATATGTGATATACATGTTATTGATGTGTACCTTACTAATGCTCATAGTAGCACCTGGGTGTTTGACGCTGGTTCTGTTGCTAATATTTGTAACTCGAAACAGGGACTACGGATTAAGCGAAGATTGGCTAAGGACGAGGTGATGATGCGGGTGGGAAATGGTTCCGAAGTCGATGTGATCGCGGTCGGCACGCTACCTCTACATCTACCTTCGGGATTAGTTTTAGACCTGAATATTTGTTATTTGGTGCCAGCGTTATGCATGAACATTGTATCTGGATCTTGTTTGATGCAAGACGGTTATTCACTTAAATCGGAGAATAAGGGTTGTTCTATTTATATGAGTAATATCTTTTATGGTCATTGTCGGTGTCAAAACCGGCGGATCTCGGGTAGGGGGTCCCGAACTGTGCGTCTAGGCGGATGGTAACAGGAGACAAGGGACACGATGTTTTACCCAGGTTCGAGCCCTCTCGATGGAGGTAAAACCCTACGTCCTGCTTGATTAATATTGATGATATGGGTAGTACAAGAGTGGATCTACCACGCGATCAAGGAAGCTAAACCCTAGAAGCTAGCCTATGGTATGATTGTTGTAATGTATGTTGTGTCCTACGGACTAAAGCCCTCCGGTTTATATAGACACCGGAGAGGGCTAGGGTTACATAGAGTCGGTTACAATGGTAGGAGATCTACATATCCAGATCGCTAAGATTGCCTTCCACGCCAAGGAAAGTCCCATCCGGACACGGGATGAGTCTTCAATCTTGTATCTTCGTAGTCTTGGAGTCCGCGAACGATGATAGTCCGCTGTTCGACACCCCTAGTCCAGACTCCTTAGTAGCCCCTGAACCAGGCTTCAATGACGATAAGTCCGGCGCGCATAATGTTCGGCATTGCAAGGCGGGTTCCTCCTTTGAATAATCTAGAGAAGATCATGAACACCATGATAGTGTCCGGCTCTGCAAAACAAATTCCACATTCCACCGTAGAGAGAATAAAATGCACACAAGTTTAATCTGCTGACGTATTTTGCGGCATGACGTCACACCACTACCAAGCCTTTACTTGAATCGTTTTTTATTATACCGCCTCAGTGCGTTTAGCGAAGCGGTTTCCTTGGCACGTCTTGTTGAAGCAGAGATCGTGTTCCCCTTATTCCGGTATTCTCATCAATACGGACGTGGGTAACCCAACCGCGCCCGTCGCCACGCCTCCTCCATCAAAGGCGAATCCCGAACGGTCATGAAGACGGCTCTTGGTATTTTCCCTCTTTATAAGAGGACCAAGGCTCGTTCTTTTTCTTCAATCTTCCATCGAATCTTCTCCTTGCTCCAAGTTCCAACACCCAGAGCCCCAGATTCGAGCGCTTCGGACCTTCAACAATGTCCGGCTCCGACCCTCAGGGCCGTAGGATGCCCTCCTCTGTTACGGAGGAGGACGTGCTAAAGCTGCGAAGCCAAGCACATCATACGAGATTTCGCACAGTTGCCGTCACCAAGGGCAGGCCATCCCCACCCCGAGCCCAATGAGTATGTCGATCTTCAGATCCCACCTCCGCCGGGTTTAGGCTTCCAAGGATCCTTTTGTGAGAGGGCTCATGTTTTACTATGGGTTGGAATTCCACGACTTGGCTCTGAGTCCATCCTCCAAATCTCCGTGATTCATCGTTGTTCTGTGAAGCCTTCCTCCGCGTCACCCCCCACTTCGCCTGTGGTGAAGACCTTCAATATGGAGCCAAGATGATCAGGGGCGTCAGCGAGTCGGCGGCGGGCGGCCATAAGCGGGAGGGCCGATGCCCCGTGGCCCGAGGGCTCCTTTCAAGAAGAGCTCGGCTTGTGGCAGTAGGAGTGGTTCTATATCACCGCTCCAAAGGGCAGCAGGCAGAAGCCGCTGCCTCCCTTCCGCTCGGGACCTCCACGACGGTTGATGTCGTGGGTCAACCAAGGGCTCAGTTGGGGGCCGTCAAAAGACGTGTCCCTATTGTAGGGCCGGATTCGAGACCTCCAGGCGAGGGAGATCGATCTGGTCGTGGTGATGCAGGTTATGCTCATCAGGCGTCTCCTGCCCTGCAAACGCCGTCCTCTCCGGTTATGGGAGTTCAATCCGGAGGGACCACGGATTCTCCAACACTTCATGGGTACGACACCCGTGGAGATGTACAAGCTTTTCTTCGGACCGCAGGTGGCGTGTCCGGAATTGACCGAGGATGCAGGCCTAAGCTGCAATCGCCCGGATACTTAGGTAAGTAGCTCAGTGTCCGGACGCACCATTTGTTTGCCTTTCTACAATTCGCCTTTTAACCCGTTATCCTTCAACAGGAGTGGATAGCGCAGGCAAAGCTGATACGATGTCCGGCCCCCCTCCCAGAGACCGCACCGGAGCCCGTGCTGGTCCGAATGTTGGAGGTCGTGCCTATAGAAGAAGGCGAATGGGAAAATAGAGGAGCTATCACCTCGCCCAAGGGGGCGCTTGAAGATGGGGGGATTGAGAATCCCTCCCTCCAAGGGGAGAAGAGGACCGCCTCCGAAGACCCGGAGGCCAAAGTCTCTAAGCGGGGGAAGAAATCTTCACCAGAGGGTCCCGCGTCCAGGGAGACCCCAGCCGTACAATCTTCTCTAAAGAATCAGCCCTCCAACGAGCCGTGAGTAGAAAAAGGGGAGATCATCAGTAAGAAAACATCCCTATTTGTGCTTCTGAGGATAACCGAAATTTTTACCTTGTAGTTCGGATCTGCGACCTTCTTAGATGAGCTCGTCTTCGGGGGATCTTCGTCCGGAGAAGATGGAGAGCGAGACGCCTCCGTCCGCTGCGCCATCGGATAGGGCGGACGAGCTTGAAGTGTCGTCACGGAGGGTATCCCCGAGCCCGGCAGAGCCGAAGAGTTCGGCGCCGACTAGTGTTCGGCCGGGGGAGCTGAAGGATCTGCTTGAGAAGGCATCCATCTCAAAAGATCACCGTGCATTGATGAGCATGGTGATTGGAAGGATTTCGTCCGCCGAAAGCGGATTGCATAATGCCGTCAGGAGTTTGCTGGCGGGGTTTGAGGTACGTAAAAACGACGCACTTTTTTTTGACAGTTTTGCACATGAAGGTGCGCCCTGTATAGATAGTAGCCCCTGAGACTCGGTAGGTTGTCGAAAGCGACAGCGTGCCGAGGATCAAAATCGCAGGTATTGAGTGTCGCCTTTCCTATGCAGGTGGCGGATAGTCCGGGTGCTAGCCGGACTGATGGAGTTGCCAAATTAATGCGGCAACTCGATGTGGTGGATGCAGACATCACGCTAGTCAACCAGCGACTTGACGTGTCACAAGGAAAGTGAATTCTCCGCAGTCACCTATTTAAGGGAGCCGAAGCCCACCTCTTACAATATTTATGCTGTGACGCAGATGGTGCTGCTGCTGTGGAGAGCCTTCGGGCCGAACTTGCTCAAGCCAAGGAGCAAGCCAGAAGGAGTGATGCGGCTGCCTCGAGGGCGGCCGAGGAGTTAAAAGCCGAAAGGGCTGCACACTGCCTAAGCAGGGAAGAGATGGCCGATATGGCCGTGAAATTGAAGGATGCTACCGACCGCAATGAGGCTCTTGAAAAGGAGCGCCTATCGGAGCGAGAAGACCTGGGGAAGGCCACCGCCGAGGCCAAGGATGCCCGTTCTGCAATGCGGGCTATGAAGGAGGAGTTGCACCAGGCTAGAGACATTGTGGCTGGCAAGCCTTTTCTGCTGCGTCGCCGGTTTACGGATCAGAATTATGCCCAGCTTGGCCAGCTGTGGGGTCCGGAGGATCCATATATGGACTTAGCGGCAAGTGCGGCAGATGCCATTGTGCACTTCCGGAGTCAGAAGGATCACAAGACGGAAGAGTTGTTTTGGTCTCAATTCCATAGTCCGGATCGTTCACTTCCGCTGACCGATCGGTTGGCCGAATGGGCTGAGCTAAACTGGTTGTCCGGACTTGCCATGACGGATATCGTGGCTCATGTCTGGCCAGAGAGGCCCAAGGCGACGAGCTATTTTGGCTTATTGCAGCAATTTCTTGGAGCGGTGCCGCATATCAAGGAGATGAAGCGGTTGGCCTGCATAGAAGGTGAGCGGATGACCCTTGCCCGTGTGAAGACACATTGGACAGAGATGGATGCCACCGCTATTGCAACCCAGGGTTCGGACGAAAGTCGGTTGCCCGCCGAGCACTATTTTGGGGAAGTTATGCGTGGTGCTCGTGTAATAGAGTCGCAGTGCTCGAAAAATGTCACGTTCAAGTGAACGTCGTATTTTATAAAACAATGGTTATGATGTAATTGCTTTTTATACTTGTGCGTTCCAAGTATTGAGATATCTCCTATGCGGCCGTTTATGTATACGTGTGTATAACCTGAAAGATGGCAGTCTTCGGCTTCAGCCCCCACGCACAAGGTGCGGGGGTGTTCGCAAAAAATAGCGCGTTTTCACACTTAATCCGACGTCTCGGTCCTGTTGAGGAGGTGGTAGCGTAGCAAACGAGGCAACCGGACTATGATGCTTTATCACTTTCACTTAGCCATTGGAGTTCGAGGTGGGGCTACGATATAGCCTGGGGCACCGCACTCTCGAATTCGAGCGGCGTGTGTGTACTGACAGGAAACGGTCCTTTGTCAAAGAGGAGGAATTCTAAACATTCCGTGGTCGATCGAGTGGTTGACGGTCTCTCGCAGTATCATGACAGTTAGTTTTCGCTTTCTCTCGAGGTGCTCGCCCATTAAGGCGGGGCACAATCGCGATAGTTCTCCGGTGCGCGTTAGCCGATGATCTGAGCGTAAGGCAGCAAAACACAGGAGCCGGGCAAACCCAACATTTGACCAAAGACATGATTCGGAGCTGATGCATATAAGGCCTAACTCGAGATGACGAACACTCCCTAAGGTGTTCGGTCTTTATAATAATGGGCAGAACAATGCCCTAAGCCCCTAGTGTCCAGGTACGGGCAGGGTCCTCTGACGTGGCCGATGCCAAAACGTCAGGCTCCACTCAAGTTATAATGAGAAACCAGGGGATTATAGCAACAAGAGACAGTAAAAAAGGTTTACGCAGGGTCTTAATCTAAAAAGAATCCTTGCGACGGGTCCCTACTACACGTCTGTGCCTGTGTCTCCGTTGTGCCGTTATCCTGGACGGGTGTGCATGTTGTTCATCTGTAAAAAGAGAGGAACTTAGTTTGAAAGGAAATCTTGCGAAAGAATGAAAAAAAAGGTATATGAAAAATATTAATAAATAAGTAAAGCGGAGTCTATATTAGCTCATTGTTGCTTGTACGCGCAGCCCCTTGTGAAGGGGTGTGCGGCTAGGGAGCCCCTAGCTTGTTTATGCCGGACTCGTCTAGCCGTGTCCGAGGTCTTTAAATGACCCTCAGAATGAAATGATGCCACATGGACCGGGCATCTTAAGTGTAAGAGACGCGTAATGTGGTATGGCGTTGAAGCGGACAAAAGCTTCACGTCCCAATAGTGCTTGGTAGCTACTTTTGAATGGGACGACATGAAAGATTAGTTTTTCGCATCAGAAGTTGTTCGGTGACCGAACACAACTTCTAGTAATAAGGAGCCTGTGCACTTGGCGTAAGGGCCTGGCGTCACTCCTTTAAAGGAAGTGCGGCTATGTCGAATTTTAGTAAGGTCTATCCCCAACTTGCGGATTGTGGTTGGATATAGCAGGTTTAAATCGCTGCCTCCGTCCATCAGGACTTTTGTAAATTGTAGTCCGTCGATTATAGGATCCAATATCAGAGCAGTCCATCTTGCATTTCGGACACTTTTGGAATAATCCAGGTGGTCAAAAGTGATTGGTTTTGACATCCAATCTTGAGGTTCCGCTGGGGTGGACCGTGCGAGACCCATCTTAGCGGGTGCCGCATTATTTTTCCGTATTATCACATGAAGTGAGTTTACTGCTTTGACTTCTTGTGGGAAAGTCTTTTGTTTTCCGGTGCTCTGCTGGTGGGGTTTATCATCATCTTCGCTTAATGCGTCGAGCCCCCTGTGTTCGGCGTTGAGTCGGCCGGACTGTTTGAAAACCCAACAATCTCGGTGTGGTTTGCAGGCCTTCCGGGGGTACTGTGGATTTGACATATCCGATCCAAAATTTTGTTTAGGTTGGATAGCTCATCACTGTTATCCTTAAGAGGCAGTGTTTTGTTGTTTGGCCGCGAGCTTTTGAATCCGGCGTTGACCGCCGTGCTCTTTGGGCTTTTTCTTTATTCCGGCGCTGATCCTTTCTGCGCCGTGATTTTCCGTTTCCATCTCTAATCTCGGATGTACTCGGGTCGCTGGTGCTGCATCTTGCTAGCCAGCTATCTTCCCCCGCGCAAAAGCGGGTCATGAGGCTTGTTAGCGCGGACATTGTCCTCGGCTTCTCTTGGCCGAGGTGTCTGGCAAGCCATTCGTCTCGGACGTTGTTTTTGAAAGCTGCTAAGGCTTCGGCGTCCGGACAGTCGACTATTTGGTTCTTTTTAGTAAGGAACCTGTTCTAGAATTTGCGCGCTGACTCTCCAGACGGTTGAGTTATATGACTTAGATCGTCTGCATCCGGAGGGCGGACGTAAGTCCCTTGAAAATTTGCTCTAAACGCGTCCTCAAGCTCTTCCCAACTTCCAACAGTGTTTTCTGGGAGGCTTTTGAGCCAATGACGGGCTAGCCCTTTGAGCTTGAGGGGTAAATATTTTATGGCGTGGAGATCATCTCCTCTAGCCATGTGTATGTGTAGTATATAATCCTCTATCCAGACTCCAGGTTTTGTTGTTTCGTCGTAAGCCTCTATGTTTATGGGTTTAAACCCTGCTGGGAATTCATGATCCAGCACCTCATTGGTGAAACATAGTGGGTATGCGGCGCCCCTGTATTTGGGTGTACCGCTGTCTTCGAACACTTGACGTGTTGTGGTGCTTCCTGGGGCCCTCTTTTTTGGCCCGTAAATGGACCTGGCTGGGCCATCTATTTTTCCAGGGTCATGAGTCGGCTTGTGTGCGGCGCCGCTTTTAGATTTTGGCCTATCATCTGGTCGTCTATCCGGCCAGGCGGCCTCTTTGTTTTTTGACTGTGGGGGCTCTATGGCTTCCTCGTCAAATTCTGGCAGCAGCTTGTGCTTCGGGTAGCTCTTTGATTGATGGCCATTGCCGTATTTGTCTGCGATTTTGAGCACTTTGCTCCACCTCATTCTGAGTATGTCTTCCGCTGTTCTGAGCTTCCGTTTTTCCTTCTTCAGACTTCTTGTAGTGGCGACGAGCCTGTTCCGAAGGCTTTTATTCTCCGGTGGTGTGTCCGGCGTGAGGTCGTCTGGACTGTTGGTTTCGCCGGGCATGGATTTATTATCCGACTCGTCCTGTTCGGACGGTTGCTTGGCTGCGTGTTCGTCGTCCACTGGTTTGCCCTGCTCTATTGCTGGGTCATTAGGAGCGCTGTTGTTGTCGAGGCGGGACTTAGAGCAGCGTCTGCGTCGTCGTTTTGGTTGTTTATCGGCGGGATTGTCTTTTGCCGCGTCCCGTTGGTCCTCGTTATCGCTTCCTTTTGGGGTATCCACCATGTATACGTCGTGTGTTGGGGTGGTCTTCCAGTGTCCTGTAGGCGCTGGTTCTTGTTCGTCTCCAGCATCGTTGTCCATACCGTTGATGTCTTCGGAGTCATAGTCTAGCATGTCGGTTAGATCGTCGACAGTGGCTACAAAGTGGGAGGTGGGCGGGCTTTGAATTTCTTCGTCGTCCGCTTCCCAACCATCCTGGCCATAATCCGGCCAGTGCTCTCCGGATAGCGAGAGATGCTTTAGTGAATTTAGGATGTCGCCAAAGGGCGAGTGCTGAAAGATGTCCGCAGCGGTGAACTCCATGATCGGCGCCCAATCGGATTCGATTGATTAAGGAGCGCAGAGGTTGAGTCGGCGAGTCCGGCACCTCAGAGTCACGAGTTTTATAGGGGAGAAAGTCAGTGTTCGGCTCCATCACCGCGGAAGTTGTAGCCCCCGAGGTGGTGTCCAGCCACCGGTCCTCGATCTGGGCGATCGGCTCCGGACTGAGGGCCGGAGCGGATTCGTGTCTGACCACCAAAGGCCTTGTCCGCGGCAGAGCTATATCATGCCCATCGTGACAGTGCGGCACGCTCGGCTGTGGCTCGAGTCCGTCAAAGATCAAGTCCCCGCGGATGTCGGCCGTGAAGTTTAGGCATCCAAACCTGACCTGACGGCCAGGGGCGTAGCTTTCGATCTGCTCTAGATGGCCAAGTGAATTAGCCCGCAGTGCGAAGCCGCCAAATACGAAGATCTGTCCGGGGAGAAAAGCCTCACCCTGGACAGCGTTGTTGTTTATTGAAGAGGCCATCGAGCCTATCGGCGACGACACAGAGGAACTCTCAATGAAAGCACCAATGTCGGTGTCAAAACCGGCGGATCTCGTGTCGGGGGTCCCGAACTGTGCGTCTAGGCGGATGGTAACAGGAGACAAGGGACACGATGTTTTACCCAGGTTCGGGCCCTCTCGATGGAGGTAAAACCCTCGCCCTGCTTGATTAATATTGATGATATGGGTAGTACAAGAGTGGATCTACCACGAGATCAAGGAGGCTAAACCCTAGAAGCTAGCCTATGGTATGATTGTTGTAATGTATGTTGTGTCCTACGGACTGAAGCCCTCCGGTTTATATTGACACCAGAGAGGGCTAGGGTTACACAGAGTCGGTTACAATGGTAGGAGATCTACATATCCCTATCGCCAAGCTTGCCTTCCACGCCAAGGAAAGTCCCATCCGGACACGGGACGGAGTCTTCAATCTTGTATCTTCGTAGTCTTGGATTCCGGCGGACGATGATAGTCCGGCTGTCCGGACACCCCCTAGTCCAGGACTCCCTCAGTCATGCACCCTTGAAGAGTGGTCTATTTTTATTAAATCTCGATAGTAGTGATACACATATTCATAATGTTGAAGCCAAAAGATGCAGAGTTGATAATGATAGTGCATCTCATTTTTGGCACTGCCGTTTGGGTCATATTGGTGTAAAGCGCACGAAGAAACTCCATGCTGATGGACTCTTGGAATCACTTGATTATGAATCAATTGGTACTTGCGAACCATGCCTCATGGGCAAGATGACTAAAACGCCGTTCTCCGGAACTATGGAGCGAGCAACGGATTTATTGGAAATCATACATACTGATGTATGTGGTCTAATGAATATTGAGGCTCGCGCCGGGTATCACTATTTTCTCACCTTCACTAATGATTTGAGCAGATATGGGTATATCTACTTAATGAAACATAAGTCTGAAACATTTGAAAAGTTCAAAGAATTTCAGAGTGAAGTGGAAAATCATCATAACAAGAAAATAATGTTTCTACGATCTGATCGTGGAGGAGAATATTTGAGTTACGAGTTTGGTCCACATTTGAAACAATGTGCAATAGTTTTGCAACTCACGCCACCCGGAACACCACAATGTAATGGTGTGTCCGAACGTCGTAATCGTACTTTACTAGATATGGTGCGATCTATGATGTCTCTTACTGATTTACCGCTATCATTTTGGGGTTATGCTTTAGAGACGGCTGCATTCACGTTAAATAGGGCACCATCAAAATCCGTTGAGACGACGCCTTATGAACTATGGTTTGGCAAGAAACCAAAGTTGTCATTTCTTAAAGTTTGGGGCTGCGATGCTTATGTGAAAAAACTTCAACCTGATAAGCTCGAACCCAAATCGGAGAAATGTGTCTTCATAGGATACCCGAAGGAGACTATTGGGTACACCTTCTGTCGGTGTCAAAACCGGCGGATCTCGGGTAGGGGGTCCCAAACTGTGCGTCTAGGCGGATGGTAACAAGAGACGAGGGACACAATGTTTTTATCCAGGTTCGGGCCCTCTCGATGGAGGTAAAACCCTACGTCCTGCTTGATTAATATTGATGATATGGGTAGTACAAGAGTAGATCTACCACGAGATCAAGGAGGCTAAACCTAGAAGCTAGCCTATGGTATGATTGTTGAGATGTATGTTGTCCTACGGACTAAAGCCCTCCGGTTTATATAGACACCGGAGGAGCCTAGGGTTACACAGAGTCGGTTACAATGGTAGGAGATCTACATATCCGTATTGCCAAGCTTGCCTTCCACGCCAAGGAAAGTACCATCCAGACACGAGCCGGAGTCTTCAATCTTGTATCTTCGTAGTCTTGGAGTCCGGCGGATATTGATAGTCCGGCTATCTGGACACCCCCTAGTCCAGGACTCCCTCAGTAGCCCATGAACCAGTCTTCAATGACGATAAGTCCGGCGCGCATAATGTTCGGCATTGCAAGGCGGGTTCCTCCCTCAAATAATCCAGAGAAGATTATGAACACCCGGATAGTGTCCGGCTCTGCAAAATAAATTCCACATACCACCGTAGAGAGAATAAAATGCACACTTAACTCAATCTGCTGACGTATTATGCGGCATGACACCACACCGCAACCAAGCCTTTGTTTGAATCGTTTTTTACTATACCACCTCAAAGACGCTTAGCGGCGGTTTCTTGGCACGCCTTGTCGAGCGTAGATCGTGTTCCCCTTATTCCGGGATTCTCATCGATACGTGCGTGGGTAACCCAACCGCGCCATTGATGGTGGCGCTTGGGAGATAAGCGAGTTTTACCAGGCCGGTGGGGGACGCATCGTTTTCTCCGCCTATATATAAGGGATAAAGATTCACCTTCTCACCTACGCCTTCTTCCTCCTTTGCTTATCCATCCCTGCGAACTCAAGCTCCAACGCCCGAGCTCGCGCATCTCGCCTCGACCTTCTCCGAATATGTCCGGAGCGGGAGGTAAATGGTTGGCCTTCACCGCTAAGGAGGAGGACATCACTAAGCTGCGCAGCGCCGGATACCTTTCCGGTGATATCGCGCATCGGCTGCCCGACGAGGGGCAGCTCGTCCCTACCCCAGGGCCTCATGAGAGGGTCGTCTTCCTCCCCCACTTCCTCCACGGACTGGGCTTTCCGCTCCATCCATTTGTCCGGGGGCTCATGTTTTACTACGGCCTGGATTTCCCACGATCCGCGCCAACTTCATCCTCAACATCTCGGCGTTTATCGTCGTGTGCGAGGCCTTCCTCTGCATCCAGCCCCACTTCGGCCTGTGGCTCAAGACCTTCAACGTCAAGCCGAAGGTTGTGAAGGGCATGCAAGCGGAATGCGGCGGCGCCATGTTGGGCAAATTGCCCAATGTCCCTTGGCTAGAAGGGACCTTCGTGGACTCCGTCAAGGGGTGGCAATCGGGGTGGTTCTATATATCACCGAGCCGCGCAAGCCCACATGGGCGGCGGCCCCCGAGTTTAGATCTGGAATCCCCACGCAGCTCACCTCCTGGAAAGAGAAGGGCTTGCAGTGGGGCAATCCGGTGGAGGTGACGGGACTCCGAGCCTGCATCAAGAAGATGGTGAGAAATAGGCTCCGTCTTGTCGACGTGGTCCAGGTCATGCTCCTCCGGCGGATTCTCCCATGCCAAGAACGGGCATTCAATTTGTGGGAGTTCAATCCGGAACAACACCAGGCGCTAAGCGGGCTCTTCGATACGACTTACGAAGGCGCCTGGAGGGTGCTGTTCAAGGGCGCAAGAAGCCCGATCCGCGATCAAGACCATGATTCAGCTCGCAGTCTCCGACTGACGAGGTAAGTGATTCAACCCCATTACGGGACACTTGTGGTAATTAGATTGACTCTAGTGAGGTTTTAATCTGCCTCTTCCTTTGACAGGAATGGATGGAGAAGGCCAAGCTGCTCATCAGCCCGGCTCCCATGCCAGAAGACCCAGTGGACGCCCGCTTAGCGGGGCTGCTGGTTCCGGCACCGCACGTGGTGCCGGAGAAGAAGGCCAAGAAGGTGGCCGCGGGGACTCGAAAGAGTTCCTGCAATCAGGCATCTGACGACGACGAGGACTCCTCCCCTGAAGACGAGGAGGAGGAGTATTCTCTCCCGGAGGAGGGAGAGAAGAAGAGGAAGGCTTCCCCAATTGGGGAGGCCGAAGGGTCCAAGAGGGGGAGAACTATTCCCCCGGATAGTTTCGCCAACATCAGCGTTGGTGAGGACGAGTGGCCTCCAAGGGCCAGGCGTCCGGCAGGATCGTAAGTATCCGGATCACTTATATGCCGTACTTTTCATGTCACATAGTATCCCTCTAACGCCGCATTCTGTCCGTAGTCCGGCCAAGGATGATCTCCCTGACTCATCGAGCGGGTTACTGGCCTCGTCGGATGTGAATTCTATCCCGGCTGCCTCTACCCCATGCGCCGATGAGGACGCCGAGGTGGGATCCCAAAGAGGGACCCATCAGGAGGAGGCTCCGGAGGCGCCGTCAGGCGACCTCCCGGACTTCGTGCCGGACTCTACATCAGAACCCGCAGTGGTTCCAGAGTCCGGCAAGCGGCCCCTTCGAAAGAAGGGCAGGACCGTGACGCCGGCGGCCTCCATCCATTTGGAGGCACCGGATAACCTGTTGGAGGCGCTTAAGGGCGCTTCCATCGAGGAAGAACACCGCACTATCATGAGTACGGTGATTGAGAAGGTTCAGCTCGCCAAGGGCGGGCTGACCAAAGCCTGCAGTAGCCTTCTAACAGGCTTTGAGGTAAGAAGTTAAATTTATATAATGTAATACTGCATAGACAGTAGCCCCTGATACTTAGTTCGGTGTTCGGCAAGAAAAGCCGGACTAAGGATCTAACAAGATGTACGCAGGGTTGCTAAGAATATGTCAATATGGGTTTGCAGGCTGCGCTGCTGACCTCTGCCACACTAACGGCGGAGGTCGATATGCTGAAGAAGGACCTCGAGCGGTCCGAGCAAGAGCTCGGCCATGCGAAGAAGCAGCTCGAGGAGAAAGAAGGTGAGTAACACCTCTTTGAATAGGTACCTTACAGAAAAGGGTTTTGGTTGCAAACAAAATTAACAAGGATAATATGTGTATTGCAGGGGCCACTAACGAGGTGGCAGCCCTGAAGGATGCCGTGTCCGCGGCCGATTGCAATGCATCCATGGAGCGGGCTGAGCAAGAAAAGCAAGAGGCACTGGTGGCGGAAGTTCGGCAAGAGCTCCAGGCTCTCATGGAAAAGCATGAGAGTTTGGAGCGTGACTCCAAGACTCGAGAGTCCGAGCTTGCCTCGGCTCTCGAAAGTGCCAAGTCCGCCAAGGCCGAGGCCCGTAAGGCCCTTCAGGAAGTTGAGGACATAAAGAAGATAGCGGCGGGTAAGGCATTTTTCATGCAAAGCAGGCATGTTAATGTGAACTACCTGACACTTACCCGAATTCGGAGCTCTCCAGGGGCGTTTGCAGATCTGCCGCGTAGTGCGTCTGATGCCGCCGCATTCTATCGTGGCAAGGAGGGGAGCTCGCTGGATAAGGTCTTCGGTCTCAATCTGTTGAGGCCGCCATCCGGTGCCCCCTAAGCGACCAGTGAAGCAGCTGGTCGAACTCCTAAGGTAGTGAGGAGGCCATGAAGGGCCTCATAGTCCGGTTATGTGGTTGGACAGGCCATCCTGGTAGCTAC
The DNA here is from genome assembly GCA_021437245.1 of Aegilops speltoides. NCBI lineage: Eukaryota > Viridiplantae > Streptophyta > Magnoliopsida > Poales > Poaceae > Aegilops > Aegilops speltoides. The sequence continues at coordinate 471,251,501 of CM038144.1, read as the reverse complement.
TTTGGCCTAGTGCGCGGTGGTGGATGCGTGCCCAGGCTGGATGTAGTCAAGCGCTCACTTTGCATTGAAGGCGCTCGTCGTGCCCTTGCCCGCATAAAGGTGCAATGGGGCAAATTGGATGCGGAGAAGCTTCTCACGGACGCGCCGCCGCCGGGCAAGGAGTATCGCACGCCGGAGAAGTACTATAAGATTGTCCTGAAGGGAGCTTGCGATATTGCAGATGAGTGCTCCCGAGATGTAATTTTTGAGTGAACTCGCTATATATTTATCCTGTGCGCTGAAAACTTCGTTCATATGCGCCATGAGCAACACTTGTTTAATTTAAAATATTACCTTCTAAGCGGCCGTTTGTAAAATCTGAGAGATGGCAAGTCGTTGGCTTCAGCCCCCAAGCCATGAAAGTCTTTGGGGTGTTCGGGATAAACATGAGCACTCTTGTTCCCATTGTTGGGTCCATCGAGGGAGGCGCTCAACACAACGAACAAGGCAACCGAACTTATAATGCTTGAACACTCTCACTTAGCCATAGAATTCTATAATTTTAAATTTGGTGAAGCCCCCGGTATTCGAAGACCGAATCCGGGCGCTATCCACACCTTCTTCGGACATCATCCGAACTTCGCTCAAGCGGCGTGAGTCTTTAGGACCCGAAAAACCTCTCGAACAGCGACCGTCTCTCGCCTTATCATGCCGGTCGGTTTTAGCTTTCTCCACTCGAGCGTTAACCGGCTCAACCGGGCGCAATCGCGATGGTTCTCCAGTGCTACCTTAGCCGACGGAATGGAGCGTAAGGCACCAAAACATGGGAGCCGGGCAAACCCAACTATTGACCCAAGACATGATTCGGAGCCGATTCATATAATGCTATAAGTTCGGGGTGCCGCACTTGTGAAAGTGTTCGGACTTAATCACACCATAATGTGGGCAACAGAAGCCCCTGGCGTATTCGGCCGTACCAAAATATACGGGTGCAAGATGTCATATAATGAACATATATAAAGGATAACGCAATTGCAATAAAAAGGTGCTGCATTATTTATAAAAGAAAGTCTGATAGTAGATCAGACTGATACAAATAGTGTGGTAAGCAAGGGATTTGGACTAAATAAATGTGTCCCCCTCCAGGGATGAGCTGCAGACTTGGTGTATATAATCGAATTTAATGCTCGTAATTGAGACCACCTGAATGTTCGCCGTGGCCTTCTTTAGTCCCTGACTGTTGTATCATGCGTTCGGCAGGTTAGCCACCGGACAGGGCTTCTGGTTGACAGAGTCCTGTGTACATAAAGGAAGAAGAAAAAAAATAAAAAGGGGGGAGGCGCACTTGTGAGCCCCTGGTGTGGTCGAGCCGCACTCTGGGTCCATTGTGATCGTGCCCCTTTCCCTGCACCCATGGTATCTCCAGAGCGTAATGATGTACACGGAGTGTTATTCTTGCGATTATGCGTGGGTGAGGGTTGGGGCTGCATTGCTACGCGTGCTCTGATCGCACCAGGTGGTCTTGGTTGGTGTTGCTCCGGGCGCGCTTTGCGATATCCGGCTTTTAACCGCGGACTCGAGAATTGCCCGAGAAGGCTGCTCAGATTCCGCGCGAGCATTGTATGTTCCTCCGTTCGGAGGGAGCGCCCGTATTCCATTGACCGTGATGACTCCACGAGGGCCGGGCATCTTGAGCTTTAGGTATGCATAATGCGGCACCGCGTTGAATTTTGCAAACGCGGTTCGTCCGAGCAGAGCGTGATAGCCGCTGCGAAATGGGACTATGTCAAAGATTAACTCTTCGCTTCGGAAATTATCCGGGGATCCGAAGACCACTTCTAGTGTGACTGAGCCTGTACAGTTGGCTTCCACTCCTGGGATGACACCTTTAAAGGTTGTCTTTGTAGGTTTAATCCTTGATGGGTCTATGCCCGTTTTGCGCACTCTATCCTGATAAAGCAGGTTCAGGCCGCTACCACCGTCCATCAGGACTCTCATGAGGTGGAACCCATCGACGATTGGGTCTAAAACCAATGCGGCGAATCCGCCATGGCGTATGCTGGTCGGATGGTCTCTTCGATCGAAAGTGATCGGGCAAGAGGACCATGGGTTGAACTTTGGGGCGACTGGCTCCATCGCATAGACGTCCCATAGTGCGCGTTTCCTTTCCCTCTTGGGTATATGGGTCACGTATATCATATTCACCGTCCGTACTTGTGGGGGAAAACCCTTCTGTCCTCTATTGTTCGGCTGACGGGTCTCTTCCTCGTCATCGCTATTTAGCCCCTTGTCATTGTTTTCGGCAATTAACTTGCCGGCCTGCTTGAACACCCAACAATCTCTGTTGGTGTGGTTAGCTGGCTTTTCAGAGGTGCCATGTATCTGGCATAAGCGGTCGAGTATTCGGTCCAGATTGGACGGACCCGGAGTGGTTCTTTTAAATGGCTTCTTCCGCAAAACGGATTTAGAGCCTCGGAATCTGGCATTGACTGCCGTATCTTCCTTATCGTCGCCGTTAATGCGGCGCTTGTTTTTGATTCGACGTGACCTGCCATTGTTGTCCTTAGTATCTGGACTGCCAGAAGTTTTGCGGAGATTGTTGCTGCGAGCTAGCCAGCTGTCCTCTCCCGCACAAAAGCGGTTCATTAACGATGTGAGGGCTGCCATGGATTTCGGCTTTTCCTGCCCAGGTGCCGGGCTAGCCATTCGTCCCGGATGTTATGTTTGAAGGCTGCAAGGGCCTCTACATCCGGACAGTCGACGATTTGGTTTTTCTTTGTCAAGAACCATGTCGAGAATTGTGCGGCGATTAAATCAGGCTGCTGAATGATGTGGCTTAGATCATCGGCGTCTGGTGGTCGGACATATGTGCCTTGGAAGTTATCAAGGAACGCGGCCTCCAGGTCTTCCCAACACCCAATTGACTCTGCGGGCAAGCTGTTAAGCCAATGCCGAGCTGGTCCTTTAAGCTTGAGTGGGAGGTACTTGATGGCGTGTAGATCGTCGCCGCGTGCCATATGGATGTGGAGAAGATAGTCTTTGATCCACACCGCGGGGTCTGTTGTGCCATCGTAAGATTCGATGTTTACGGGTTTAAACCCTTCGGGGATCTGATGATCCATTACTTCGTCAGTGAAGCATAACGGGTGTGCGGCGCCCCTGTATTGAGCGATATCGGCCCGGCCGGGGTTATTTTATCCGGCATGACGGTGTTCATCGTGGGTCGTAGGGCGCCCATGTGATCCATAGATGGATCTGGATTGCCTTGCTTTGTCCTCCAATATGTCTCGCAAGTCCGGCGTGTTCCCTCTTGGCCGTACTTTTGGAGCGATGCGGGGTATGGTTTGGGTGGGGGCTGTATGCCTCTGTCACGACCACGAGGTGGTCGGTCGACCATATCGTCTTGTTGGTGATGGAGGTATGTATGCTTCCTCCTCTAATCGGGGGAGCAGCTTGCGTCTTGGGTAACTTTTGTAGGGACGTTCGAGTTTATACTCTTCGGCCGCGAGGACCTCGGTCCATCGATCGGCCAGCAGGTCCTGATCAGCTTGAAGCTGCTGCTGCTTTTTTTAGGCTGTTTGCTATGGCGATGAGCCTGCGCTTGAAGCGCTCTTGTTCGACAGGATCCTCGAGTGCAGCGAATTCGTCATCGTTGAGGCTTGCCGTCTTCGGGAGGAGGCATATAGTTATCATCCTCAACCCCTTCGTCGGCCGCCCTCTCGTGGGGGCTTGCTTCTGCATCCTCCTGCGCTGAGTCTTGCTGGAGGGGATTGTCTTCGGCGCTCTCTGGAGTGTTATTGTCTCCTGTGCCGGAATCTCCATTCTTGCTGTGGCGGGATTTAGAGTGGCGCCGCTGACGCCGGCGTTTGGGCTGCTTCTTTAAAGAGTCTGCCTCCGCTGCTTCTTCGCCATCCCCTTCTTTTGGGGTGTCCACCATATATATGTCGTATGACGAGGTGGTCTTCCAGTGCCCTGTAGGCGCTGGCTCCTGTTCGTCTCCGGCATCGTCGTCCATAGCGTCGATGTCGTCGGAGTCGAAGTCTAGCATGTCGGTTAAATTCTCGACAGTGGCTACAAAGTGGGTGGTGGGTGGGCTCTGAATTTCTTCGTTGTCCGAATCCCAACCATCCTGGCCATAGTCCGGCTAGGACTCTCCTGATAGCGAGAGATGCTTTAGTGAATTCAGGATATCGCCAAAAGGCGAGTGTTGGAAGATGTCAGCGGTGGTGAATTCCATAACCGGCGCCCAATCCGGATCGATTGGTAGGGGCGCGGGAGGTTCGGAGTCCGGCAAGGAGTCCGGCGCCTCGGGATCACGAGTTTTGCAAGGGACAAGATTGGTGTTCGGCTCCATCGCCGTAGATGTTGAAGCCCCCAGGGCGGTGTCTATCCACCGGCCCTCGATCTGGGCGATCGGCTCCGGGCTAATGGCCGAAGCTGATTCATGTGCGGCCACCAAGGCACTGTTCGGCGGCAGAGCTAGATCGTGCCCATCGTCACAGTGCGGCACGCTCGGCTGTGGCTCGAGTCCGTCGAGGATCAAGTCTCCGCGGACATCGGCCGTGAAGTTTAAGCTTCCAAATCTGACCTGACGGCCAGGGGCGTAGCTTTCGATCTGCTCCAGATGGCCAAGAGAATTGGCCCGCAGTGCAAAGCCGCCGAATACGAAGATCTGTCCGGGGAGAAAAGTCTCGCCCTGGACAGCGTTGTTGATTGAAGATGCCATCGAACCTATCAGTGACGACACAGAGGAACTCTCAATGAAAGCACCAATGTCGGTGTCAAAACCGGCGGATCTCGGGTAGGGGGTCCCGAACTGTGCGTCTAGGCGGATGGTAACAAGAGACGAGGGACACAATGTTTTTACCCAGGTTCGGGCCCTCTCGATGGAGGTAAAACCCTACGTCCTGCTTGATTAATATTGATGATATGGGTAGTACAAGAGTAGATCTACCACGAGATCAAGGAGGCTAAACCCTAGAAGCTAGCCTATGGTATGATTGTTGAGATATATGTTGTCCTACGGACTAAAGCCCTCCGGTTTATATAGACAGCGGAGGAGGCTAGGGTTACACAGAGTCGGTTACAATGGTAGGAGATCTACATATCCGTATCGCCAAGCTTGCCTTCCACGCCAAGGAAAGTACCATCCGGACACGAGCCGGAGTCTTCAATCTTGTATCTTCATAGTCTTGGAGTCCAGCGGATATTGATAGTCCGGCTATCCGGACACCCCCTAGTCCAGGACTCCCTCACCTTCTATAACAGATCTGAAGGCAAGACTTTTGTTGCTAAATTTGGATCCTTTCTAGAAAAGGAGTTTCTCTCGAAAGAAGTGAGTGGGAGAAAAGTAGAACTTGATGATGTAACTGTACCTGCTCCCTTATTCGAAAGTAGTTCATCATAGAAACCAGTTCCTGTGACGCCTACACCAGTTAGTGAGGAAGCTAATTATATTGATCATGAAACTTCAGATCAAGTTAATACCGAACCTCGTAGGTCAACCAGAGTAAGATCCGCACCAGAGTGGTACGGTAATCCTATTCTGGAATTCATGTTACTTGACCATGGCGAACCTACAAACTACAAGGAAGCGATGATAAGCCCAGATTCCGCAAAATGGCTTGAGGCCATGAAATCTGAGATGGGATCCATGTATGAGAACAAAGTATGGACTTTAGTTGACTTGCCCGATGATCGGCAAGCCATCAAGAATAAATGGATCTTCAAGAAGAAGATTGACGTTCATAGTAATGTTATTGTCTACAAAGCTCAACTTGTTACAAAAGGTTTTCGACAAGTTCAAGGAGTTGACTACGATGATACTTTCTCACCCATAGCGATGCTTAAGTCTGTCCGAATCATGTTAGCAATTGCCGCATTTTATGATTATGAAATATGGTAAATGGATGTCAAAACTGCATTCCTGAATGGATTTCTAGAAGAAGAGTTGTATATGATGCAACCAGAAGGTTTTGTCGATCCAAAAGGTGCTAACAAAGTGTGCAAGCTCCAGCGATCCATTTATGGACTGGTGCAAGCCTCTCAGAGTTGGAATAAATGCTTTGATAGTGTGGTCAAAGCATATGGTTTTATACAGACTTTTGGAGAAGCCCGTATTTCCAATAAAGTGAGTGGGAGCTCTGTAGCATTTCTGATATTATATGTAGACGACATATTGTTGATTGGAAATGATATAGAATTTCCGGATAGCATAAAAGGATAGTTGAATAAAAGTTTTTCAATGAAAGACCTCGGTGAAGCTGCTTATATATTGGGCATCAAGATCTATAGAGATAGATCAAGACGCTTAATTGGACTTTGACAAAGCACATACCTTGATAAGTTTTGAAAAAGTTCAAAATGGATCAAGCAAAGAAAGGGTTCTTGCTTGTATTACAAGGTGTGAAGTTGAGTCAGAATCAATGCCCGACCACTGCAGAAGATAGAGAGAAAATGAAAGATGTTTCCTATGCTTCAGCCAGAGGCTCTATCATGTATGCAATGTTGTGTACCAGACCTGATGTGTGCTTAGCAATAAGCTTAGCAGGGAGGTACCAAAGTAATCCAGGAGTGGATCACTGGACAATGGTCAAGAATATCCTGAAATACCTGAAAAGGACTAAGGATATGTTTCTCGTTTATGGAGGTGACAAAGATCTAGTCGTAAATGGTTACGTCGATGCAAGCTTTGACACTGATCCGGACGATTCTAAATCGCAAAATGGATACGTGTTTATATTGAACGGTGGAGCTGTCAGTTGGTGCAGTTCTAAACAAAGCGTCGTGGCGGGATCTACATGTGAACCGGAGTACATAGCTGCTTCGGAAGCAGTGAATGAAGGAGTCTGGATGAAGGAGTTCATATCTGATCTAGCTGTCATACCTAGTGCATCGGGTCCAATGAAAATCTTTTGTGACAATACTGGTGCAATTGCCTTGGCAAAGGAATCCAGATTTCACAAGAGAACCAAGCACATCACGAGACGCTTCAATTCCATCCGGGACCAAGTCCAGGTGGGAGACATAGAGATTTGCAAGATTAATACGGATCTGAATGTTGCAGACCCGTTGACTAAGCCTCTTCCACGAGCAAAACATGATCAGCACCAAGGCTCCATGGGTGTTAGAATCATTACTAAGTAATCTAGATTATTGACTCTAGTGCAAGTGGGAGACTGAAGGAAATATGCCCTAGAGGCAATAATAAAGTTATTATTTATTTCCTTATATGATGATAAATGTTTATTATTCATGCTAGAATTGTATTAACCAGAAACATAATACATGTGTGAATACCTAGACAAACATAGTGTCACTAGTATGCCTCTACTTGACTAGCTCGTTGATCAAAGATGGTTGTGTTTCCTAGCCATAGACATGAGTTGTCATTTGATTAATGGGATCACATCATTAGGAGAATGATGTGATTGACTTGACCCATTCTGTTAGCTTAGCACTTGATCGTTTAGTATGTTGCTATTGCTTTCTTCATGACTTATACATGTTCCTATGACTATGAGATTATGGAACTCCCGTTTACCGGAGGAACACTTTGTGTGCTACCAAACGTCACAATGTAACTGGGTGATTATAAAGGAGCTCTACAGGTGTCTCCAAAGGTACATGTTGAGTTGGCGTATTTCGAGATTAGGATTTGTCACTCTGATTGTCAGAGAGGTATCTCTGGGCCCTCTCGGTAATGCACATCACTATAAGCCTTGCATGCAATGTAGCTAATAAGTTAGTTGCGGGACGATGCATTATGTAACGAGTAAAGAGACTTGCCGGTAACAAGATTGAACTAGGTATTGAGATACCGACGATCGAATCTCAGGCAAGTAACATATCGATGACAAAAGGAACAACGTATGTTGTTATGCGGTGTCGGTGTCAAAACCGGTGGATCTCGGGTAGGGGGCCCCGAACTGTGCATCTAGGCGGATGGTAAGAGGAGATAGGGGACACGATGTTTTTACCCAGGTTCGGGCTCTCTCGATGGAGGTAAAACCCTACTCCTGCTTGATTGATATTGATGATATGGGTAGTACAAGAGTAGATCTACCACGAGATCAGAGAGGCTAAACCCTAGAAGCTAGCCTATGGTATGATTGTTGTTCGTCCTACGGACTAAAACCCTCCGGTTTATATAGACATCAAAGAGGGTTAGGATTACACAGAGTCGGTTACAATGGTAGGAGATCTACATATCCGTATCGCCAAGCTTGCCTTCCACGCCAAGGAAAGTCCCATCCGGACACGGGACGAAGTCTTCAATCTTGTATCTTCATAGTCCAGGAGTCCGGCCGAAGATGATAGTTCGGCTATCCGGACACCCCCTAGTCTGGGACTCCCACAGTAGCCCCTGAACCAGGCTTCAATGACGACGAGTCCGGTGCGCATATTGTCTTCGGCATTGCAAGGCGGGTTCCTCCTCCGAATACTTCATAGAAGATTTTGAACATGAGGATAGTGTCCGGCTCTGCAAAGTAAATTCCACATACCACCGTAGAGAGAATAATATTTCACAAATTCAATCTGCTGACGTATTTCGTGGCGTGACATCACACCACGGTCAGGCCTTTATTCGAATCGTTTTTACTGTCCCACCTCAGCGCGTTTAGCGAGGCGGTTTCCTTGGCACATCTTGTCAAAGCAGAGATCGTGTCCCTTTATTCCGGGATTCTCATTGATACGGGCGTGGGTAACCCAACTGCGCCATTGATTATGGCGCTTGGGAGAAAAGCTAGTTTTACCAGGCTGGTGGGAACGCATAGATTCGTCCGTCCATATAAGGGGATAAGGATCCACCTTTTTACCTACGCCTTCTTCCTCCTTTGCTTATCCATTTCCGCGCACTCGAGCTCCAGCGCCCAAGTTTGCACATCTCGCCTCAACCTTCCCCAGCCATGTCCGGAGCGGGAGGCAAGTGGATGGCCTCCTCCATCATGGAGGGGCACCTCAAGAGGCTGCGGAAGGCCGGATACTTGTCCAGTGACATCGCGCATCGGCTCCCCGACAAGGAGCAGCTTATCCCCACCCTCGGGCCCCATGAGAGGGTGGTATTCCTCACCCACTTCCTCCGCGGACTAGGTTTTCCACTTCACCCATTTGTCTGGGGGCTCATGTTCTACTATGGCCTGGTTTTCCATGATCTGGCCCCGAATTTCGTCCTCAACATCTCGGCGTTCATCGCCGTGTGCGAGGCCTTCCTCTGCATCCAGCCCCACTTCAGCTTATGGCTGAAGACCTTTAATGTCAAGCCGAAGGTGGTGCACGGCCGCCAGGCGGAGTGCGGAGGTGCCATGGTGGGCAAGATGCCCAACATCCTATGGCTCGAGGGCTCTTTTGTGGAGACCATAAAGGGGTGGCAATCGGGGTGGTTCTACATCACCGAGTCGCGTGACCCTAAATGGGTGGCGGCCCCCGAATTCCGGTCTGGCTTCCCTACACGGCTCACCTCCTGGAAAGAGACGGGCCTGACGTGGGGTAATTTGGAAGAGCTGATCGGACTTCAATCCTATGTCCAAAGCCTGGTGAACAAGAAGCTCAAGCTTGTCAACGTAGTCCAGGTCATGCTCATCCGCCGGATCCTCCCGTGCCAACAACGGGCCTTCAGCTTGTTGGAGTTTGATCTGGCACAGCACCAAACCTTGAGCAGGCTCTACGACACTACGTACGAAGATGCCTGGAAGGTGCTGTTCAAGGGAGCCGAGGCTCCCGCATCCGCTTCCGAAGATCATGGATACCGCTCGCAGCATCAAGCCAGCGAGGTAAGCTATTTTACCCTTTACGGGACTCTTGTTATCCATAGTTTGACTCTATGCGGGATCTAAACTCCCTTACCTTTGACAGGCCTGGCAAAAGACGTCCGGGCAGGTTAACTGTCCGGCTCCCTTGCCAGAAGACCCAGTGGACGCCCGATTGACGGGGCTGCTGGTTCCAGCACCTCACGTGGTGCCGGAGAAGAAGGCCAAGAAGAAGGCCACGGGAACTCGAAAGATTTCCCGACGCCAGGTGTTGTCAGACTCATCGTCCGATGACTTTGAGGCGGACTCCTCCCGCAAAGACGAGAAGGAGAAAGAGGCCTCTCCCCCAGCGAGGGGAGAGAAGAAAAGGAAGGCCGCCCCAACGGGGGAGGCCGAAGGGTCCAAGAAGGGAAGGACCCTCCCTCCGGACTACTCCACCAACGCCGACGACGATGAAGAGGAGTGGCCACCGAGGACTAAGCCCCTGGTGACTTCGTAAGTGTCCGGATACCAGAATAACTCATGGTGTTTTGTTTGTCGCATAGAATCTCCTAACGCCGAATATGACCCTGCAGCCCGCCCAAGGACGGGCTCGACACTTCAACGAGCGGCTCCCTGGCTTCGTCGGACGTGAATAGCACTTCACTTCCGGCCGTCTCCTCTCCTCGCGCCGCGGATGACGCCGAGGTGGGGTCCCAAAAGGGGCCCAGCCAGGGGGAAGGGGTCCCGGAGGCGCCGCAAGGCAACCTCCCGGACTCTGGGCACAAGGGGGATCAAACCCCAAAGGGCTCTAAGTCCGGCCCTGGGCCGACTCCGCATCGAACCCGGATGGTTCCCGAGTCCGCAGCGCCCTTCGTAACAAGGGCGAGACTGCGACTCTGGTGACCTCCGTCCAATCGGAGGCACCAGATAATTTGCTGGAGGCGCTTAACGGCGCCTCCATCAACGAGGGGCACCGCACTGTGATGAGTGTGGTGATCCAGAAAGTTCAGTCCACCAAGAACGACTGACTGAAGCCTGTGCCAGCCTTCTAACAGGCTTTGAGGTATGTATTTAAGATATGTAAGAATGTTACCGCATAGACAGTAGCCCCTGATGCTCAGATTGGTGTTCAGAAAGAAAAGCCGAACTGAGGATCTAAAAAGATGTACACAGGAGTCTAACATAAGTATGTCAATATGGGGAATGCAGGCTGCGCTGCTAACCTCTGCCGCACTGACTGCGGAGGTCAACGCATTGAAGCACAGCCTCGAGCGGTCCGAGAACGAGCTCGGCCTTGCCAAAAAGCAGCTCGAGGACAAGGAAGGTAGGTAATACCTTATGGAAGTATATAAAAGATGTGGTTGCAAAAAATGACAGGAATAACATAAGAATCGCAGTGGCCATGAACGAGGTGGCGACCCTGAAGGAGGCTATGTCCAAGGCCAAAAGCAATGCGGCCGCGGAGCGCACCGAGTGAGATAAGTAGGATGCACGGGTGGCAGAGGTGCGGCAAGAGCTCCAGGCTCTCGTGGAAAAACACGAGAGTTTGGAGCGTGACTCAAAGACTCGAGAGTCCGAGCTCGCCTCGGCTCTTGAGAGCTCCAAAGCCGCTAAGGCCGAAGCCCAGAAATCCCTCCAAGAAATTGAGGCGATGAAGAAGATAGCGGCGGGTAAGGCATTCTTCATGCAAAGCAAGCACGTGAAAGTGAATTACTTGTTACTTACCCGAATCCGGAGCTCTCCAAGAGCATTCGCAGATCTGCCCCGCAGTGTGTCCGACGCTACCGCATTCTACCGGGCCAAGGAGGGGAGCTCGACGGAGAAGGTGTTCTGGTCTCAGTATGTTGAGGCCGGACACCCGGTGCCCTTGAACGACCAGCTGAAGCAGCTGGTCGAGCTCCATAAGGTGGCTGAACAGGCCATGAAGGGCCTCATTGTTCGGTTGTGGCCTAAAGAAGCCATGCCTGGGAGCTACTTCAGGCTGGGGAGGCGGCTGGTGGACGCCTGTCCATGGATTGAAGTCGTCAAGCGCTCCGTCTGTATCGAAGGTGCCCGTAGGGCCCTTGCCCGTGCTAAAGTGCACTAGGGCAAGATGGACACTCAGAAGCTTGTGACGGACGCTCCACCGCCGGGCAGGGAGTATCGCACGCCCGAGATGTATTATGCGGGCGTCCTGAAGGGTGCCCGCCTTATGGCGGGTGAATGCTCCAAAGATGTAATTTTTGAGTAAACTCGCATTTGTTATCATGTACGCTTGAAAACTTGTTCATATGCGCTAAGCAACGCCAGAATTTAAAATGTTACCTTCAGATGGCCGCTTATTAAATTTGAGAGATGGCGAGTCGTAAACTTCGCCCCCATGCCACGAAAGTCTTGGAGTGTTGGGATAAACTTGAGCGCTTTTTCCCATTCTTGGGTCCTTCGAGGGAGGCGCTCAATGCAACGAACAAGGCAACCGGACTATAATGCTTGAACACTCTCACTTAGCCATAGAATTCTATAATTTTAAATTTCGGCGAAGCCCCTAGTATTCGGAAGACCAAATTCGGGGCGCTATCCACGCCTTGGCCGGACAAAGCCGACTCCCGCTCTAAGCGGCATAAGTCTTTAGGGACTCGAAAACCTCTCGAAGAGCGACCGGCTCTCGCCCTATCATGACGGTCAGTTTTAGCTTTCTCCACTGAGGTGCTTAACCCAGCTCAACCGGGGCACAATCGCAGTGGTTCTCCCAGCGCTACCTTAGCCGATACAATGGAACGTATGGGAACCAAAACATGGGAGCCGGGCAAACCCAACTATTGACCCAAGACATGATTCGGAGCCGATGCATATAATGCTATAAGTTCGGGGTGCCGCACTTGTGAAAGTGTTCGGACTTATCACACCATATTTTGGGGTACTTAAGCCCTCAGGTATTTGGCCGTACCAAAGTGTACGGGTGCAACATGTCATAAGTGAACATATATAGATAAAAAGGGGAATGCAATAATAGGAAAAAGCTATGCATTGTTTATTCAAAAAAGCTGCGGTAAAAGCAGAACGATACAAATAGTGCGATAAGCAAGGGACGGGACTATTTGACATGTCTCCCTCTAGGAGCGAGCTGCGGGATGTTATGTAAAACAAGTATACTGCTCGTTATAGAGACCACCTGGACACTCGACGTAGCTTTCTGCTTCCCTGGCTGTTGCATCGTGTGTTCAGCGATTCTATTGCCGGACAGGGCTTCTTGAGAAAGGAGTCCTGAAAGTAATAGAAAAAAGAAGAATGACACAATTGGGAGCCCCAGGTGCGGTTGAGCCGCATTCCGGGCCTGCTGTGGTCATGCCCCTCCCCCTATGCCCATGGTATTTCCAGAGCGTAATTATGTACGCGTAGTACTGGTTTTGCAATTTCGCGAGGGCTGGGGTTGGGGCCGCATTGCTACGCGATGCGTTCGAACGCGTGCAAGCGGTCTTGTTGTAGGTTACTTCGGGCGCGCTTGACGGTGTCCAGACGTTTAATAGCCGGACTCGAGAATTGCCTTAAGAGGTTGCTTTGTACTTCTGCCGCGAGGGCCACCATATGCTCCTCCGTTCGGAGGGAGCATTCGGTGTTTCCGTTGACCGTAATGACTCCTCGAGGACCTGGCATCTTGAGCTTGAGGTATGCGTAGTGCGGCACCGCATTGAACTTTGCAAATGCGGTTCGTCCGAAAGCGAAGGCGTGATAGCCGCCTGAACGAGACTATGTCAAGATTAATTCCTCGCTTTGGAAGTTATCCGTGATCCAAAGACCACTTCAAGTGTAATCGAGCTCGCATATTGGCCTCTACACCTGGTATGACGCCTTTGAAGGTCGTCTTTGTGGGTTTGATCCTTGAGGGTCTATGCCCATCTTGCGACCGTATCCCGATAAAGCAGGTTCAAAGGCTGCGCCACCGCCCATCGGGACTCTCGTGAGGTGAAATCCACAACGATTGGGTCTAGAACCAATGCGGCGAATCCGCCATGGCGGATGCTAGTGGGGTGGTCCCTTCGATCGAAAGTGATCGGGCAGGAGGACCACCGATTGAACTTTGGGGCGACTGGCTCCATCGCATATACGTCCCTTAGTGCATGCTTCTACTCCCTTTTGGGTATCTGGGTTGCGTATATCATGTTCACCGTCCGCACTTGTGGAGGGAAGCCCTTCTGTCCTCTATTGTTCGGTGGCCAGGATTCCTTCTCGTCGTCGCTATGCAGCCCCTTGTCATTGTTTTCGGCATTTAACTTGCCTGCCTGCTTGAACACCCAACAATCCCTGTTGGTGTAATTGGCTGGCTTTTCAGGGCTGTCATGTATCTGGCATGAGCGATCGAGTATTCGGTCCAAATTGGACGGGCCCAGAGTATTTCTTTTGAATGGCTTTTTCCGCTGACCGGGTTTAGAGCCTCTGAATCCGGCATTGACTACCGTATCTTCAGCATTATCGCCATTAATGCGGCACTTGTGCTTGTTGCGACGCGACCTGCTGTTGCTGTGCTTGGTATCCAAATTACCAGGGCTCTTGGTCATATTGTTACTATGAGCTAGCCAGCTGTCCTCTCCCGCGCAGAAGCGGGTCATGAGTGTTCTGAGGGCTGCCATGGATTTCGGCTTTTCCTGTCCTAGGTGCCGGGCAAGCCACTCGTCGCAGATGTTATGTTTGAAGGCTGCGAGGGCCTCTGCATCCGGACAGTCGACGATTTGATTTTTCTTGGTTAGGAACCGTGTCCAGAATTGTCTAGACGATTCCTCTGGCTGCTGAATTATGTGGCTTAGGTCATCGGCGTCTGGTGGTCGCACATAGGTGCCCTGGAAGTTGTCGAGGAATGCGGCTTCCAGGTCTTCCCAACAACCAATTGACTCCACTGGCAAGCTGTTAAGCCAATGCCGAGCTGGTCCTTTAAGCTTGAGTGGGAGGTATTTGATGGCGTGTAGATCATCACCGCGGGCCATGTGGATATGAAGGAGATAGTCCTCGATCCAGACCGCAGGATCTGTTGTGCCATCGTATGATTCAATGTTTACGGGTTTGAAACCCTAAGGGGTTTGATGATCCACCACTTCGTCTGTGAAGCATAGTGGGTGTCTTGGCGCTCAGATATTGGGCTATATCACGACGCAGCTCAAATGACCTTTGTCTACTGTGTTCGGCCCGCCGAATTGCCATATCCGGCGTGATGGTTATCATCACGTATCGTGGGGCGCCCACGCGATCCGTAGATCGATCTTGTTTGCCTTGCCTTGTCCTCCAATATATCCCGCAGGTCTGGCGCATTTTCCCGCGCCTTGATATTTTTTGAGCGGCGCCGGGGTGTGGCTTGAGTGGAGGGCCGAGAGGCCTCTCTGTCACGGCCATGAGGTGGCCGGTCGGCCATATTATGCACTGGTGATGTGGGTTTACGTGCTTCCTCCTCTAATCGGGGTAGCAGCCTGCGTTTTGGGTAGCTCTTGGAGGGGCGTTCGAGTTCATACTCTTCGGCCGCCAGGATTTCAGTCCATCTGTCGGCTAGCACATCTTGGTCAGCTCTAAGCTGTTGCTTCTTTTTCTTAAGGCTGCTTGACGTGGCCATGAGCCTGCATTTGAAACACTCTTGTTCGACGGGATCCTCAGGCACGACAAGTTCATCGTCGTCGAGGCTTGCCTCGTCTTCGGAGGGAGGCATGTAATTATCATCCTCTACCTCTCTGCCTGCCGCTCTCTCATGAGAGCTGGCTTCTCCATCCTCCTGCACTGAATCCTACTGGAGGGGGTTGTCTTCGGCACTGTCCGGGGTGTTATTGTCTCCCGTGCCGGAATCACCGTTTTTGCTGTGGCGGGATTTAGAGCGGCGCCGCTGATGCCGACGCTTAGGCTGTTTCTTGGAGGGGTCATCCTCCGTTGTTCCATCGCCATTCCCATCTTTTAGGATGTCCACCATGTAAATGTCGTATGACGAGGTGGCCTTCCAGTGCCCTGTAGGCGCTGGTTCTTGGTCGTCTCCTGCATCATCTTCCATAAGTCGATGTCTTCGGAGTCGAAGTCGAGCATGTCGGTTAAATCATCGATAGTGGCTACTAAGTGGGTGGTGGGTGGGCTTTGAATTTCTTCGTCGTCCGCATCCCAACCTTCCTGACCATAGTCCGGCCAGGGCTCTCCTAATAGAGAGAGAGAGAGAGAGACTTTAGTGAATTCAGGATGTCGCCAAAGGGCAAGTGCTGAAAGATGTCCGCGGCGGTGAACTCCATGATCGGCGCCCAGTTGGATACGACTGGCAGGAGCGCGGAAGGTTCGGAGTCTGAAGAGGAGTCCGGCACCTTAGAGTCACAAGCTTCGCAAAGGACAGGGTTGGTGTTCGGCTCAATCGCCGTAGAGATAGCAGCCCCCGAGGCGGTGTCCAGCCACCCGTCCTCGTCGGCATGATCGGCCCGAGCTAAGGGTCGAGCGACATCGGTGCGGCCTCCGGGGCACTATCCGGCGGCAGAGCTAGATCATACCCTTCGTGATAGTGCGGCGCGCTTGGCTGTGGCTCGAACCCATTCAAGATAAAGTCTCCGCGGACGCCACCGTAGTTCAAACTTCCAAATCGACCGATGGCGGGCGAGCTTCAATCTGCTCCAGATGGCTGCTTAATTGCCCGCAGTGCAAAGTCGCCGAATACGAAGATCTGTACGGGGAGAAAAGTCTCACCCTGGACCGCATCGTTGTTGATGATCGGAGGAGCCATCGGGCTTAAAGATGACGACACAAAGGAACTCTTAATGAAAGCACCAATGTCGGTGTCAAAACCAGCGGATCTCGGGTAGGGGGTCCCGAACTATGCGTCTAGGCGGATGGTAACAGGAGACAGGGGACACGATGTTTTACCTGTGTTGGGCCCTCTCGATGGAGGTAAAACCCTACTCCCGCTTGATTGATATTGATGATATGGGTAGTACAAGAGTAGATCTACCACGAGATCAGGGAAGCTAAACCCTAGAAGCTAGCCTATGGTATGATTGTTGTTCGTCCTACGGACTAAAACCCTCCGGTTTATATAGACACCAAGAGGGTTAGGGTTACACGAGTCGGTTACAATGGTAGGAGATCTACATATCCGTATCGCCAAGCTTGCCTTCCACGCCAAGGAAAGTCCCATCCGGACACGGGACGAATTCTTCAATCTTGTATCTTCATAGTCCAGGAGTCCGGCCGAAGATGATAGTTCGGCTATCCGGACACCCCCTAGTCCGGGACTCCCTCATGCGGTTTGACCGATAAAGATCTTCGTAGAATATGTAAGAGCCAATATGAGCATCCAGGTTCTGCTATTGGTTATTGACCGGGGACGTGTCTCGGTCATGTCTACATAGTTCTCGAACCCGTAGGGTCCACACGCTTAAAGTTTGGTGATGACCGGTATTATGAGTTTTTGTGTTTTGATGTACCGAAGGTAGTTTGGAGTCTCGGATATGATCACGGACATAACGAGGAGTCTCGAAATGGTTGAGACGTAAAGATCGATATATTGGATAACTATGTTCGGACACTTCAAGTGTTTCGGGAGGTTTCAGACATATATCGGAGTACCGGGGGGTTACCGGAACCCCCCGGGGGGTTTAGTGGGCCTAATGGGCCCTAGTGGAGAAGAGGAGGGTGGCCAAGGCAGGCCGTGCGCCCCCTCCCCCTCTAGTCCGAATGGGACAAGGAGGGGGCGGCGCCCCCCTTTCCTTCCTCTCCTCTCTCCCTTCCTTCCCCCTCCTACTCCAACTAGGAAAAGAGGGAGTCCTACTCCCGGTGAGAGTAGGACTCCTCCCTCGCATGCCCCCTCCTGGCCGGCCGCCCCCTCCCCCTTGAACCTTTATATACGGGGGCAGGGGGCACCTCTAGACACAACAATTGATCTCTTGATCTCTTAGCCATGTGCGGTGCCCCCCTCCACCATATTCCACCTATGTAATATCATAGCGGTGCTTAGGCAAAGCCCTGCATCGGTAGCATCATCAACACCATCATCACACCGTCGTGCTGATGGAACTCTCCTGTAAAGCTCTACTGGATCGGAGTTCGTGGGACGTCATCGAGCTGAACGTGTAATGAACTTGGAGGTGCCGTACGTTCGGTACTTGATCAGTCGGATCATGAAGACGTACGACTACATCAATCGCGTTGTGCTAACGCTTCCGCTTTCGGTATACGAGGGTACGTGGACAACACTCTCCCCTCTCGTTGCTATGCATCACCATGATCTTGCGTGTGCGTAGGAATTTTTTTGAAATTACCACGTTCCCCAACAGGGTCTTCTTCCCCAAGTTGACCACCTCTTCCCTCCCCAAGCTCCATTTTCGCCCGATCTCTCTCCCTAGCAATCAAATTTGTTCTCTAGGGATTGCTTGGGAAGGCCCTGATCTACACTTCCACCAGGAGAAATTTGATTCCCCCCACTAATCCCTTGCTGATCTTGTTACTCTTGGGTGTTTGAGCATCCTAGACGGTTGAGGTTACCGCGGAGCCATACACCATTTTGGTGAAGCTTCGTGGTGTCGTTGGGAGCCTCCAACTAAGTTGTGGAGATTGCCCCAACCTTGTTTGTAAAGGTTCGGTTGCCGCCTCCAAGGGCACCAATAGTGGAATCACGGCATCTCGCATTTTGTGAGGGCTTGAGGAGAATACGGTGGCCCTAGTGGCTTCTTGGGGAGCATTGTGCCTCCACACCGCTCCAACAGAGATGTACTTCCTCTCAAAGGGAAGGAACTTTGGTAACACATCCTCGTCTCCAACGGCTCCACTCTTGGTTATCTCTCACCTTTACTTTTGCAAGCTTATATTGTGTTGTATCCCTTGCTTGCTTGTGTGCTTGTTGTTGCATTATATAGGTTGCTCACATAGTTGCTTATCTAGACAACCTACTTTTAGGCAAAGTTTAATTTGGTAAAGAAAAGCTAAAAAAATGTTAGTTGCCTATTCACCCCCTGCCCCCTCTAGTCAACTATATCGATCCTTTCATCCCGTCTTTTGCACTTGAATTGCTTAGAATAGTTGTAGTAATATGTGTGAAGTATTCAAGTGGGAATAAGTCTTGATAGTAAAAACAAAGGTTTTGTTCTAGTAGCTAAAATAGTTTAGTAACATTTGTTCTGTTTAATCTAGATAAAAACGACTTGTTGTGAGACTAGTTTTTTTAAGGAAGTGATATTGACAAAGAATAGCCATGCATAAGAGAAACTCTCAAAAGACTTGTTTGTCGAGGGGAAAATGTAGAGAGGATGATGTTAGAGATACTCAACCCTATAGTGTTAATTTTAATAGACTCGATATCCCTTGTGGATAAAGTTGTCCATAGGAACTTAGGTGAAAGGTGAATGACATTATGCCAAAATCTTTGTTTGCATTTTTACATGACACTTCAGTTTCTCGCTAGTGTCATGACCTTATCACTCAATGTGCATTCATGTGCGCTAGATGTGGCTTCGTCACCTTTCTTAATGTTATATGTTGAGAACTCTGCTAGCCAATGAATGATCCACCAGTGTTTTGGCCCGGATTTCGGCTATGAGTTTGTTACCGTGCGTAGTGGCAGCACTACATCAAATATTATTCAGCTTTCTCTTGAATGTGTGTGTATATGGTAATAAACGAGTACTGATCACAACAGCTCAAAAGACACAACATATTGGTCCATAGTACTCAAACTTATGCCACCAGACAAAAAAAATTCTAGCATGCAATGACTGAAGTAAAGTGTTTCAGAGCCTTCATAGGGAGTCACTTGTGGGTGTTAGCGAATTACTGTAGTATCGTGTTGTCTTTACACACCTCTCGCTCCCTAATTCATGTTTTCATTACTAAAAAAATTCTCTTTTGTGCGTTCCTGGCAAGAAAGTGTTAACTAGGCTAAATAGAATGAAAGCTACTTTGTTATTTTCTCTAGTTGAGCAAGAACTTTGTGTTGATTATCTTTACTTCACTAACACTTGCATAATAACCATATACCACCGCTACAACTATACTATGTTTTCACGTGAAGTGGCGGAGGGCTATTGATATGTCCATTTTGCATCATGCTTTTATATCGATATTAATTGCATTATGGGCTATTATTTCACATTATGTCACAATACATATGCATGTTCTATCTTATTTTACAAGGTTTACTTGAAAAGGAGAATGCCGGCCGCTGGGATTCTGGACAGGAAAAGGAGCAAATATTAGAGACCTATTCTGCACAACTCCAAAAGTCTTGAAACTCCACTAAAGTCATTTTTGGATTTAATAAAAAATACTAAGTGGAAGAAATACCAGAGGGGGGCCACCCACCGTCCACGAGGGTGGGGGCGCGCCCTACTCCCCTGGGTGCGCCCCCTACCTCGTGGGCCCCCTGGCAGCCCTCCGATGACCATCTTCTGCTATATGAAGTCTTTTACCCTGGAAAAAATCATAGCAAGCTTTCGGGACGAAACACCGCCGCCACGAGGCGGAACCTTGGCGGAACCAATCTAGGGCTCCGGTGGAGCTGTTCTGCCGGGGAAACTTCCCTCCGGGAGGGGGAAATCATCACCATCATCATCACCATCGATCCTCTCATCCGGAGGGGGTCAATCTCCATCAACATCTTCACCAGCACCATCTCCTCTCAAATCCTAGTTCATCTCTTGTATCCGATCATTGTCCCAAAACCTCAGATTGGTACCTGCGGGTTGCTAGTGGTGTTGATTACTCCTTGTAGTTGATGCTAGTTGGTTTATTCGGTGGAAGATCATATGTTCAGATCCTTAATGCATATTAATACCCCTCTGATTATGAACATGAATATGATTTGTGAGTAGTTACGTTTGTTCCTGAGGACATGGGAGAAGTCTTGCTATAAGTAGTCATGTGAATTTGGTATTCGTTCGATATTTTGATGAGATGTATGTTGTCTCTCCTCTAGTGGTGTTATGTGAACGACGACTACATGAAACTTCACCATTATTTGGGCCTAGAGGAAGGCATTGGGAAGTAATAAGTAGATGATGGGTTCTAGAGTGACAGAAGCTTAAACCCTAGTTTATGCGTTGCTTCATAAGGGGCTGATTTGGATCCATATGTTTCATGCTATGGTTAGGTTTCCCTTAATACTTCTTTTGTAGTTGTGGATGCTTGCAATAGGGGTTAATCAAAAGTGGGATGCTAGTCCAATAAAGGGCAGTACCCAAGCACCGGTCCACCCACATATCAAATTATCAAAGTAACGAACGCGAATCATATGAGCGTGATGAAAACTAGCTTGACGATAATTCCCATGTGTCCTCGGGAGCGCTTTTCTCCATATAAGAATTTGTCCAGGCTTGTCCTTTGCTACAAAAAGGATTGGGCGACCTTGTTGCACTTTATTTACTTTTGTTACTTGTTACACGTTACGAATTACCTTATCACAAAATTATCTGTTACCGATAATTTCAGTGCTTGCAGAGAATACCTTACTGAAAACCGCTTGTTATTTCCTTCTGCTCCTCGTTGGGTTCGACACTCTTACTTATCGAAAGGACTATGATAGATCCCCTACACCTGTGGGTCATCAAGACTCTTTTCTGGCGTCGTTCCCAGGGAGTGAAGCGCCTTTGGTGAGTGGAACTTGGTAAGGAAAAATTTATATAGTGTGCTGAAATTTACTGTTACTTGTTACTATGGAACATAATCCTTTGAGGGGCTTGTTCGGGGTATCTTCACCCCGACCAGTAGAGCAAAGAGTTTCTCCTCAACCTACTGAACCTACTGAAAATGTTTACTTTGAAATTACTTCGGGCATGATAGAGAAACTGCTAGCTAATCCTTTTACAGGAGATGGAACATTGCATCCCGATTTGCACCTAATCTATGTGGATGAAGTTTGTGGATTATTTAAGCTTGCAGGTATGCCCGGCGATGTTATCAAGAAGAAGGTCTTCCCTTTATCTTTGAAGATAGAGGCATTGACATGGTATAGGCTATGTGATGATATGGGATCATGGAACTACAACCGATTGAAATTGGAATTTCACCAGAAGTTTTATCCTATGCATCTTGTTCATCGTGATTGTAATTATATATATAATTTTTGGCCTCGCGAAGGAGAAAGCATCGCTCAATCTTGGGGGACGCTCAAGTCAATGTTATATTCATGCCCCAATCATGAGATCTCAAGAGAAATGAATTCAAAGAATTTATGCTCGGCTTTCTCTCAACAATCGCTCAATGCTCGATACTTCTTGTACTGGTTCCTTTATGATGAAGACTATTGAATTCAGATGGGATTTATTGGAAAGAATTAAATGCAACTCTGAAGATTGGTATCTCGACGAAGGTAAGGTGTCAGGTATGACAGCTATGTTTGATTGTGTTAAACCTTTTATGGATACCGATGTTTTTCGTGAATTTATCACTAAATATGGACTTGACTCTGAGATAGTAGCTTCTTTCTGCGAATCATTTGCTACTCATGTTGACCTCCCTAAGGAGAAGTGGTTTAAATATAATCCTCCCATTGAAGTAAAAGTAGTTGCACCTATTAAAGTTAAAGAAAAGACTATCACTTATAATGATCCTATTGTTCCTACTACCTACATTGAGAAACCACCTTTCCCTGTTAGGATAAAGGATCATGCTAAAGCTTCCACTATGGTTCGTAAGAGTAATACTAAAACACCTACACCACCTGAGCAAATTAAAGTTGAACACAGTATTACTATGGTTAAAGATCTCTTGGTTGATAATATTGATAGGCATGTTATTTACTTCTGTGATGAAGCTGCTAGAATTGCTAGACCTGATGCGAAGAATAAACATAGACCTGTTGTAGGCATGCTTGTTATTTCTATTAAAATAGGAGATCATTGTTATCATGGCTTATGTGATATGGATGCTAGTGCAAGTGCAATACCCCATTCCTTATACAAAGAAATTATGCATGATATTCCACCTGCTGAGATAGAAGAAATAGATGTTACCATTAAGCTTGCCAATAGAGATACTATTTCACTAGTTGGGATTGTTAGAGATGTTGAAGTCTTGTGTGGGAAAGTTAAATATCCTGCTGATTTTCTTGTTCTTGGTTCCCCACAAGATTGCTTTTGTCCCATATATTTGGTAGACCCTTCTTGAATATTGTTAATGCTAAGATAGACTGCGAAAAGTATGTTGTTACTATTGGCTTGGGGGATATGTCTCATGAGTTTAATTTTGCTAAGTTTTATAGACAATCCCATGATAAAGAATTGCCTAGTAAGGATGAAATTATTGGTCTTGCTTCTATTGTTGTGCCTCCTAATGGTCCTTTAGAACAATATTTGCTAGACCATGAAAATGATGTGTTTATGAATGAAAGAAGGGAGATAGATGAAGTATTATTTAAACATGGACCTATTTTGAAACACAACTTGCCTGTTGAAATTCTAGGGGATCCTCCACCACCCAAGGGTGATCCCGTGTTTGAGCTTAAACCATTACCTGGTACTCTTAAATATGCTTATCTTCATGAAAAGAAGATATATCATGTTATTGTTAGTGCTAACCTTTCAGAGCAGGAAGAGGAGAGATTATTGAAAACTCTGAAGAAGCACCGAGCTGCTATTGGATATACTCTTGATGATCTTAAGGGAATTAGTCCCACTCTATGCCAACACAAAATAAAATTGGAGAAAGACGCCAAACCAGTTATTGATCACCAACGACGGTTAAATCCTAAGATGAAAGAAGTGGTAAGAAAAGAAATACTAAAGATCCTGGAGGCAGGTATAATTTATCCAGTTGCTGATAGTCAGTGGGTAAGTCCTGTCCATTGTGTCCCTAAGAAAGGAGGTATTACTGTCGTTCCTAATGATAAAGATGAATTGATCCCACAAAGAATTGTTACAGGTTATAGGATGGTAATTGATTTCAGCAAATTAAATAAAGCTACTAAAAGGATCATTACCCTCTGCCTTTTATTGATCAAATGCTAGAAAGATTATCTAAACATACACAGTTTTGCTTTCTAGATGGTTACTCTGGTTTCTCTCAAATACCTTGTCAGCAGAGGATCAAGAAAAGATCACTTTTACTTTCCCTTTCGGTACTTTTGCTTATAGACGTATGCCTTTTGGTTTATGTAATGCACCTGCTACCTTTCAAAGATGGATGATGGCTATATTCTCTGACTTTTGTGAAAAGATTGTTGAGGTTTTCATGGATGATTTCTCTGTATATGGATCTTCTTTTGATGATTGTTGAGAAACCTTGATCAAGTTTTGCAGAGATGCGAAGATACTAGTCTTGTCTTGAATTGGGAAAAGTGCCACTTTATGGTTAATGAAGGTATTATCTTGGGGCAGAAAATTTCTGAAAGAGGTATTGAAGTTGACAAAGCTAAGGTTGATGCTATTGAAAAGATGTCGTGTCCCAAGGACATTAAAGGTATAAGAAGTTTCCTTGGTCATGCCGGGTTTTATAGGAGGTTCATTAAGGACTTCTCTAAAATTTCTAGGCCTCTGACTAATCTCTTACAAAAAGATAATCATTTTGTCTTTGATGATGATTGTATAGAAGCATTTGAAATACTTAAGAAGGCTTTGATTTCTGCACCTACCGTTCAGCCACCTGATTGGAATTTACCCTTTGAAATTATGTGTGATGCTAGTGATTATGTTGTAGATGTTGTTCTAGGACAAAGAGTTGATAAGAAACTAAATGTTATTCAATATTCTAGTAAAACTCTAGACAGTGCCCAGAGAAATTATGCTACTACTGAAAAAGAATTTTTAGCAGTTGTATTTGCTTGTGATAAGTTTAGACCTTATATTGTTGATTCTAAAGTAACTATTCACACTGATCAGGCTGCTATTAAATATCTTGTGGCAAAGAAAGATGCTAAACCTAGACTTATTAGATGGGTTCTCCTATTACAAGAATTTGATTTGCATATTATTGATAGAAAGGGAGATGAGAACCCCGTTGCAGACAACCTGTCTAGGTTAGAAATTGTTCTTGATGACCCACTACCTATTGATGATAGCTTTCCTGATGAATAATTTGATGTCATAAATGCTTCTCGTACTGCTCCATGGTATGCTGATTATGCTAATTACATTGTTGCTAACTTCATACCACCTAGTTTCACATACCAACAAAAGAAAAAGTTTTTCTATGATTTAAGACATTACTTCTGGGATGACCCACTCCTTTATAAAGAAGGAGTGGATGGTGTTATTTGACGTTGTGTACCTGAGCATGAACAGGAACAAATCCTATGCAAGTGTCACTCCGAGGCATATGGGGGAAACCACGCTGGAGATAGAATTGCACATAAGGTATTGCAATCCGGTTTCTATTGGCCTACTCTCTTCAAGGATGCACGTAAGTTTGTCTTGTCTTGTGATGATTGTCAAAGAATTGGTAATATTAGTAGATGTCAAGAAATGCCTATGAATTATTCCCTTGTTATCGAACCATTTGATGTTTGGGGCTTTGATTATATGGGACCGTTTCCTTCCTCTAATGGGTATACACATATTTTAGTTGTTGTTGATTACGTTACTAAGTGGGTAGAAGCTATTCCAACTAGTAGTGCTGATCATAACACCTCAATTAAGATGCTTAAAGAAGTTATTTTTCCGAGATTTGGTGTCCCTAGATACTTAATGACTGACGGTGCTTCACATTTTATTCATGGTGCTTTTCGTAAAATGCTTGCTAAGTATGATGTTAATCATAGAATTGCATCTCCATATCATCCACAGTCTAGTGGTCAAGTAGAACCGAGTAACAGAGAGCTCAAATTAATTTTGCAATAGACTGTTAATAGATCTAGAAGGAACTGATCCAAGAAACTTGATGATACATTATGGGCTTATAGAACTGCATATAAAAATCCTATGGGTATGTATCCATATAAGATGGTTTATGGAAAAGCTTGTTACTTACCTCTCGAACTAGAACATAAGGCATATTGGGACATTAAAGAGCTCAATTATGATTTCAAGCTTGCCGGTGAGAAGAGGTTATTTGACATTAGCTCACTTGATGAATGGAGAACCCAAGTGTCGGTGTCAAAACCGGCGGATCTCGGGTAGGGGGTCCCGATCTGTGTGTCTTAGGCTGATGGTAACAGGAAGCAAGGGACACAATGTTTACCCAGGTTCGGGCCCTCTCGATGGAGGTAAAACCCTACTTCCTGCTTGATTGATATTGATGGTATGAGTAGTACAAGAGTAGATCTACCACGAGATCGTAGAGGCTAAACCCTAGAAGCTAGCCTATGATGATTATGATTGTAATTGTGATCGGCCTTCTAAGGACCAACCTCTTCGGTTTATATAGACACCGGAGAGGGCTAGGGTTTACATGGAGTCGGTTACAAGGAAGGAAATATAATATCCGGATTGCCAAGCTTGTCTTCCACGCAAAGGAGAGTCCCATCCGGACACGGGACAGAGTCTTGAGTCTTGTATCTTCACGCTCGAATAGTCCGGACGATGTATATAGTCCGGCTGTCCGGATACCCCCTAATCCAGGACTTCCTCAGTAGCCCCTGAACCAGGCTTCAACGATGATGAGTCCGACGCGTAGTCTTGCCTTCGGCATTGCAAGGCGGGTTCCTGCTCCGAATACTCCAAAGTAATTATCGAACACGTAGACCGTGTCCGGATCTGCAAGATGATCATTACATACCACCGTAGAGAGAATGATATTTTACAAACGTATCCTTCTGACAACTTTTTTAGACAGCACGACATGTCATTACGGTCAAGTCATTATTCGAACCGTTTTCCCACAACCAGCCACAGCGCATATTGCGAGGCGGTTTCCTTGACACGTCTTGTCAAAGCAGAGATCGTGTCCCCTTATCACAGGATTCTCATCAATACGGGTATGGGTAATCCCACCGTGCCATCAATCGTGGCGCTTGGGGAGTGAGCGATTCTCAGTAGGCAAGTGGGGAGGCACACCGCTTTCGTCACCTCTATAAAGGGATAAAGGTCCCCCATTTGCACCCACGCCTTCTTCCTTCCTTGCCTGTCCTTGCCTCCTCGAGCTCCAGCGCCCTAGTCCAAGCCTTCTCCACATAGCTAAACATATCCCGAGCAGGAGGCAAGTGGGTGGCTTCCACCGTGAAGGAGAAGCATATCACGAATCTTCGGGCGGCCGGATACTTGGCCGCAGACATCACGCACCGGCTACCAGACGAATGGCATGTCATTCCAACCCCAGAACCCCACGAGAGGGTTGTGTTCCTCGCCCACTTCGTCCATGGACTGGGGTTTCCACTTCATCCCTTCGTCCGCAGGCTCATGTTCTATTACGGGCTAGATTTCCATGATCTAGCCCCAAATTTCGTCCTCAACATCTCGGCGTTTATCGTCGTGTGCGAGGCCTTCCTCCGCATCAAGCCTCACTTTGGCTTGTGGCTACAAATCTTCTGCGTGAAGCCAAAGATCGTGAGCGGCCAGCAAGTGGAGTGCGGAGGGGCCATGGTGGGCAAGATGCCTAACGTCACCTGGCTTGACGGCTCCTTCGCGGAGACCGTGAAAGGGTGGCAATCGGGGTGGTTCTACATCACCGAGCCACGCGAGGCGAACTGGGCGGCGGCCCCCGAGTTCCTATCCGGAACCCCCATGAGGCTCACCTCCTAGGAAAGGAAGGGCCTTGCCTGGGGCGAACCAACAGAGTTGACTGGACTCCAAAACTGTATCAAGAATATGAAGGACAAGAACATCAAGCTTGTCAACGTGATCCAGGTCATGCTCGTCCACCGGATTCTTCTGTGCCAAAGACGGTATTTAATCTGTGGGAGTTCGTCCCGGCCGAGCACCAGACGCTTTGGAGGCTCTATGGCATGACGCTCAAAGACGCGTGGAAGGCGTTGTTCAAGGCCTCCGAAGTACCTCCTCCTACATCCGAGGACCATGGACTTCATGCCGCGCGGGCTCCTCATCCGGTGAGTTTTCTGACAGCCACCGGATTTAGTTCTTCCCAATATATTCATGGGGGAGTCTTAAGTAATCGTGTACATTTGATCAGGATTATATGGAGACAGCGGAGCGAATTGACTGTCCGGCTCCACTGCCAGAAGGCCCAGCCGATGCTCTCCTGACGGAGATGCTAGTCCCGGCGCCCTACCAGGCACCGGAAAAGAAGGCCCCGAGGACCAGGAAGGGTCTCCGGCGTAAGGTCGTACCGAACGCCTCGTTCGAAGATGACAAGGCGCACTCCTCCCCTTCAGGGGGAGGAAGAAGAGGAAGAGGCCACTCCATCCGGAGAGGATGGGGGGCCTAGGAAGGCAGACCAGGGGGCCGGGAAAGGCCTCCGGCGCAAGGCCGTCATACCCACGTCGTCCGAAGACGACGAGGCAGACTCCTCATGGAGGCGGGGACAAGAAGAAACTCTGCCTCCCCGCACTGGGGAGGAGAAAAAGAGGAAAGTCGCCCCGGAGGGGGAGGCTGGGACGTCCAAGAAGGGAAAGACGTCCCTTTCAGACTACTCCACCACGGCCGCTCATAGCGAGGAAGGGTGGCTGCCCAGGGGGAAGCCCCTAGCGAGATCGTAAGTCTCCGCACTCTATTGAACTTTAGTGCGACTTTGCTTCATAGTCTTGTTATAACACCGAACATGTATGCAGTCCGGCCAGGGACCGTCCCGAGGTATTGTCTTCGGATGGATCCTTGAGTGATTCGGCGATGAACTCGCTCCCGACGGCCACTACTCTCAGCCTGCGGATGACACGGAGGTGTTGTCCCAAAGGCTCCCAGAGCGGGAGGAGGTGACTCTGGAGACGCCCGAAGGCGGAATTCCAGACGTCGGACATGCGGGGTTCAAGATCCCCGCAGATCGTGCCGATGAGAGCCGCAGAAGGCCGGGCTCTAACCCGGATACTGTGTAGGAACCTACGGTGGTTTCGAATTCGGGCAGGCGGCCCCTTGCTAGGGAGGGCGAACCGTCCGTGCCGATGACTTCCGTTACGCCAGAGGCGTCGGATAGTTCTGGCCGGAAGCGCCTTGACGCTTCCATGGATGAAGAGCACCGCATTTTATGAGTGTGGTGATTCGGAAGGTTTCATGCTCGCCAAGAGCGGACTAACCGAAGCTCGCACCAGCCTTCTAATGTGCTTTGAGGTGAGTAAGAAATATGTTAAATTACCACCCGATAGGTAGTAGTTTCGATACTGCTCGTGTTCAAAAGAAAAGCCAAACAGAGGGTCAATTATAATCCAGAGGAGTCTAATAGTAAGTGTGCATGTGAATGAGCACGCTGTGCTTCTTGCCGCTGCTGTCCGCACAGCCGAGGTCGCCGGATTAAAACGGGACCTGGAGCAGGCGCAAGGAGAGCTCGGCCTCACGAAGAGGCATCTCGAAGAGAACAAAGGTTTGTGATACCCCGTTCGCATATAATGAAGGATAGATAAAATTAGTTATTCTAGCGACAAAGCTTCGTGACTTTATAACAGGGGCCACCACCGAAGTGGCGTCTCTGAAGAAAGCGTTGTCCGAGGCCGAGGACAAGGCGGCTCTGGAGCGCAAAGAGCACGAGAAGCAAGATGCTAGAGTGGGCGAGGTACAGCAAGATCTCCAGGATCTCGGCAAAAAGTTCGAGACCTTGGAGCATGATCTTAGGGCGAAAGAGGTCGAGCTTGCGAAGGCCCTTGCAAGTATGAAAGGTGCCAAGGCCGAAGCCAAGAAGGCACAGCAGGAAATCCAGGCGGCTAGGAAGATAGCGGCGGGTAAGACATTCTTTATGCAAAGCAAGCATGTGGAGGAGGCGTTTCTTTTACTTACCCAAATTCGGAGCTCTCCAGGGGCATTCGCAGATCTGCCATGTAGCGCATCAGATGCCGTGGAGTTCTACCGTGCCGAGGAGGGGAGTGCAACAGAGAAGCTGTTTTGGTCCCAGTATGCCGGGGCCGAACACCCAACGCCTCTGAGTGACCAACTGAAGCAGTTGGTTGAACTCCACAGGGCGGTCGAAGTGGCTATGAAAGATTTCATAGTCTAGATGTGGCCTGGTGAGCCACTGCCACTAGCTACTTTGGCCTGATCAAGCAGATGGTGTATGCATGTCCGCATCTTGAAGTGATCAAGCGATCCATTTGCATTGAGGGTGCCCGCCGGGCCTTTGCCCGCGCAAAGGTGCATTGGGGCAAGCTGGATGCGAAGAAGCCGGTGAAGGACGGGCCGCCGGAGGGCAAGGCGCATTGATATCCCGAGAAGTATTACGATGGCGTCATGAAGGGCGCTCGTCTCGTGGCCGATGAATGTACCAAGGACACAATCCTTGAGTAAATGCACCTCTGTCATTGCTGTAATATAAAGACGAAGTTACTTGCGCTATGTAGCGCTGTTTGATTTAAAATATTACCTTCTGTGCGGCTGTTTATAAAATTCTGAAAGTAGGCCAGTCGTCGGCTTCCGCCCCCACGTAAATAGTACCGGGGTGTTCCTGGAAAAATCGGGATACTCTTTATCCAAATTTTTGGTCCCTTAAGGAGGTATCCGGCGGAGCGAACAAGGCAATCGGACTATGCGGCTTTATAACTTTCACTTAGCCATAGAAGTCTACAATTTTTAATTTCGGCGAAGCCCCTAGAATTCGGAGGGACGAATTGGGGCGCTATATATGCCTAAATCGGACGAGGCCGATTCCTCGCCTAAAGCAGAAAAAATCTTTAAGGATTTTAAGACCTCTCGAACAGCGACCAGCTCTCGCCGCATGTCGGTCAGTTTTTTGGCTTTCTCTACTGAGGTGCTCATCCAGAAGAACCGGGACACAATCACAGTAGTTCTCCTTGCGCTACCTTAGCCGATATAATAGAACGTAAGGTACCAAAACAAGGGAGCCGGGCAAACCCAACTTTTGACCCAAGACGTGATTCGGAGCTGATGCATATAGTGTTATAAGATCGGGGTGCCGCACTGTTGAAAGTGTTCGGACTTGTTTTGCCATATTATGAGGCGCCATGTGAAGCCCCTGGCAGACTAATCGTACCAAGGTGTACGGATGCAATATTAAATAAACATTTGCAAGAAAAATGCGCGAATAGGAATAATAAGCTGACGCTATATATTATCTCCCATTGATGAATAATACGTTTAAGCGTATGTGTACAATGGCTGCGTTTAAGCAGAAGTAAATAGGACTATTTGACATGTCCTATCTAAGGGCAGACTGCATGTAGGTATGTAAAACAGGTATAACAATCATGAACAGATGCCACCTGGGTATTTCCTTTTGTGTGTGAAGCCTATTGCCTCCTTGGTTTTCTCTCCTGTGTAAGTCCGACCATCCGGCTCTTCCGAAGAGGCTGCCCCAAAGCAGTGTCCTGAAAGATACAAAGGGAGGGTTATGAAGGTATGTTGCGGTTATACCGCACTATTGACTGAGTCACTGCTGCGCCTCCGCCTATGCCCATGGTATTTTGAGTGCGTAATTGTGTACGGGTGGCACGAATGCTGCTTTGATGGGGTTTGAGCGGATGCCGAACTGCTAGTCGCGCTCTTGGCGTGCCTGATGATCCTGTTGCGGGGTGCTCCGGCCTCGCTTGACGATGCTCGAGGTTGTCGTCGCCGCATTGGTGGTTTGTCGGAGGAGGCCGCATTGTACTTCCACCGCGAGGGCAGCAGTATGCTTTTCCTTCCGGAGAGAGCTGTCCATGTTTCCGTTGACTGTTATGACCCCGCGCGGTCCTGGCATCTTGAGCTTGAGGTATGCATAGTCTGGTACTGCATTGAATCAAGCGAATGCGGTTCGTCCCAGCAGTGCGTGGTAACCACTGCGGAAGGGGACGATATCGAAAATTAACTCTTCGCTTTGGAAGTTACCCAGAAATCCGAAGACCACTTCCAATGATATAGAGCCCGTGCAATGGGCCTCTACTCCAGGAATTACACCTTTAAAGGTGGTTTTGGTGGGCTTGATCCTTGAAGGGTCAATGCCCATTTTGCGCACTGTGTCCTGATAAAGTAGGTTCAAGTTGCTGTCGCCGTCCATGAGGACTCACGTGAGGTGGAATCCGTCGATGATTGGATCTAGGACCAATGCGGCTGAGCCGCCGTGACGGATGCTGGTACGGTGATCCCTACGGTCGAAGGTGATCGGACAAGCTGACCATGGGTTGAATTTGGGGGCGACTGGCTCCATCGCATAGACGTCCCGTAGTGCTCGCTTCCGTTCTCGCTTGGGAATGTGGGTGGTGTAGATCATGTTGACCATTTTCACCTAGGGAGGAAATTTCTTCTGTCCCCCCGTGTTCGGACGCCGGGGCTCTTCGTCATCGTCGTTGTGCAGCCTCTTGTCCTTGTTTTCGGTGTTTATTTTACCGGCCTGTTTGAACACCCAGCAGTCTCTATTAGTGTGGTTTGTTGGCTTGTCCGGGGTGCCATGAATTTCGCACAAGCGTTCTAGTATGCGGTCCAGACTGGATGGTCCCTGATTGTTTCGTCTTTATGGCTTCTTCCGTTGACCGGACTTGGATCTGCTGAATCTGGTATTGACTGCCGTGTCTTCAGTGTTGTCACTGTTGTTCCGTCGCTTGTGTCTGTTGCGCCGTGGCTTGCCGTTATTGTCACGGACATCCGAAGTGCCAGAATGTGGCGTAGTGCTGCTGCGAGCCAACCAGCTATCGTGCCCCGTGCAAAAGCGGATCATTAGTGTCGTGAGAGCTGCCATGGACTTGGGTTTTTCCTGACCGAGGTGCCGGGCGAGCCACTCGTCACGGATATTATGCTTAAAGGCCGCCAGGGCTTCGGTGTACGGAAGTCGACTATTTGGTTCCTTTTAGTTAGGAACCGAGTCCAGAATTTCCTGGCTGATTCTCCGGGCTATTGAGTAATGTGGCTCAAGTCATCGGTGTCCGGTGGTCGCACATATGTGCCCTAGAAGTTGTCGAGGAATGCGTCTTCCAGGTTTTCCCAACTGCCAATGGAATTTGCGGGCAGGTTGTTTAGCTAGTGCCGGGATGGTCCTTTGAGCTTGAGGGGAAGATACTTGATTGTGTGTAGATCGTCTCCGCGGCCATGTGAATGTGGAGAAGGAAATCTTTGATCCATACTGTGGGGTCTGTTGTGCCATCGTATGATTCGATGTTTACGGGTTTGAACCCTTCTGGGAATTCATGATCCATTACTTCATCAGTGAAGCAGAGGGGGTGCACAGTGCCTCTGTGCCGGGCTATGTGGCTATGTAGTTCGAATTGGTCTGGGTGGCTGTGTTCAGTGCAGTCGGACTTGTTCATAGTGTATCCAGCGTGACGGTCATCGTCGCGTGCTGGGGCGCGCCCCCGCGATCCATAGATCGATCTTGGTTGTCCTGCTTTGTTTTCCAGTATATCTTGCAGGTCCTGCCTATTGCCCCGAGCCGTTGTGTATTGGCGTGGGGGTGTGGGCTGGTATTCGGGCTGATATGCCGCTTTATCCCGACCACGGGGTGGCCGGTCAGCCGCTTACGCCGAGTCCGATTCTCACCGCCAGACTTCAGTCCATCTGTCTGCGGAGCGGTATTGATCAGCTTGAGTTGTTGCCGCTTTTTTTCAGCTCTCACAAAGGGCTATAAGCCGTGCTTGAAGCGCCTCGCCCACGGGATCCTCAGGCACGCCGAACTCGTCGTCGCCGAGGCTAATCTCGTCTTCGGAGGGGGGCATGTAGTTGTCCTCCTCAGGATATCCGTCCGTCGCCTGTTTGTGTGGCTGACCTGCCCGCCTTCCTGCTCGGCCTACTCGAAGGCAGGCTGATCAGGGTTGTATTCCTCTTCGGCGCCATCCGGATTGTTTTCGTCTCCTGGGCCGGTATTGTTGTGGCGGGGCTTGGAGCGGCGCCGACGACGCCAATGCTTTGCTTTTCTCCCTGAGGGGTTATCCTCCGTTGCTTCATCGCCATTGGTTTCCTTCGGAGTGTCCACCATATATATATCATATGAGGAGGTGGCTGTCCACCGCCCAGTGAGCGGTGGTTCCTGTTCTTCTCCTGCATCGTCGTCCATACCATCGATGTCTTCGGAGTCACAGTCAAGCACATCGGTTAGGTCATCGACCGCGGCAATGAAGTGGGTGGTGGGTGGGCAACGAATTCCTTCATCGCCTGCTTCCCACTCGAGCCGGACATAGTTCGGCCAAGAGCCTCCTGACAAAGAGAGAGACTTTAACGAGTTCAGCATGTCACTGAAGGGCGAGTGCTGGAAGATATCCGCAGCGGTAAACTCCATTACCGGAGCCAAACCAGGCTCGGCGGGCTCGGGAGCACGCGGACTGGAACCTACAACCGGATACGAGTCCGGGGGTCCGGAGTCACAGGCTTCCTTAGAGGTGAGGCCTGTGTTCGGCTCTACCGCCGATGAGTGTGCGACCTGCGGGGCAGGGTCCATCCACCCGTCCTTGGGCCACGCCGTTTGTTCCGGATTTAGGTCTGGGGCTACTGCAGGGGTGATATCCCGAGCATTGTCTGACAACAGGTCTAAGCCGTGCTCATCGTGACAGTCCGGTGCTCCTGGCACAGGCCCGAATCCGTCGAAGATCAAGTCTCCGCGAATATCTGCCGTGTAGTTCAGGTTTCCAAACCTGATCCGTGGCGGGCGAGCTGCCGATCTGCTC
This sequence comes from Aegilops speltoides, assembly GCA_021437245.1. Taxonomy (NCBI): domain Eukaryota; kingdom Viridiplantae; phylum Streptophyta; class Magnoliopsida; order Poales; family Poaceae; genus Aegilops; species Aegilops speltoides. The sequence continues at coordinate 471,217,265 of CM038144.1, read as the reverse complement.
CAGATGGCTGCTTAATTGGCTCAGCGGTGTGAAGCCGCCGAACACAAAGATCTATCCAGGGAGAAAAGTCTCACCCTGGACCGCGTTGTTGACGATGTTTGAAGGAGCCATCGAGCCTTGCAGCGACGACACAGAAGAACTCTCAATGAAAGCACCAATGTCGATGTCAAAACTGGTGGATCTCGGGTAGGGGGTCCCGATCTGTGCGTCTTAGGCTGATGGTAACAGGAAGCAGGGGACACAATGTTTACCCAGGTTCGGGCCCTCTCGATGGAGGTAAAACCCTACTTCCTGCTTGATTGATATTGATGATATGAGTAGTACAAGAGTAGATCTACCACGAGATCGTAGAGGATAAACCCTAGAAGCTAGCCTATGATGATTATGATTGTAATTGTGATCGGCCTTCTAAGGACCAACCTCTCCGGTTTATATAGACATCGGAGAGGGCTAGGATTTACATGGAGTCGGTTACAAGGAAGGAAATATAATATCCGGATCGCCAAACTTGTCTTCCACGCAAAGGAGAGTCCCATCCGGACACGGGACAGAGTCTTGAGTCTTGTATCTTCACGCTCCAATAGTCCGGACGATGTATATAGTCTGGCTGTCCGGATACCCCCTAATCCAGGACTCCCTCACCAAGCCTATGAGAATGCCACACTGTTTAAAGAAAAAGTTAAAAGATGGCATGACAAAAGGATACAAAAGCGTGATTTTAATGTAGGTGATTATGTGTTGCTCTTCAACTCCTGTTTAAGATTTTTTGCAGGAAAACTTCTCTCTAAATGGGAAGGGCCTTACGTTATCGAGGAGGTCTATCATTCTGGTGCCATAAAAATCAACAACTTCGAAGGCACGAATCCGAGGTGGTAAACGGTCAAAGAATCAACCATTATACCTCAGGTAATCCTATAAATGTTGAAACAAATATTATTGAAACCATAACCCCGGAGGAATGCATAAGGGACACTTTCCAGAATGTTTCAGTCTCCGAAAAGGAATAGGTATGTGGTACGGTAAGTAAACCGACTCCAAAATAGTTCTAATAGCAATTTTTCTCCGTTTTGGAATATTTAAGAAAATAGGAAAATAAGAAGTAGTCCGGGAAGGACACAAGGTGTCCACGAGGGTGGAGGGCGCGCCCTACCCCCCTGGGCGTGCCCCTGCCTTGTGGGCACCTCGTGTGCTCTCCGGACTCCGTTTTCTTGCACAATACTTGTTTCGGTCGATAAAAATTCATTATATAATCTCCCGAAGGTTTTGACCACCGTATCACGCAAATATCCTCTGTCTTTGTTTCGAGCTGTTTTCTGACAGATCTAGAGCACCATGACGTCTTCAAACGCCCCCAAGGACAAGTTTTTCGAGAAGGTCATTAACCCCTACCTCGCGGAGGTGTTGCATCACCCTCAAACCATTGAGATGCGTGAGGGGGTGCTGCAGATCCGCGATGTTGAGGGACCAAGGAGGACCGGAAGCATGGAGACAAGACTCGAAGAAATGAACAACAAGTTTTCAAGTGCCAAGGGATAGTGGAACACGGACTCAACGCCAACCAAATGATGAACGCGGAGTTCACCAACAACCACAAGATGGATTCCAAGAACATTGGGGAGACCATCTTCAAGCTTCATGAGAAAATCAAGCACCTCCAAGCCCAGATCTGTGACCTGCAAAACCAAAACTGTGAGTATGAATATAGATTCAATAGGATGAGTTTGGCTGCAGATTTGAGGATCCCAGAGACTCGATCATCTTTCTATGATGGTGAGCCTATGCCTTGGAAGACGGACGACAAGCCTACATCATCAACAACTCCATCATCGCCACCTCTGAGGAGGGAGACATAAACACATGAGTATGGGCACTCCCCTTGGCAACTGCCAAGCTTGGGGGAGGTGCCCCAGTATCGTATCACCATCACACTCCTATCTTTACCATTTTAAGTTCGACCTTTTAGTAATATCTTGATCTAGTAGAATAAAGCTTTGGCATGATTTAGTTTTGAGTTTTGCCTTATGATCCCTCTATGTAATCGAGTCCGTGAGCTATATAATAAAGATTAGTGTTGAGTCAAGGGCTTGTTTACCTTACTTTGATCTTGAGGGAATAAAAGAAAGAATAAAAATAAATAAAAGAGATCATATGGATCTTATGGAGAGTAATGACTTCACATATAAAGAGTATGATGATTAAAAGTTGTTGAGAGTTGGCAAACATAGTTTTGGTCATCGTTGCAATTAATAGGAAGTAATAAGGAAAGAGAGGTCTTCACATGTAAATATACTATCTTGGACATCTTTTATGATTGTGAGCACTCATTAAAATATGACATGCTAAAGAGTTGATGTTGGACAAGGAAGACAACGTAATGGGTTATGTTTTCTTATATCCGAAATAAAGTATATTGTCATGGATCATCCAACATGTTGAGCTTGCCTTTCCCCCTCATGCTAGCCAAATTCCTTGCACCAAGTAGAGATACTACTTGTCCTTCCAAATATCCTTAAACCCAGTTTTGCCATGAGAGTCCACCATACCTACATATGGATTGAGTAAGATCCTTCAAGTAAATTGTCATGTTGCATGCAATAAAACTTGCTTTCTAAATATGTATGACTTACTAGTGTGGAGAAAATAAGCTTTATACGATCCTATGATATGGAAGCAATAAAAGCGACGGACTGCATAATAAAGGTCCATATCACAAGTGGCAATATAAAATGACGTTCTTTTGCATTAAGATTTCGTGCATCCAACCATAAAAGCACATGACAACCTCTGGTTCCCTCTGCGAAGGGCCTATCTTTTACTTTTGTCTTATACATCAAGAGTCATGGTGATCTTCACCTTTCCTTTTTACATTTTATCCTTTGGCAAGCACCTCGTGTTGGAAAGATCCTGATACATAGATCCAATTGGATGTAAGTTAGCATGAACTATTATTGTTGACATTACCCTTGAGGTAAAAGGTTGGGAGGCAACACAATAAGCCCCTATCTTTCTATGTGTCCGATTAAAACTCCATAACCATAAGTATTGCGTGAGTGTTAGCAATAGTGAAAGACTAAATGATAGTTGAGTATGTGGACTTGCTTAAAAGCTCTTATATTGACTCTTTCCTACGTTATGATAAATTGCAATTGCTTCAATGACCGAGATCATAGTTTGTTGGTTCTCAATGAAATTTATGATTCATACTTTACATTGTGGATAGATTATTACTTGAGCATAAGAAATCATATGACAAAATTTATATATGTTGCTGTTATAAGAATGATCATGATGCCCTCATGTCCGTATTTTATTTTATCAACACCTCTATCTCTAAACATGTGGACATATTTCTCGATATCGGCTTCCACTTGAGGACAAGCGAGGTCTAAGCTTGGAGGCGTTGATACGTCCATTTTGCATCATGCTTTCATATCGATATTTATTGCATTAGGGCTGCTATTTCACGTTATGCCACAATACTTATGCCTATTCTCTCTTATTTTACAAGGTCTACTTGAAGAGGGGGAATGCAGGCAGCTGGGATTTTGGGCTGGAAAAGGAGCAAATATTATAGACCTATTCTGCACAACTCCAAAAGTCCTGAAACTCAACGAAAGTCATTTTTAGATTTAATAAAAAATACTGAGCGGAAGAAAAACCAAAGGGGGGCCACCCACCGTCCACGAGGGTGGGGGCACGCCCTACCCCCCCCCTGGGCGTGCCCCCTGCCTCGTGGGCCCCCTGGCAGCCCTCCAATGACCATCGTCTGCTATATGAAGTCTTTTACCCTGGAAAAAATCATAAGCAAGCTTTCGGGAGGAAACACCGCCGCCACGAGGCGGAACCTTGGCGGAACCAATCTAGGGCTCCAGCGGAGCCGTTCTGCCGGGGAAACTTCCCTCTGGGAGGGGAAAATCATCACCATCGATCCTATCATTGGGAAGGGGTTAATCTCCATCAACATCTTCACCAGCACCATCTCCTCTCAAACCCTAGTTCATCTCTTGTATCCAATCTTTGTCCCAAAACCTCAGATTGGTACCTGCGGGTTTCTAGTAGTGTTGATTACTCCTTGTAGTTGATGCTAGTTGGTTTATTCGGTGAAATATCATATGTTCAAATCCTTAATGCATATTAATACCCCTCTGATTATGAACATGAATATGATTTGTGAGTAGTTATGTTTGTTCCTGAGGACATGCGAGAAGTCTTGCTATAAGTAGTCCTGTGAGTTTGGTATTTGTTTGATATTTCGATGAGATGTATGTTGTCTCTCCTCTAGTGGTGTTATGTGAATGTTGACTACATGACACTTCACCATTATTTGGGCCTAGAGGAAGGCATTGGGAAGTAATAAGTAGATGATGGGTTGCTAGAGTGATAGAAGCTTAAACCCTAGTTACTGTGTTGCTTCGTAAGGGGCTGATTTGGATCCATATGTTTCATGCTATGGTTAGGTCTACCTTAATACTTCTTTTGTAGTTGCGGATGCTTGCCATAGGGGTTAATCATAAGTGGGATGCTTGTCAAAGAAAGAGCAGTACCCAAGCACCGGTTCACCCACATATCAAATTATCAAAGTAACGAACGCGAATCATATGAGCGTGATGAAAACTAGCTTGACGATAATTCCCATGTGTCCTCGGGAGCACTTTTCTCCATATAAGAATTTGTCCAGGCTTGCCCTTTGCTACAAAAAGGATTGGGCCACCTTGTTGCACTTTATTTACTTTTGTTACTTGTTACCATTACAAATTACCTTACCACAAAACTATCTGTTACCGATAATTTCAGTGCTTGTAGAGAATACTTTACTGAAAACCGCTTGTCATTTCCTTCTGCTCCTCGTTGGGTTCGACACTCTTACTTATCGAAAGGACTACGATAGATCCCCTACACTTGTGGGTCATCAGCTATCTAGTAATACCAATAGTAAGTGAACCAAAACCTTCTCTTTATTTCAGTTTAAACAACTGAGTTCCTTACAGTTTGGATTTCTATGTTGCTCGAGGACGATCAAGTTTAAGCTTGGGGGAGTTGATGGGTGTTAGTTTACACTCATCACACCTTAGTTTAAATGGGTTAATTTAATAAAAAAAACAAGAAATCCGCTCCGATGTTGCTACTAATGACTAATGAATGCAAAGGATCCCAAAATCCCCTCTTTATTTTGTTTTCACTGGAAATTGGGCTAAACATGGCTGAAATCAAGCATATACATGGAAAGGAGTAAACTAGAGATAAGATAGATCAAGTGGGAGGCGCACCAAGCGCAAAAGAGCGCAAGCGCTCGTACCAGCGCTCATACCACGCACCTGCGACTCTAGGAGGTCTAACATATCAACTATTACCAAGGGGCCTTCGTCTAGTTCGCAAAAGAGCACCGTCTAGAACCTCATATGCACAAAGAATTCATTCATCAACCCTAGCCACCGCCATTTCCCATCTTATCTCCATAGCCATCACCATCTTCACCACCACAACAAACCACCTCCAAGTTAACCATACTTGTAATAGTGTACCGCATCCGGCAACCATTTTAAGATATATTATCAATAAAGCATTCATCTTGATGTGTTCTTCAATGATTTCTTCTTGTGAATCTATCGCCATTTGTTAGTAATTTGGTAAGGTCGTGGTTTGTGGCATAGCCTTCCACCCCGATGTATGTGTTTGAGGGGTCAATGGAATGACTTCGAACTAACATCATTTATGTGTGAAATAAAATTGCATCGTAGTTGTCTCTTGTCTCTTTCACGTTCTTCGTCCCTGCCGGTACCTAGGATCACGGAGTTCAATCCACGGGAAGGCTAAGGGCAGGGAGAACGTGAAGCGCTATTCTAAACACCAATGACATAAGGGTTTAGTACAATAGCATGGATCCAATCTCTGGGATGCAGGTGTAGTCATTAAACGCCCAATGATTTTGTTTGATTCATCTCAATAACCGAGGTAACCTCACACGAAGGAAATGGCCTACGGTTGGACATCTTACTCTTGATGTAAGGTGCATTCTGGTCAAGATGTGATTTGGACACATCCCCCACTTTGATACGTTGCAAGCACATCTTAATGGTTGTCTTCCATAGCACAAATTAAGATCATCATGATCACGATCATAGATATATTGTTGTAAGAATCAAGTCCTCATACCCATGCCAAAATTCTCATAGGCCTTTGATTGATCGGTTTTGGTCATGTGCATAATTGCTCGTCATAATGGGCTCAAATTATCTAATTGGGCCTATAGACATGTTCGAACTTTAGTGGGCCCATTAAATTAATGGGCTGTAACCAGGTCGAAAGCTCCATCGGGCAGACAGTTAATGCTCGGCCTTGTTACCTCCCGGGTCGTTAACAGGCTGACATCAAAGCGGGCAACAGTTGGGCCCATTTGATTTCACGGGCCGTTAACAGGCTGATACTAAGGTCGGCCTACATATGACCCAACTATACTGTGGGCCTTTAGCAGGCCGAAAGAGAAAGTGGGCTCGTACTGGACCATGAAGAGCATGGGCCGCTAAGAGGCCGAAAGTCTGGTCGTACTATACATGGCCTGACTGTGTTGTGGGCCTTTAGCCGGCCGAAAGAGAAACCAGGCTGGTATTGCACCATGAAGAGCATGGGTCGTTAAAAGGTCAAAACTTAGGTCCGACTGCAAGTGGCCCAGCTCATTTATGGGTCGTTAATAGGCTGAAAGACACACTGGGGCGGAAATTGGCCCAACACTTAAATGGTTGCTAAAAGGCCGAAAGTCATACATCCTGAAAATTGGCCCATCCCTTGGATGGGCCATTAACAGGTCGAAACCAATCGGTCCGATATTGAGACCAAATATATAGCGGGTTGTTAACGCGCTCGAACTAACAATGGGTTGTAATGGTGTCAAATCGTTAACGGGCCGTTGACGGGCTGAATTGGCACATCTCGTATGGGTCGTGGGCTTAAATGGACCTGACACAAGTAGGCCTTCTATGGGCCGGCCTGCTAATTTTTACTGGGCCGACCTTTTTCATCGAAATGGGCCACTGGTGGGCCTTGCCACGTGCCAACGTATCATAGGCGCCTCATGTACTATGTTTGGATGACATATGTCCCAATGTTGAGACGACACGTGGATCCTCCGGCGAATGAGAATTTTACACGTGGAAAATCCCCATTTGTCGGGGGTTGGGTGCGACATATGCCAAAGGATGGCTTATCATGGTGGGGGCGAGTAGAACGTCGTCGGTGCCTGGCAACGGGATGAGGCGTAGGCATGCACGCCGGCGAATCTTACCCAGCTTCGGGGTTCTCTGGGGAGATAACACCCCTACTGCTGCTCTGCGGGGTCTCCGCATGATCACTAAAGCAAAGTGACAACAATGGTGCTCCTCAAGCTGTATTGGGGGGCAGGAGAGAGCAAGGCCAGTTCTCTCCTCCCTGTGCTATCTATTATATCTCTATCAAGGTCCCAACCCTTTGCATGGGTTCCCCGGGGGGTTTATATAGGCCTACCCCCTGGGGGTACAATGGTAATCCGACTGGGCGTGGGCCCCAGTCGTCTGTCTCCTAGGCCGCTGCCCTTCCTGTCGGCTCCTGGGGCCCGCCGACTGGTGGGTCCCGTGGACAGGCCTGACACTGTGCGGCGCTCCTGATGACGCAGGCTTGGTCATTGGGTCATGGCAACAGTGCCGCCGTCTATCGGGTGATCACTGTCGTCATTCCCCATCCTATCTGGTTAATGGCGCGTGGGGCCCTTGAGGAGAGACGGCCGACCTGTGGAGGCCGACTCCTGAGGCCGTCTTTGGGCGCCAGCCGCTTTTCGTCCACCCATCGACAGCGGCCTCATGGTCTTTGGGCCGTCTGAGCCAGCGTTATGGGTACAGTCGTCGCGACCGTGGTCGAGAGTCAGGCAGGCATGGCACAAGGACGCGCCGCCGGAGATCTTCCGCGATACGGCTCACTGTAGCCATGCCAGGGAGGAACGGCCACATCGTGACCGTACCCGCATCGGGCTTCGGGAAGTGTCGTGGGCCGACTCCCATAGTCGGCCTCTCTGGAAGTCGCCTGCCTGGAGTCGGCTTGTCTTGGAATCGCCGTCTGGGACTCGGCTTGTCTTGGAGTCGCCGTCTGGGACTCGGCTTGTCTTGGTGTCGCCCTCTGGGACTCGGCTTGAGGGGCGCGGCCTGCCCTGATGTCTTGAAAGATCCTGGGACCCGGGTTACCCGTGGCCCATTACTCCGACAGTAGTCCCTGAAGCTGGTGAAGCCCTGCGGACACCGCCTGGTGGGGCTTCAACAGTTTCATCCTTCCCCGCACAGATTCTTGGACACGGCTGCCATCTTCTCCTCGGCCGACTTGTTAAAAGTCGGATCCTTTCTAGCGAGGGGTCGCGGCGTGAAACCAGGCGGCGTATCTGATACGCTTCCCTGCCACCAACGAGGCGGTCCTATCGCATGGCGCTACGTGGAGAGGACAGTCTGCCCACCCATGCGCGCGACGGGACGGGCCGTCAGGCAGGGCCCGCCACCACCGCGCCTCGGCATACGAACGGATCTGTTGCGGCTATAGACGGTTAGTTTCCCCCACGTTGTTATTGCGCGCAGTAACTTCGTGGGGTAGATCGTGGGCGGCGTGGGGCGTCGTGCGCAGTTAATCCCACGCCCGCCCCATCGGCTCCTCAGCCCACAGGGCTATAAATAGGCGGGGAGGAGCGGGGCGGCACCGCACGCGCACCCTTCTTCCCCACTCTCCCGCCTCGTCCTGCCTTCTCTTCCTCCTGCCCTCGCCGTCGAGCGAGAACTCTCCTCATCGCAGCGATGAGCTCTTCCTCCACCGCGGCCCCCGCCATGCGCTCCGGCGTATGGGACGGCTCGCATGTGGAGGAGGAACACATTGAGTTCCTCCGCCAAACCCGCCGTCTCCCCAGCGCGGACCTCGTGCGCACCCGCCCTGCACCGGCGGGGGAGACCCGACCGGAGCGGGAGGAGGGCACACGGGTCATCTTCCGCTCGCACCTCATGCGCGGCCTGGGGCTGCCGGCGAGCGGTTTCTTCCGCTCGTTCCTGGAGTTTCACAACCTTCAACCACACCACCTTACTCCCAACACGGTGGTGTTGCTCTCCGCCTTCGCCACTCTGTGCGAAGGTTTCCTCGGTGTTCTCCCCACCCTCGAGCTGTGGGGAGAATTCTTTTCTTCGAAGCTCGGCACGCAAGCCGCCGGCATTCCAGCTCAGTGCGGCACCTACGTCGTGGTGCCACTACAAGAAATATGTCAACTTGTGACCACAACTATTGGTCACTGAAAGGTCACAAATTTCCATTTGCGACCTTTTTATGACCAAAAACAGAAGGTCAAAAGCTGGCCGTCATAAACTGACTATAGCGACCTTCTTCGCGATGTGTAAAAGGTCGTTGGTTCCACGACCAAATTTTTGGTCACAAGCAACATCCCTGCACCACGAGGCATCCAAAGATGGCAAGTCGACGTGGATAGGAATCAGCCCGGTCCGATTCGGTTTTCTACATGGGCCTAGCCCAACAATTCAGCCCATTTATTGTTTTTTTCTTTCAAGTTTGGTCAGCTACATGGGCCAAGCCCAACCGACTTTTACTTTTTCTTCTACAGTCCACATTTTTTTGGGCCTCAACCTTTTTCTAGCCCATTTGTCAGTTTTCTTTTGTTTCTTCTCCATTTTAAAGTAGGTCCCACTAGTCATATGGGAACCAATTACCACAAAGCCGTTCTATATTTTTGCAATTAGAAAATTTGATTCAAAAAGAGCCAATAAGGCATAATATTTCATACAACAACCAAGCAGTACATTACAATCATGTACACCCAAAACTGAGATAGTACATCACAACGGCCAAACAAAGTACCAAAACTAAGATAGTACATTACAACATCCAAGCAAAGTACCTAGTACAAATTTGGTATTTAGCTATAAAATACAACTAAATATACACATAACTAGCTCCAGTGAGCGAAATGGCATTCTGGGTGTGGTTTTTCTTCAGGATTCTTCTTGTTGTAGCTCTTGTACACCCAATTTTTGAAGAATAAAGGCCAGCATCTACAAATAATAAATTATGAAAAGTTAGAAACATAATCAAGTGAATCTGCCTAAGCAAACATGTAGTACAATGCTTGAGATACATGTATGCAGCAAGAAAAACAGGCAATGTGATGGCAGATGATCGCACAATAATTCGGGAGTAAAAGAACATAAATTATACAACAATCTTCGTAAACAAAAACAGGAGATGAAGCTTAGTTAACGTGAAAGTACATTATAGTGATGAAGATAACATCAACAAGATGGTCAAGAGAAACAAAACATCTCGACACTACATTACGTGTATGGACAAGTCTACACAAAACCCAGTTAATACCATTGAATGCATTACAAACTTATACCACCCAGACAAGAATTCATATGCAATAGATCCATTACAGATGAGAGACACGACTCAAAAACTTGCCTTCAACACTTCCTTTTACAGAATGTCAAGAGAACAAACAGAAAAATAACTAAATGTAAATATTTCCTCTTGTGCTCAATATAACTAGACAAAGCTTGCCCACCACAACTTCCCGCACAGCTATCACAAACAATTTCAGCATTCAGTCACTACTAGCATACGAATTTCATCGAGCTAACTGAGCATCAAAACGTGGGAGAGCACCCATACAAGCCGGAGACAGCTATGTACACAAGCTTTTCCCGCAGGAGAATAACAAAACCCTAAGGTACATGAGGTACTACTGCTAGTGTATATAGAACCAATCAAGCTGCTGGTGCAGGAGCAGAGCATGAGTCCAACAAAGCCTGCTATAGGAGCAGAAAAGAGGGAGCTAGTGGTAGGAGATGGAGCCAGCTCACCGAAGAACTTGGGAGTCCAGCTTGGGTCCTTGCTAATCTGCTGCTGCCAAAGAGCTCTCGTGTGCGGGTATAAGATCGATCCAACCGACTAGAAGCGGCCGCTTGTCGAGCGATCTTTCATTTCTGGTCGCAACAAGAGGTAAATGCTAGAGATTAGCAATCGCTGCCAAACCCAATGTGACAAAGAGGTAAGCACTATAAACTGGATTTATAAAACAGAATAAGCAAAAGGCGAGCACATGCAAGTTTATCAAGATTGTAGTTCAAAGGAGTAGCTGCAAAGAATTAACACTAAGCATAAGATACACTAAGAATTTTCAAAGGAGCAGCTGCACATAATTAAGAAAGCATCGCAAGTTAACAAGCTCTTGAAAAACTATCGCAACCAAAATAGTACTACAAAATACGAATTTGCAAAAATCAGAACTGAATTTTTGCCAAGGAAACAAAATTTTATAGCTTCAGTCGAGCACTACAGCTTGTTGGTTAGACTTCATATAGCTTCAGCTGGTTGAGTATTACAAAGAAGAACTATTTCATGGTTAGACTACTCCATTTGCAGAGCCAAATATTCAGATATGACTAAGGTGGTGATCAGGCCTATAACATAAGCAAGTGGCAGCGTAAGCAAAAATTGGCCTTTGAATTATCAACATCAACCGCAAGACTACGACAAGAAGGCTTATTATAGAATCAGTCAATCACATAATCAATGACAACAACTGATGACTGCACAATCAAGTTTCACTTCCATGGGCTCGTGATGAGGTCATACCTCGCGGGAGATGTATCGGGAGGGGGCTTGGAGCTCCTTCTCTATCTGCTGGTTCGCTCCGCTAGATTGACGTGTTGCTCATCTTGACCCCCCACACACGGTCCCGTTCTCGCTTCGCAGCGGAAAATGTGGCAAGAACAAAATTAATCGAGAGAACGAAGAGAAACATCAGTGCTGGCAGATTTTACTGGCCGCATTTGCCTCCGAATCATGGACAAGAACCACTCCGCTCTGCTCCTAATTGAATGACGAACTATGTGACCCAAAGTAGTACAGGGGTACGACCATGTAGTACTATGCAAGAACAAAAAGTACTCCGCGGAACAGGAAATGGCACCGTTTCTCCAGCAAGAATGTAAATCAGGCCAAGACGAGCCGCGACGAGAAGGGAGACGGGAGGAGGAGGAGGTCGGAGACCTTGTGGTGCGTGAAGATGCGGTTGACGAGGTGGGAGCTCCAGGCGGCGCTGCCGCGGAAGCGGTCGACAGCCTCCCACACGGACTCGAACGGCGTCCTCGAGCCGCTGCACTCGTCCCAGACCGACGATTGCAGGGTGCGGCGCGCTGCTCTCGTATCCTATAGGAGGAGCCTCCTGTGTCGCGGATCCGCAGCCCTCGTCATCGCGACGCGTCTTTGGATCCATTGGCGAGGCTACGGCCATCGATCCAGAAGGAGGAAGGAGTGCACCATGGATCCAGATTGGAGTGGGCAAGGCTGCGGCCATCGCGGTCTGGAAGCGCTACCTTGCACTGCCCGACTTGGGGCCGGGGTGAGGGGAGGGCGCGGTGGTGTGCGGCAGCGGCATGGGTCGTCGACGGTGTGGGTGCAGCGGCGACTGCGGGAGTGGATCCCATCTCACTGAACCGAGAGAGAGCAGCGACTGGGACGGAGGGGTGGTGGAAGTGGGGATGGCCGGGGATGGGGCCGGAGGAGGGATCAGGAAGTGGTCCAGGGGACGGGGAGGAGGTGGCGGCAGCGAGGTTGGCGACGAGGAGTGGTGCAGGGGACAGGGAGGAGTGGCGGCGGCGGTGAGGAGATGGGGACGAGGGAGGAGGGGTGCGATGGGGGATCTGAGCTAGGGTTTGGGCTGCGGGTGGGGATCTTTTTCTTTTATTTTTTCTATAGATAGATGGATGGATGGATGTGGGGTGGAGATATGGATGGGTGGATGGATGGGTGGATGGATGGGCGCCATGTCATCGATCCGTGGGAAGAGTTCTCATTGGTTCGAAAAATCAGTGTTTTAAAATAGTCTTCAAGTATTAAAAATAGAGGGATTTTGTGAAGCAACTATCAAAAATATTTTGCAAAAGGGCACAACACAAATTTTCACTAGACTTAGACCACATTTTATGGATAAGGACCAATTTGTATGCATTTCTGATCTTTCTAGCTATTTTAAATCATTTTCCGAGTGGCAAAAATGGTTTTTTTTGTGAAGAACCTATCAAATATTTGTTGCAAAATTGATTACATCAATTTCATAAAATACTAGTCCATATTTAATATACAATTGACCAAATGGTTGGGTGAAAAGTTTTGATCCACCCGTGAAAAAGACAAATTGTGGTCGATTCAGCTGGAAACGGGTCAAATTTGAACTGCAGCTGCCTCATAGTTTGCTCTTTATTTTTTCCAAAAATCATTTCTAGTTACATAAGTATCTATTTAATCATAGAAACACCAAAAAAATTGCAACATTCAACCACTACCTAGGAACGGTCATTCCTGCCGTTTTGACCGCATTTTGAAACGGGCATAAAAAATTCAAAAAAAATCAAAAAATTGGAAAACCTTCGCATTGTGTCATTATATGTGGACAAAGTTTCCAGGAAAAATAACAAACCTGTAATACGGCAATTATTTTAAAAAAGTGTTCTCAGAAACGAGCTATCAAGTGTGGAGATCAATGGCTTTCAAGCTAAATGATCAATCTTATGGCCACATTCATGGCATAGTTTGTTCAAATGATCTCATATTGTGCACAAGGGTGCATATTAGAATGGCAAACAATGTTACCTAAGGAAGTTTTCATTTTCGTTGGACGGAAAAAACCATTTTTCATTTTCCCGAGTGCCGAAATGAGGTTTTTTTGTGAAGGAACTACCAAATAATTGTTGCAAAATTGGACCAAATCGTTTTTATAAAATACTAGGCCATATATAATGCACAATTGACCAAATGGTTGGGTGAAAAAAGTTTTGATCCACCTCTGATGAAAAAGACAAATTGTCGTCTATTAAGCTGGAAACGGGTCAAATTTGAACTGTAGCTGCCTCATAGTTTGCTCTTTATTTTTTCAAAAAATCATTTCTAGGTACATAAGTATCTATTTAATCATAGAAACACCAAAAAAATTCCAAGATTCAACCACTAGCTAGGAACGGTCAAGCCCGCCGTTTTGACCGCATTTTGAAACGGGCATAAAAAATAAAATAAAAATCAAAGAATTGGAAAACCTTCGCATTGTGTCATGATATGTGACCAAGTTTCCAGGAAAAATAATAAACTTGTAATACGGTAATTATTTTTAAAAAGTGTTCTCAGAAATGAGCTATCAAGTGTGAAGATTCATGGCTTTCAAGCCAAATGATCAATCTTATGGCCACATTCATGGCATAGTTTGTTCAAATGATCTCATATTGTGCACAAGGGTGCATATTAGAATGGCAAACAATGTTACCTAAGGAAGTTTTCATTTTCGTTGGACGAAAAAACCATTTTTCATTTTCCGAGTGCCCGAAATGAGGTTTTTTTGTGAAGGAACTACTAAATAATTGTTGCAAAATTGGACCAAATCGTTTTTATAAAATACTAGGCCATATATAATGCACAATTGACAAAATGGTTGGGTGAAAAAAGTTTTGATCCACCTCTGATGAAAAAGACAAATTGTCGTCTATTAAGCTGGAAACGGGTCAAATTTGAACTGTAGCTGCCTCATAGTTTGCTCTTTATTTTTTCAAAAAATCATTTCTAGGTACATAAGTATCTATTTAATCATAGAAACACCAAAAAATTCCAAGATTCAACCACTAGCTCGAACGGTCAAGCCCGCGCTTTGACCGCATTTTGAAACGGGCATAAAAAAATAAAATAAAAATCAAAGAATTGGAAAACCTTCGCATTGTGTCATGATATGTGACCAAGTTTCCAGGAAAAATAATAAACTTGTAATACGGTAATTATTTTAAAAAAGTGTTCTCAGAAATGAGCTATCAAGTGTGAAGATTCATGGCTTTCAAGCCAAATGATCAATCTTATGGCCACATTCATGGCATAGTTTGTTCAAATGATCTCATATTGTGCACAAGGGTGCATATTGGAATAGCAAACAATGTTGCCTAAGGAAGTTTTCATTTTCGTTGGACGAAAAAACCATTTTCCATTTTTCGAGTGCCCGAAAGGAGTTTTTTTTGTGAAGGAACTACCAAATAATTGTTGCAAAATTGTACCAAATCATTTTTATAAAATACTAGGCCATATTTAATGCACAATTGACAAAATGGTCTGGTGTAATTTTTTTTGATCCACCTCTGGTGAAAAAGACAAATTTCTGCCGATTTAGTTGGAAGCTGGTCAAATTTGAACTGCAGCTGCCTCATAGTTTGCTATTTATTTTTTCCAAAAATCATTTATAGTTACATAAGTACCTATTTAATCATAAATACATGGTTTGGTGGCGATACGTCGAGGTTTGGGCGGTGGCCGAGGGCCCCAACTCTAGAGCACGTAAACTCGCATGCCCGCCGCGTGGTCACCGCGTGACCGTGGCGTTGCCATGTGTTCTGGGCGGCCTAGGCATGTCTAGTGGGTTGGGCACTCCCCAGGTTGGTGCTAGGAAGAAACTTACAACATAAGATTCTCACGAGGAGACCAATCGATGCTCAAACATGAATTAGCAGCCAAGTGTTTGATTAGCGGTACGGGAAATGTACATGGATAATGGGCGTGAGTTTTGGTGAGGATGATCAGTTACTAAGAAGACCGTTTCACACATTTTCAGCTCAAAAGGAGGAGCCTAGGTGGTACTTGCTTTGCAAACCACCACTTGGACATAAATATGAATGTTGAAGCTCGGCTCAAAATAATGAATGGATTGAGCTAGCATTTGGTGGAGGATGGTTATTTGGGCATAGGAAAGCACTATAGAAAATGGATACTATTTGGACATGCCAAAGTGGTACTTCCTTCACAAACTGTTACTCACGAGCAGAATAGGAAAATGAATATTTTTGAATTATTTTTGAACTAGGCAAGGAAGGTTTTTACATATTTGACGAAGATATGACCCAAAGAATTTATGAGATTTTTTGGGAATTTTGGGAATGATAGAAATATAGGTTGCTTCACAACCTAGGGCAAAACTGCCACATGGACATGACACATAGGCAAAACCCGATGAGGTGGCGCCTAGTCATAGCAATAAGTACCAATGCATCCATGTTCACAACCTCATGACCATTTATATTGGTCGAATCAGGTAGAAATAAGGTCATTGGCGCCTCTTGTGCCTTTGTGACCATTTGGTGTAAGCAATTTCAGGGTTTGAGCCCTTCCAAGCGAAATGGCCGTGAATTTACGACCAATTCAGCTGGGGTCACTAAGAGAAGGTCATAAGTTGACATATTTCTTGTAGTGTGCGGCGCTCGACGGCCGACAATCCCTTTCCTCCCATCTCACTGATAAAGTCGGTGAAGATGTGGCAGCGCTCATACTTCTATGTGAAGAACCTCTCCACCGACGGCGATTGGGTCAACCTGCCGCCCTTCAACGCTGCCCCCTGGCTGGGAGGCAACCCAACTGGTCTCATCGAGCCAGGTCGCTGACTCCCTCCGGAGCCACCGCCGTAGCGCGACTCCGAGTCTTGCTGCAGTCGGAGGGCCTCGTCGGATCCGACCTCCTAGCCGCCTTCGTGGCGCGCCGAGTCCTCTCGCTCCAAGGCCGGCCTCACCTGATCTGTCAGATGAGCGGCCTCCGAGATCCAAGTCGGATGAGCACCAAGGAGATGCCCCGCAAGGAAGTGGAGAACTTGGTGAACCATATCGCGCACTGCGAGTTCACAGAGGACTGGCAGTTCGGCAAGGAGCCGTATTCGCGCGACAACCCCCCACCAGTGGTAAGTCGCATTTCCCTGTAGTTTTGTCTTCTTTGCGGCCGACTCCGGCTTCTAACTCTTGTTGGTTTCTTCTGGCTAGAACCCCCTCATGGAGCCTGCCGCCGGCGCCACGAAACAGCCCCGCTAGTACATCCCCGACCGCGCGGATAGCGACGTCGACGACCCCGACTTGGGGGCGGCGGCGTTGGAAGCCGATGCCGAAGGCGGCGGAGAAGGGGCAGACGGCGGCTTCAGGCCCTCGGCCACCTTCGCCGACTGGCCCGATGACGATGCTGACGGGGAAGTCGCCCCGCGCCACCAGCTAAGAGCCGGCCTGGCCGGCCAAGGCGGCGTGAAGAGGCGTCACGCCGGGCCGAGTGCGCCCGGCGGTAAATTGAAGAAGCTCAAGGAGGCGGCCGCCGCGACCAGACGGGAGGAGGCGGCCGTGAAGGCCAATTGCTTCCGAAGGGAAGTGAGGAGGCCGCCGCTAGTCTCAGCGTAAGTCTTCATGCTCTTTATTTTCTTTCGTTGAATCTTGCCCGAATTTTCCTTTATTCTCCCTCCGTTCTTCTTCAGGGCTCCCCTCTCCCTAGAGAGAGTCGCCGTCCCCTCCGTCATGGGGTCGGTAGAGACGTCCGCCAACACTCGGCGGGCCGATCCCGCCGCCGACCTCCGGGAGGCGACGGAGCGGAATGCGTAGGAGAAGCGCGACGAGGAGGAGGCCGACCGCCTGGAGAAGGCGCAGGCCGAGAAGGCGGCCGCCAATGCCCAGAAGAGGCTGGAGGACGCCGAAGCCGCCCTTGCGGCGAAACGGCATGCTGAGGAGGCCGCGTGTCGCCGATCGGTGATGCTCGTCCCCCCATTGTCGTCAGCGCCGCCGCCTCCGGAGTTCACGGGGCAAACCGGAGAGGTCAGCACCGAGAACCCCCTCGTGGAGGAGGGCGGCGAGGCTTCTAGCTCGGACACCCTTGTGTCGCCTCCGCCACCGTCTGGGAGGCCGTACGGCAAACACCCGGTGGGCCAGTCGGATCCGCCGACCGCGGACGAGGCCGAGGCGCGGCTGCTTCTCCAAGTCGCCACGCCGGTGCGCCGCCGTCTTGAGAGTGCGACCTCGGCGCCGCAACCTCGGGAGATCGGCACTACCAGCTCGGCGACCCTGGACGTCGAGGCCTCCAGTGCCGCACCCACCGGGTGGTTGCGCGGAGGTGGCACCGGACCGCTGAATCAAGCGCTCCTGGACGTCCAAGCAAAACTGCGCGCCGAAATCGACGCCCTTCAAGTCTGCACCAGGGCGCATCTGTCCGCACGGACATCTGTCCGAGTACGTTTTCTTTTTCTTTGTGATTCTTGTTTTTCTCTGTGGGGGCGCGCCAGCGCAACCACTGGGTGTAGTCCCCGAGTTCCGGGCCGGCTGCTGAGCAGGCGGGTCGGAACTCCCTCTGGCGAGTTCCGAATACTGACTTTGTCTTCATCGGCTTTTTGTAGGAGTATCATAACCTCCCGCGCCGCTGCCTTCAATCGTAATGTTGAGGAGTTGAACAAGCGGACCGCCGACTTGGTGGAAAGCCGGGGTAAGCTCTTTTCTTCCTTCTTCACGGGGGCACGCTGGCGCACCCGCGGGCTGTAGTCCCCGAGATTCGGGCCGACTGCTGAGCAGTCGGGCTGGATCTCCCCGGGGATCTACTTTTCTGACGACTTGCTTGTCTCTTCTTTGTTCTTCAGGTGCCAACGCCGCTCTTCAAGAGCAGCTGGGCGAGGCCAACGCCGCTCGGCGTGCCAAGGAGGAGGAGTGTGGCAAGCTCGCCAAAGAGTGTGACCTGCTGGCGGCGCAGCTGGCCGAGCAGAAGGAGCTGCTCCAAAAGGCACAGGACGAGGCCAAGACGCGGGAGGCCGCTCTTATGGCCGAGTTCAAGGTCGAGCGCTCCGCCTGGACCGATAGGGAGGCGATGCTGACCTCTGGCTACCACGAGATCGAGGACATCGTTGATGGTAAGTTTCTTTCGTTTCTTTGGGCTTCCGCCAGTCGGACCGCTGTGGCCGGACATGCCGGCTCTGCGCACCGCCAGTCGGACCGCCGATTGGCTGGAAGTCGCCGCCGGTCGTCTTGAGGCTTGGAAGGGCTCCTCGGCCCGGGCCGGAGCATGCCGGGCCTTGGAGTTTGTCAAGGCGTGGTATCCTGGGATGGACCTGGACCGTCTGGCCGCATTCCGGTCAGAAGCCCAGGCCGAGTTGGAGGCCGTGGAAGGCGCCCTTGTCGAGCGCGCGGCGGCCATCGTCGAGTACATGGACACCAATGTCTTCATGCCCGAGCGGGCTGAAGGCGGCGAGGAAGTGCCGCCAAACTGGTTTGGGATGAACCTGGAGTATGGCGAAGACTCGGCGGAGGTGATCGACTCCAGCGCCAAGGAGGAGGACGAGGCGGAGGACGAAGGTGAAGCGGAGGCGCCAGAAGACGGAGCAAGTGGCCAGCCTCAGCTCGATCGCGCCTCCAGCAACAAGCCGCGTGGAGACAAGGCGACCGCTACCGGAGGCGACCAAACCGAGACCGCCCAGCCGACTGCCCCGGTGCCCGACACCGCCGTCTCCTCCGATCCTCCGGCCCTGGAGACCGCCTCCTAGGCTGCTTTTTCCGCCGTTGTTTTATCTGTCTTTAGTAATCTTTTGAATACTTGTTAGATTCGAACAGTTCCGCCCGCGGGGTGTATCTTGAACTTCTATTCGAAGACTCGGCCAAGGGCCTGTGTAAATATTTATCTGATTTCCGCCTTTCCTTGCTTATTGCTCCTTAGGCTTTTTCCTTTGCCGCCTTCCTTTAGTTGCTGCCTTGCCAGCTGGACAGCCGCTCTGCGGGGTGTCGCTGGGTCAAGTGCTTGGCTACTTTGGGAAGGCCAGTACTTGGCCATTCAGAGTTTCTTTAGCAAGTCGGCTAGAAAGCGATAGGTCGACTATCAAAGAGTTGGCCGTCTTTGATAGAAGCTAAGATGGCGAGCCGACTACTCATGAGTCGGTTCTGCAGAGAGAGGTTGGGAGCCGGCTTGAGCTATGCATACGCTTTAAGTCCTTAGCCATTTTTTCGTGTGTGCGCCCGTTCTTGCTTGTTCTCCGCCTACCAACAGTCGCTCTGCGAGCTGCGGCTATCGACAGGAGACAGCTTGGGCGCAGCACATTACTTGTCCGACTGCAGGAAGCATTTCATAGCGCAAGACGGCAAGTCCCCTGGACCGACTAGTCGGACCCGGTGCCAGACGGTATGATAAAAAGAGTAGCATATTCGGAAGTGTGACTCTTATCATACAGATAACAAAAAGGCAGTCCCCAAGCTCGTCTCGGGGGGCCCAAGGTCTTAGTACTTTAATACAGAGGGGGTAGTGCGATACATACTGCATCAACTGTAAAATCTTCGAAGAAGATTTGTGTTCCACGGGCGCTCTGTTTCCTTACCTGAGTCGTCCCTCTTGCGCGCTCGAGGCTTCTGAGCATCGATTAGGTAGTAGGAGTCGTTGCCCAGCACCTTGCTGATGATGAAGGGGCCTTCCCAAGGTGCCGAAAACTTGTGTTGGCCGGCTGTTCTCTGAATCAGCAGGAGCACAAGGTCGCCCTCTTGAAACGATCTCGGCTTGACCTTTCGGTTGTGGTATCGGTGCGCATCACTTTGGTAGATCTTTGGACCGGCTGAGTGCCAACAGCCGCCTCTTCCAAAGCAGTCAACGCCGTCTTGGCGTGCTTCTTGACTTCCTCTTGGTGTACATGGTGACTCGTGGAGAGTCGAACTCTACATCCGTTGGGATGACGGCTTCGGCACCGTAGACGTGGAAGAAAGGCGTGAAGCCAGTTGACTTGTTTGGCGTCGTGCGCAGACTCCAGAGGACGGCTGGTAGCTTCTCAACCCAGCAGCCGGCCGAACGCTCGAGTGGTTCGACCAGTCGAGGCTTGATGCCGGACAGGATGAGGCTGTTTGCTCGTTCCACCTGGCCGTTTGATTGCGGATGGGCAACGGACGCTAAGTCCAGTCGGATGCCCTGCGTCGCGCAGAAACGGGCCAAGGCGCCCTTGGCAAAGTTTGTGCCATTGTTGGTGATGATGCTATGCGGTATGCCATACCGTACCGTGATGTCGGCGATGAAAGTCACTGCAGTCGGCCCGTTCAACTTCTTGATGGGCTTTGCTTCTATCCACTTGGTGAACTTGTCCACCGCGACAAGTAGATGAGTTAGGCCGCCTCGGGCCGTCTTGAATGGTCCCACCATGTCTAGGCCCCAAACTGCGAAGGGCCAGGCGATGGGGATTGTCTTTAGCGCGGAGACCGGCTGAAGTGGCTTGGAGCGGAACTTCTGGCACCCCTTGCATTTCTGGACTAGCTCTTTAGCCTCTTCCAGGGCGGTCGGCCAAAAGAAACCGTGCCGAAAGGCTTTGGCGACGAGTGCCCTTGAGGCCGCATGGTGGCCGCACTCGCCCTGATGAATGTCTCTGAGGATTGCTTGGCCTTGTTCTGGCTCTACCAGTGCTGGTAGACACCAGTGACACTGCGCCTGACTAGCTCTTTGTTGACTATGGTGTATGCTGCCGCTCGGCGTTGTACTTGCCGAGCCAAGATCTCATCAGTCGGCAGCTCTCTGTTTACTAGAAACTTGAGGATGGGTTGTGCCCATGAGGGTGCTGCTATTTCTTCAACTGCTACCACAACGACTTGGACAAGGGTGGCTGGCTGGGAGGCGGCGGGCTGGAGTCTGCGGCCGCTTGCTGGATTGGCGGAGTCCCTGGGCCGATTGACGCAGTCCCCGGGCCGGGCTCTGAAGTCCCCGGGTCGGCTGGTGCAGTCCCCGGGCCGGGCTTCGAAGTCCCCGGGCCGGCTTCGACTGTGGTTTTCTTGGAGCCGTCTGCTGGGGTTCTGGAGTCGGATCCGACTACTTCTGGAGGGGCCGGCACGAAGATGGAGTCTGACTCTGGTGAAGGCTTGATAGACGGCTTGAGGAGGCGCTGAAGAGCGACGCCGGAAGGTATTGCTTGGCGAGTGGAGCCGACCCGTGCCAAGGCGTCTGCTTGATCATTGTCATTTCTTGGCACGTGAAGGAATTCACACCCCTCGAAGTATCCACTGAGTTGCTGCACCAGGAAGCGGTAGCTCGCCATGTTTGTGTCTTTGGCGTCCCAGTCGCCGGATGATTGTTGAACCACTAAGTCGGAGTCACCATAGCATAGGATCCGGCGAATGCCGAGTTCTTTGGCAAGCCGGAGCCCATGAATGAGCGCCTCGTATTCAGCGACGTTGTTGGAGGCGGCGAAGTGGATCTGCAGCACATACTTGAGCTTGTAGCCTTTAGGGGAGGTGAGGACGACGTCGGCTCCCAGGCTGGTGCACATCTTGGAGTCGTCGAAATGCATCCGCCAATGGGTGGAGTCAGGCGTTGGCGGCAGGTACTGGGTCTCGGCCCAGTCGACGAGGAAGTCGGCTAGCACCTGCGACTTGATGGCGGTGCGGGGCTGGTAGTAGATGGCGTGAGGAGCCAGATCTATAGCCCATTTGGCTACTCGGCCGGAGGCGTCTCGGCTTCCAATGATCTTGGCCAGCGGAGCCGTGCAAACCACGGTGATTGGGTGTTCTTGAAAGTAAGGCTTCAGCTTCTTGGCGGCAAAATGCACACCGTAGCACATCTTCTGGTAGTGAGGGTACTTCGCTTGAGGTCGACAAGACTCGCCTGTAATATACCGGCCTCTGGATAGGGAGCGCCTTGCCTTCCTCCTTGCGCTCGACTACGATGATTGTGCTGACTACTCGGCTGGTGGCGGCGATGTACAAGAGCATGGGTTCTTTAGGAGTCGGAGCCGCCAACACACAGGGAGTAGTCAACATCTTCTTCAGTTGGAGAAATGCCTCATCCGCCTTGTGGTTCCACTCAAAAAAGGTGGTCTTCTTCATCAATTGATACAAGGCGAGCTTTCCAGCCGATCGATGAATCGGCTGATGGATGCTAAACAGCCGGTGAACTTCTGCACATCTAACAGTCGGATGGGTACCTCCATCCTCTCGATGGCCTTGATCTTCACGGGGTTGCACTCTATGCCGCGTTCGGAGACCAGGAAGCCAAGGAGCTGGCCGGTTGGTACTCCGAAAACGCACTTCTCAGGGTTGAGCTTGATTTGGAATTGGCGCAGATTCTCAAAGGTCTCCTTGAGGTCTTCCAGCAGCGTCCCATGCTTCTTCGTCTTTACCACCACATCATCCACATAGACATGGGCATTCCTGCTGAGTTGCTTGAGGAGACACTTCTGCATGCAACGCTGAAAGGTGGCGCCAGCATTCCTCAAGCCGAACGTCATGGTCAGGTAGCAGAAGGCTCCGAATGGCGTGATGAAGGCGGTCTTCAGTCTGTCCGCCGGGTTCAGCTTGATCTGGTGATATCCTAAATATGCGTCTAGGAAACTCAGCAGCTCGCATCCGGCTGTGGAGTCTATCACCTGATCGATTCTTGGCAAGGCAAACGGGTCCTTTGGGCAGGCCTTGTTGAGGCTTGTGTAGTCGATACACATCCGCCATTGCTTGTTCTTCTTTAGCACCAAAACCGGGTTTGCCAGCCACTCAGGAAAAAACACTTCCATGATGAAGCTGGCCGCAAGAAGCCGGGCTATCTCCTCTACAACAACTCTTCTCTTCTCTTCTAACAGGCGGCGCAAGGGCTGCCTGACGGGTTTCACATCTGGCCTGACGTGTAGCTTGTGCTCGGCGAATTCCATCTGTACACCTGACATGTCTTTGGGGGACCATGCGAAGATGTCTCGATTCTCACGGAGGAAATCGACGAGCTCGCCTTCATATTTGCTGTCAAGGCCCGTGCCTATGGCAGCATATCTCTCTGGGTGCTCCGGGTCCAAGGGTATCTTCTTGGTCTCTTCGGCCGGCTTGAATGATCCTTCTGCTTCTGACTCCTTGTGGTCGGGCGACATCTCTGGCTGCTTTCCGGCCATCGCCACGACTCGGTCAAGGAGCCGCTTCTCTGCCGCGATCACCAGGGACTCAGCCAGCCGACTGCTTTCGGTCGTGCAGGTGGACGACTTCCGGTAGTCGCCGGCCACGGACAGAATCCCCTTGGAACTCGGCATTTTCATCTTCAGGTAGGCGTAGTGAGGGACCGCCATGAACTTGGCCAAGGCAGGTCGGCCAAGTAGTGCGTGGTACGGGCTTTCCAGGTCCACTACTTCAAACCAGACCGGCTCTCGGCGGAAATGATCTTTGTCTCCGAAGAGGATGTCTATCAGGATCTTGCCGATTGGCGAACAGGAAAGGCCGGGTACGATTCCATGGAACACAGTCCGGCTGCTCTGCAGCTGTCTCCGCTTGATTCCTAGCTTCTCCATGGTGTCTTTGTATAGGATGTTGATGCTGCTGCCTCCATCTATCAGTACTCTTGAAAAGCAGGCGGCCCGCCTATCAGTGGCCAAGGTGGCACTTAGGACCAGGGCATAAGAGCCCGGACTCGGCATCACCTCTGGGTGATCCGCCCTACTCCAACTAATAGGCCTCTCGAACCAATGCATGAACTCTGGGGCATCTGTTGCTACTGCATTTACTTCTTGCTGCTGTTGGCGCCTGCTGCGCCGGTCATCTGCCACGCTGGTGAACACCACGTAGGCTCCATGCTCATCTGGGGACTCGTCTTGCACTGCGCCGACTGGCCGAGCTGTCGGCTGCTGGGGCGGCGGTGGAGGCGGCGGTTCAGCAGGCAGCGGTGGAGTGAGGCCGTCTCCCTTGGCGATTCTCGTGAGCCAGTGGCACTTCCGGGTGGTGTGATTTGACGGCTTCACGCTGCTGTGAAACTTGCAGGGACCATCCAAAGTCTGCTCATAGGAGAAGGATGGCAACCAATTGGACTTGCCGCCTTTACGCGCTGGCGGAGGCTGCCCTCCATTGTTGATCTTCAACTGCCGCCACTTGCCGACTATTGGAAGTCGGCTGTTGGGCCTTGCGCTTGTTATCGTTCTGTTGTTGGCGCCGACTGGTGTCTCCAGCCGTGGTTTTGGGAGCCTGAGGGGTCACCTTGCCAACGGCGTTGACTTGGATCTCTGTCTTCATGGAAGAGTCGGTCGTGGCGCATTTATGCGCTATGATTAGCGATTCGTCGAGGGTTTCGCTCGCCGCAGAGGAGATCAGTAGCTTGAGGAGGGTGCCCTCTCGGCACCCGGCGGTGAAGTACTCGATTGCTCGCACCTCATGCACCCCGCAGAGAGTTCTGGCTTCGCCCAGTAGCGTGAGGTAGTCGCGTGTTGATTCATCGAGGCCTTGCACGCACAAGGAAAGCCGACGCGGCTTGGGAGGTCACTTGTACGTGATTGTGAAGTTGCGGATGAAGGCTTCAGTGAAGTCGACCCAGCTGTTGATGCTGCGGGGCTTTAGGTTGTTCAACCATGTCCGGCCGTGCCTCGAGCATGAGGGGAACGTGCTTCACCAAGAACTCGCTTGTTGCCATTCGCTATGCTGACGGCTGTGGAGTAGTCTATCAGCCAGTCCTCCGGCTTCACGGAGCCGGTGTACTTGGGTGTGTCTCGGGGGAGCGTGAACCCTTTGGGGAAGGGCTCATCTCGGATGCGGGGCCCAAAGCAAGGCGGACCCAGTTCGTCTTCTTCTTCCAGTGCTAGGGATCGGTGGAGTCGGTCGATCCGATGGCGGCCGTCATTCTCTCCGACTCCCTCTCGGCGGCCAAGGCGACCTCCGAGAGTCGCATGCTCAACTGGCGGCGGGGAAACTCGCCGCTCTCTTCTGGGCGGGGGAGGCATGTAGTCGTCCCGTCGCTCTACTGCTCTTGGGCGGCCGTCTTGGTCGCGCTCGATGGTGATGTGAGTCCGACTGTGACTGACAGCCGGCTCCTTTTCTTTTCTTCCGCGGACTCCGCCAGTTGGCGTCCGAGAGGTCGTGCCTTGATCTCGGCGAGGAGGCAAGTCGTCGTTCGGCTACTGCGGCGCGTCTGCGCGGCCGCCGGCCGTGTTCTGCACAGCAACCGCGTCGAGGAGTTGCTGGACTCGCTCCGTCATCAAACGGCGCTCTTCGCCCTCGAAGTTCTTTAGCTCGTCAGTCGCCGCTTGGGCGGCGCGGATGTTTTCCGCGGGGCTGGCGTATACGGGGCGTTTTGCCCCGAACAAGTCGGGGATGGCCGCGCCATGCTGCCGGACCGCGCCTAGATGGCTCGGCCCAGTCGGAGCCGGTGAGCCGCCTACGGCGCGATCCATCTCGCGCTGGTATGCCTCTGACAAGCGCCTCATGCTTGCTAGCTTCTGGGCGCCTTCGATGATCTGAAGGCGGTGTGTCTCCAGCGTCTCGGCGTCTGCGTCCTCTGAATGGGCGCGGTAAGGTCTTGCAGGGCCGCAGCGAACGGGTCCTGGGCTTCTTCACCGGAGCGCTCGCCGTGACTGATGACGAGCACCTCCGTGACGGCGCTTCCACCGCTGTCCTCGTACGGAAGCGGCTCGTCGTAGACCACCACGTTGGTGGGGAAAATGTCAAGCAACACGGCGTCAGAGTCGACCAGCATCGGGTCGGTGGAGCCTACGGACTCCAAGTCCACAGCAGGCTAGCCGGCGACGTGGAGTTGGTCAAGGAGGCCCGCGAGAAGGCTCGGGTTACCCGTGCTCGATCGGATGCGAGCTCGTCGGGCGCACTCGCCGACAAGTTCGGGCGAGGCTGCTCATGGCGCAGCGGCCTCAAAGACCCAAGAATGTGTCGATGCAGACTCCATCTGGCGAGCCTGGCTGGCTACGCTTGGCAGGGAGGAAGAGGGTTCCCGTCCAAAACAGATCTCCGGACGACGGTGCACCTCGCCCCACGGTGGGCGCCAAATGTCGGGGGTTGGGTGCGACATATGCCAAAGGATGGCTTATCATGGTGGGGCGAGTAGAACGTCGCGGTGCTCGAAACGGATGAGGCGAGGCATGCATGCCGCAAATCTTACCCAGCCGGGGCTCTCCGGGAGATAACACCCCATCGCCGCTGCTGGGGTCTCCGCATGATCACTAAAGCAAAGTGACAACAATGGTGCTCCTCGAGCTGTATTGGGGGGCAGGAGAGAGCAAGGCCAGTTCTCTCCTCCATGTGCTATCTGGTCTATCTCTATCAAGGTCCCAACCCTTTGCATGGGTGCCCCGAAGGGTTTATATAGGCCTACCCCCCGGGGGTACAATGGTAATCCGACTGGGCGTGGGCCCCACTCATCTGTCTCCTAGGCTGCCGCCCTTCCTGCCGGCTCCTAGGGCCCGCCGACTGGTGGGTCCATGGACAGGCTCGACATCAGGCGGTGCTCGATGATCTGAGCTTGGTCATTGGGTCGTGGCAACAAGTGCCGCCGTCTCATCGGGCGATCATCGCCGCCATTCCCCATCCTATCTCGGTTAATAGCGTGGGGCCTGGAGGAGACGGCCGACTGTGGAGGCCGACTCCACAGGCCGTCTTTGGGCGCCAGACGCCTTCGTCCACCCACTAACAAAGCGGCCCTGCTGGTCTTCGGGCCCGTCTGGCCAAGATCGTGGGTACAGTCGTCGCAAGACCTGTGGCTGAGGTCAAGGCAGGCATGGCAACAGCGCCGCACCTCGCCGGAGATCTTCCAGCGATACGGCTCACTGTAGCCATGCCAGTCCCTCGTAGGTGGGGAGGAACGGCCACGTCGTGACCGTACCCCGCATCGGGCTTCGGGAAGTGTCGTGGGCCGACTCCCATAGTCAGCCACTCTGGAGGTCGCCTGCTTGGAGTCGGCTTGTCTTGCAGTCGCCATCTGGGACTCGGCTTGTCTTGGAGTCGCCGTCTGGGACTCGGCTTGTCTTGGTGTCGCCCTCTGGGACTCGGCTTGAGGGGCGCGGCCTGCCCCTATGTCTTGAAAGATCCTGGGATCCGGGTTAGCCTACCCGTGGCCCATTACTCCGACACCATTGGTCGGGGATGTTAACGGGTTATCGGATCCAAACCGGAACCTGATAGCTTAACGGCGACCCATTACGGTGGATGCCACGTGTCGGTCACCATTAACGGAAGCACTTTTATGACGTGCGATTTATCGTCATGGAAGTGGACACTTTCGTGATAATAATTTTGGTAATTTCATGGAACACTTCTATGGCAGCACGGGTATGACTATCTTGATTCTGTCATAAAATTGTCATGGATGTACATGCATGACAAAAAACATGACCTACTATGACAAACATCTATCATCATGGAAGTGTATTTTTTTGTAGTGTCCGTTAGTATAATAGACAAATCATAAACTTTAGGTACTGTTATGAACCCATTCTTATTTTACTCTTGCATAATACCTATTGTATTCTTATTTCGTTATGACTTATAACCCCCCCCCCCATATAATCCATAGCATCATTAAAACAAGCGAACTATGTAATAGAAAACAGAATCTATCTAAAACAGAATAGTTTGTAATGATCTGAACTAACACCATACTTACATAATTCCAAAAAATCTCACAAATTAGGATAACTTGGGAAATTTGTATATCAATCACGTGTAAATATTTCATAACTTAATCACGTTCCAGTGAATTATAGTAATTCCAGCACTGCGCAGAAGTTTCTGTTTTTCACACAATCAAGTCAACTATCAACCAAATCATCCCAAAGACTTTACTTGGCACAAAACTAATTAAAACATAAAAGCACAATCATAACAGTAGCAATAATTGTGTCAACAGACCAAAACATAAAGTAAAATCAAAAATTTAAGATAACTATTGGGTTGCCTCCCAATAAGCGATATTGTTTTGCACCCCTAGCTAGGCGTAAGGCATTGTTTCAAGTATTATCATCCTTAGTTCTCACCATCCTAGATGAGCTTTTCTCAAAGCCTGGTGGTTCCTTACGCTTACCATTAATTTCATAGAATGAAGCAATTTTATTATCTAGGGTATCAAGCCTCTTGTTGCAAACGGTAAGAAGGGAATTCAACACCAGAGATAAACATTAGCAACCGTCATTAATTCCACTAACCCCATTGTCATCACACCAAAATACCATTCAGAAATAAATTAACTTTCAATAGTGTATAGCATTATTATTACCTTCTCTAATATATGTTTATTTACATTTTTGCACCCATTTCAGTGGCTAAAGATGTAGTAATGTGGAAACGAGAATATACAGGGAAAGAAACACACTCATGATGTTGCACGAGAGGTGCATGCGAGCATACAATGTGATAACTACCATTTTAGCAATCTAATATGGCACAAACATTCTAAATAATGCCCCTAATAGCATGACGACGGTGCCACTGTACAATCACCTGGTGTTGTAGCATCGATGAGATCACTGTGATTGTTGGGGAACGTAGCAATAATTCAAAATTTTCCTATGAACACCAAGATCAATCTAGGAGATTCTATCAACAAGAGAGAGAGAGAGAGGATGTGCATCTTCATACCTTTGAAGATCGCAGAGAAGAAGCGTTACTAGAACGTGGATGAGGGAGTCGTACTCACGGCGATTCAAATGCGGAAGATCCGATCTAACGCCGAACGGACGGCGCCTCCGCGTTCAACACACGTACAGCCCGGAGACGTCTCCTCCTTCTTGATCCAGCAAGGGGAGAGGAGATTTTGAGGGAGAGCTCCGGCAGCACGACGGCGTGGTGGTGGAGCCTGCAGTTCTCCGGCACAGCTTCCCCAAGCACTACGGAGGAGGAGGAGGTGTTGGGAGGGAGAGGGCTGCCCCAGGGGAAGGGTGCAGCAGCCCTCCCACCTCCCCTCTATTTATAGGGGCAAGGGAGAGGGGGGTTGGCCCCCTCCAGATGGATCTAGAGGGTGGCTGCGGCCAAGGGGGGAGGCTTGCCCCCCAAGCCAAGGGGGGTGCCCCCTTTAGGGTTCCCCCAAACCCTAGGCGCATGGGCCCTAGAGGGGTTTGGCACCCAACCCACTTAGGGGATGGTTCCCCTCCATATTAAGCCCATAGGGCCCTCCGGGGCAGGTGGACCCTCCCGGTGGACCCCCGGAACCCTTTCGGTGGTCCCGGTACAATACCGATAAACCCCCGAACATTTCCCACGATCGAATAAGGACTTCCCATATATAAATCTTTGTCTCCGGACCATTCCGGAACTCCTCATGACATCCGGGATCTCATCCGGGACTCTGAACAACATTCGGTAACTGCATACTAATTCCCATAACAACTCTAGCGTCACCAAACCTTAAGTGTGTAGACCCTACGGGTTCGGGAATCATGCAGACATGACCGAGACAACTCTCCGGCCAATAACCAACATCGGGATTTGGATACCCATGTTGTCTTCCACATGTTCCACGATGATCTCATCGGATGAACCACGATGTCGGGGATTCAATCAATCCCGTATACAATTCCCTTTGTCAATTGATATGTTACTTGCCCGAGATTCGATCGTCGGTATCCCAATACCTCGTTCAATATCTTTATCGGCAAGTCACTTTACTCATTCCGTGATGCATGATCCCATGACTAACTACTTAGTCACATTGAGCTCATTATGATGATGCCTTACCAAGTGGGCCCAGAGATACCTCTCCGTCATACGGAGTGACAAATCCCAGTCTCGATTCGTGCCAACCCAACAGACACTTTCGGAGATACCTGTAGTGTACCTTTATAGCCACCCAGTTATGTTGTGACATTTGGTACACCCAAAGAATTCCTACGGTATCCGGGAGTTGCACAATCTCATGGTCTAAGGAAATGATACTTGACATTAAAAAAGCTTTTAGCAAACGAACTACATGATCTTGTGATATGCTTAGGATTGGGTCTTGTCCATCACATCATTCTCCTAATGATGTGATCTCGTTATCAATGACATCTAATGTCCATCGTCAGGAAACCATAACCATCTATTGATCAACGAGCTAGTCAACTAGAGGCTCACTAGGGACATGTTGTGGTCTATGTATTCACACATGTATTACGGTTTTCGGTTAATACAATTATAGCATGAACAATAGACAATTATCATGAACAAGGAAATATAATATTAACCATTTTATTATTGCCTCTAGGTCATATTTCCAATAGTCTCCCACTTGCACTAGAGTCAACAATCTAGTTACATTGTGATGAATCGAACACCCATAGAGTTCTGGTGTTGATCATGTTTTGCTCGTGGAAGAGATTTAGTCAACGGATCTGCAACATTCAGATCCGTATGCACTTTACAAATATATATGTCTCCATCTTGAACGTTTTCACGAATGGAGTTGAAGCGACGCTTGATATGCCTGGTCTTCTTGTGAAACATGGGCTCCTTGGCAAGGGCAATAGCTCCACTGTTGTCACAGAAGAGAGTCATCAGGCCCGATGCATTGGGAATAACTCCTAGGTCGGTAATGAACTCCTTCATCCAGATTGCTTCATGTGCTGCCTCCGAGGCTGCCATGTACTCCGCTTCACATGTAGATCCCGCCATGACGCTTTGCTTGCAATCGCACCACCGACCGCCCCACCATTCAAAATATACACGTATCCGGTTTGTGACTTGGAGTCATCCAGATCTGTGTCGAAGCTAGCATCGACGTAACCCTTTACGACGAGCTCTTCGTCACCTCCATAAACGAGAAACATATCCTTAGTCCTTTTCAAGTACTTCAGGATATTCTTGACCGTTGTCCAGTGTTCCATGCCGAGATTACTTTGGTACCTCCTTACCAAACTTACGGCAAGATTTACATCAGGTCTGGTACACATCATGGCATACATAATAGACCCTATGGCTGAGGCATAGGGGATGACACTCATATTTTCTCTATCTTCTGTTGAGGTCGGGCATTGAGCCGTGCTCAATTTGACACCTTGCAAAACAGGCAAGAACCCCTTCTTGGACTGATCCATATTGGACTTCTTCAATATCTTATCAAGGTATGTGCTTTGTGAAAGACCGATGAGGCGTCTCGATCTATCTCTATAGATCTTGATGTCTAATATGTAAGCAGCTTCTCCAAGGTCCTTCATTGAAAAACACTTATTCAAGTAGGCATTTATGCTTTCCAAAAGTTCAATATCATTTCCCATCAATAGTATGTCATCCACATATAATATGAGAAATGCTACAGAGCTCCCACTCACTTTCTTGTAAACACAGGCTTCTCCATAAGTCTGCATAAACCCAAACGCTTTGATCATTTCATCAAAGCGAATGTTCCAACTCCGAGATGCTTGCACCAGCCCAAAGATGGAGCGCTGGAGCTTGCATACCTTGTTAGCATTCTTAGGATCAACAAAACCTTACGGCTGCATCATATACAATTCTTCCTTAAGGAAACCGTTAAGGAATGCCATTTTGAAGTCCATTGCCATATTTCATAGTCATAGAGTGCGGCAATTGCTAACATGATTCAGATGGACTTCAGCTTTGCTACGGGTGAGAAGGTCTCACCGTAGTCAACCCCTTGAACTTGTCGATAACCCTTAGCGACAAGCCAGCTTTATAGATGGTCACATTACCATCCGCGTCAGCCTTCTTCTTAAATATCCATTTATTTTCTATGGCTCGCCGATCATCGGGCAAGTCTGTCAAAGTCCATACTTTGTTTTCATACATGGATCCAATCTCGGATTTCATGGCTTCAAGCCATTTGTTGGAATCTGGGCCCGCCATCGCTTCTTCATAGTTTGAAGGTTCACCGTTGTCTAGCAACATGATTTCAAGGACAGGGTTGCCATACCATTCTGGTGCGAAACGTGTCCTTGTGGACCTACGAAGTTCAGTAGCAACTTGATCCGAAGTTCCTTGATCATCATCATTAACTTCCTGTCTAGTCGGTGCAGGCACCACAGAAACATTTTCCTGAGCTGCGCTACTTTCTGGTTCAAGAGGCAGTACTTCATCAAGTTCTACTTTCCTCCCACTTACTTCTTCCGAGAGAAACTCTTTCTCCAGAAAGGATCCGTTCTTGGCAACCAAGATCTTGCCTTCGGATCTGAGGTAGAAGGTATACCCAATGGTTTCCTTAGGGTATCCTATGAAGACGCATTTTTCTGACTTGCGTTCGAGCTTTTCAGGTTGAAGTTTCTTGACGTAAGCATCGCATCCCCAAACTTTTAGAAACGACAGCTTAGGTTTCTTCCCAAACCATAATTCATACAGTGTCGTCTCAATAGATTTAGATGGTGCCCTATTGTAACGCCCTCGATGCGGCTATATCTCCCACGTGTCGAAGCACGACTTAGAGGCATAACCGCATTGAAAGCAATGTCGCAAGTGAGGTAATCTTCACACAACCCAAGTAATACATAAGGGACAGAGATACATAGTTGGCTTACAATCGCCACTTCACACAAATACATGAATAAAGCATTACATCATCCAGATACAATCAAGGTCCGACTACGGAACCAAAATAAAAGAAGAACCCCAAATGCGACAAAAGGTCCCCGATCGACCCCAACTGGGCTCCACTACTGATCAACTAGAACGAAACAACACAAAGGCAAGATCTTCATCGAGCTCCTCCTTGATCTTGGTTGCGCCACCGCCGGTGACATAGGCCCCGCAAACCTGGTGTTGAAGTATCTCGTGAGCCACGAGGACTCAGCAATCCCATTACCATGGGTATCAAGACTAGCAAAGCTTAATAGGAAGGAATGGTTAAAGTGGTGAGGTTGCAGCAGCGGCTAAGCAAATATGGTGGCTAACATACGCAAATGAGAGCGAGAAGAGAAACAAGCGGAACGGTCGTGAAGCTAGCAATGATCAAGAGGTGATCCTGAACACCTACTTACGTCAAACATAACCCAGAAACCGTGTTCACTTCCCGGACTCCGCCGAGAAGAGACCATCACGGCTACGCACGCGGTTGATGCATTTTAATTCGGATCTGGTGTCAAGTTATCTACAACCGGACATTAACAAATTCACATCTGCCACATAACCGCGGGCATGGCTCTCGAAAGTTTAAACCCTGCAGGGGTGTCCCAACTTAGCCCATGACAAGCTCTCGCGATCATCGAAGGAATAGACCTTCACCCAGGAAGACCCGATCAGTCTCGGAATCCCGGTACATCAAGACATTTCGACAATGGTAAAACAAGACCAGCAAAGCCTCCCGATGTGCCGACAAATCCCGATAGGAGCTGCACATATTTCGTTCTCAGGGCACACCGGATGAGCAAGACGTCGGGTTGGCATAGACCCTGGTTGCCCAGGGGGCGCCGAACATCGCTCGGTTTGGACCAGCACTTAGACAAGCACCGCCCGGGGCTAAATAAAGATGACCTCGAGAGAGCGACTCCCAAGGAAAAGATAGGTGGTGGTGAGGCAAATGGTAAAAGTCAATGTTGGGCCTTGCTGGACAAGTTTTATTCAAAGCGAACTGTCAGGGGGGTCCCATAAATCACCCGACCGCGTAAGGAACGCAAAATCCGGGAACATAACACCGGTATGACGGAAACTAGGGCGGCAAGAGTGGAACAAAACACTAGGCATAAGGCCGAGCCTTCCACCCTTTACCAAATATATAGATGCATTAATAATATAAGAGATATTGTGATATCCCAACCAAAATCCTGTCCACCATGGAGAAATCTTCAACTTCACCTGCAACTAGCAACGCTATAAGAGGGGCTGAGCAAAGCGGTAACATAGCCAAACAACGGTTTGCTAGGAATGGTGTCAAAGGTTAGAGGTTCATGGCAATTTGGGATGGCTTGATAAACAGGTAATAGGTAGCGCAGCATAGCGAAAGAACGAGGCAACTAGCATAGCAATGATAGTAGTGAGATCCAGGGTAGCGGTCATCTTGCCTGAAATCCCGCAAGGAAGAAGAACGAGTCCATGAAGAAGATGAACGGGCGTAGTCGAACGAATCCTCACAACTTCGGAACGAAACCGAAGTAATGAGAGAAGCAAACCGGAAAGAAGCAAACAACATAGTAAACAACCATCGCATAATCATGGCATGATGCACAACCAAGTATGATGCATGTCCGGTTTAATGAGGCATGGCATGGCATGGCAAAGTGCACAAACAATCCTACAAATTAAGTGGAGCTCAATATGCAACGAGTTGCATATTGACAAAACACCACAACCGAGTTATTTAGTTTGCTCTCGTTTAGGTACCCAACAATATTAAATGTTGATTAACATGGCAAGGGGTGAAGCACAACAAAACTACCTACCTAGGCAAGTTTAAATGAGGCCGGAAACAACAAACAACAAGTCCGGAAAATCCCCATGTGCATATTTTGAGTTAGCTACTGTTCTGCCCTAAAACATATTTTAAAGTTGTTAAACAGGAAAATAAGGTAGACCATGTTAATCTAGGCATTTTTCACCCCATTTACATATAAAGAACATTTAAAACCGAGCTACGGTTATTTAGTTATGAATTAAATCATTTTAGCATGTCATTTGAGCAAATTTAATCAAACAACATTTTAAACATTTTAAACATGGATGAAAGTGGCATATTATTAAACTAGACGAAAAACTAAGCATTTTTTCATATTTAAATCATTTCAATCCGATGCACGGTTGTGGAGTTTTTATATGCATGAACAACAGGGGTCAATCGGTAAAACTGGTAAATCACAGGATAATAGCTAAAATCGCAGAACAGGAAAAAAAAACGTATGCGGGCTGAAACTGCAGGCTGGCCCAACTGGAGAAAAAACAAAGGAGGGGCGCTGGGGCTTCTCACCCAGTGGGCCTTGGCCCGAGATGGCGAGGAGGAGGGAGGCTGAGGCTGGCTTCGGCTCTGGGCCTTGGGGAGGCCGGCTGGGCCGGATCTGGCCGCTGGCCGGGCCTTTGGTTGCCGAGGCCGGCTCTACGCGGCGCCAAGACGCGCTACCGAAGAGGGAGGCCGACCGGTGGCGGATTCCGACGGGGCGGCCGGCGAAGCTCCGGCGACGGAGGGATGGCGAGGAGGCCGGGAACGGACAGATTGGTGCGGGGGCAACCGGATCCGGTGGTTCCCGGCCGGATCCGATGAAGGCGGCGTCGACGGCGAGCTCCACGGGCGGCGGCGGATCCCAAGGCGGCGGCGACGGGTCCCTGGGGCAGCAAGGGGCTTGGGTGAGAGAGAGAGAAAAAAATAGGGCGCGACGGAGAGGGGCGGCGACCTGGGTTCGGTGAGACGGCGGCGCCGGCGAAGGGCGGCAGGGCACCGGCGGCGCACGACAACGGCGGGGCTCTGGATCGGGAGCTCCTCTCCCGATCTGGAGCCTGGGGCGCAGGGGCGGCGCGGTCCGGGTCCGATGGGCTCGGCGGGCTCGCCCGGCTCGGGCGGGCCGCGCGGAGGGAGCGGGCGTGGGGACGCGTGGCCTTATGTTGAGAGGCTGGAGGCGCTGGCTGGAGGCGGCGCGCCCATCGCGACTTCGCCAAGTGGCATCGAGGAGGTGGCCGCGCGAACACGATGAGGGGTGGCGGCCGAGGGTTGGGGCGCGGAAAACAAGGTAGGGGGTTGGAGGAGGCCAAAATGGCGGGGAGGTGTATATATATAGAAGGGGCTAGGTTTAGGGAGTTAGAGGGTTTTGGACCTCGGATTGCAATCGACGGTTCCGGACGCGGGAAGTGCAGCTCGACAACTGTTTCGGAGACCGAAAACGTCAAGACGATTAAACCGACTATATTGCGGTTGTAGGTTTAACGGTTGGGCTATCAAATGGACTCAATGCGATGAAACTTGGCAGGCGGTCTGCCTACACTATAATAAGACCGCACGACAAGTTACATCCCATTCCGAGAACATTTTATGCCACTTATAAAAATAATATTTCGGAGGTGCCGCGGGCGCGTGCGAGTGTGGTCGGGCTCAGAACGGACAACGGAGAGAAACGGCGGAACCCGAACGGATGCAAGTTTTGAAAAACATGCAGATGAAATGCAGATGATGACATGGTGAAATGCAACACGCAAGCAATGACATGGCAACAATGGCAAATAACTGGCGGACACCTGGCGCATCGGATCCGGGGCGTTACAACACTCCACCACTACGAGAAGATCTCGTCCCGAGATCTAGGATGGCACCGGAGAGAAAACGGAAGAGGAAGAGAAGAGGTAAAACTAAGTTGCTTCTTTGACGAACGAGTGAAACCATGAACCTTGAGAGGTTGAGCAATTTACAAGAAAGAGTACAACAGAGACGATCGAGATTGCAAACAACCCGTTAGAAAAGATGAACAAGGAGTATTACGAGAACTTGAAGGTTGAAAGACATGGAAATAAGGGCTTCACGAACGAAAAGAATATGACCACCTCGGTATAATGAGATAGCCAAGGAACAAGAATGGCTGAATTTGGACAGCTCTCCGGTAGAAAAGAGAAGAAAAACTTGATGAGATGAAAAAAAATATTGAAGAGATGATACAACACTCCGGTTAAATGGATAAGCATGAAAAGAACTCGATCCTGACAAAACAAGACGATGGTTCAAGAGCACAACATCACAATGCCTCCGGAACGAAAGAATAGAAGCTAGACCGTTGGGATAAAGGGACGAAGAAGAAAATGACAACTTTTGCCACAAGTGAACTTGGAAAGCATCCTTGCATAGAAGAACCGAAAGGAGTTGTTGGAAAATCAACAACGAGAAGGATAAACTTGTTGTGGGCTTATGGAAAACATCTCAAAATGATGAGGTGACAACCGGCCACTAACGAAAACAAATGATTGGATTGATATCAACAAGGAGACGAGAAACATATTTCACCGGGAGGACAAATGAAGAACTTGGGTCATTTATAAGCACCATAAATAGCAACAATCCTTAGGGAAAGCTTTAGGTGAAATATAACCCAAGATAACTCCAATGAAGAGATTGATGGAATTAAAATACCTCATTCTTGACAACAATATGAATCATGAAACATGAAGGAAATTGTCAAGAGTGACATAACACCACGTCAAAAGATAAGGTAGGAGAATTGCATTTTGAAATGCAAGATGAAGAATACTTGAGCTCCTCAAAACAGAACATGTGTTGAGCACCATGTTTATTTTTGAGTAAAGCTTGGCGGGTCATAACTTCAAGAGAAATCTTGAAGAACAATTGAAGAATGAAAAGAATCCTTGACGAAGCACCATGTAGAGCCTCCATGAAGAACTCCGGTAAACAAAAGGATGATAAAAAGAAAGAGAAGTTGAAAACACAAGGTGAAGCCTTGTGATGATTTAGATGGAGCTTCGCGACGAGATAATGCGGAAAACTTAGAACTCCGGAAAAGAAAAGATGAGCACTAGAACCGAGAATTACTTCATCCTGAACAATCTCCGGGAGAAAAGAATTGAATCACCTCGAGGAAATAAGAATAAGATTTATTGTATGCTTATCCTCCATCAAATTAAATTGATGACAAGCAACGGATTTGGCATACTACTTCTTCTCGTAGAAAGGATTAAGAGAGATATGGCGCAAACTTGAGAAGGTATTGATGGAACCACCGGTGAGATTTGGAAAGAACGAAAGGATTGATATGATAATGAAGGAAGTGAAATCTTGAACGAACCACCGTAAGAATTGAAAATGAAAGTAGCAAAGGCACAATTCACCGGGAAGAATTGGAAAACGAATGAAGATATTTGAGGGGATTTAGATACATGAGAGCGAAGAGAACATGAACTGATTAGAGGATATTTGAACGAATCACCGGTAAGATTTGAAGAACGATAGCTACACGCTGAGAATGAAGAATTATGTCATGATGGCCTTCGGAGGAAAGAAATGGAAACAACTCATGAAATGCTCCGGATGGGTGAAAAAGATTCCCACAATCGAAAACAATTATGAGAGGATGGCAACAAGCTAGCACCATGAATCTTGAAGAGAATAGAGCAAGATTAAAGAGAAATCCTTCTTCGTTCTTCAAATGACGACAACGAGAAACACCACCAAGAATTATTGAGGCACACCGGAAGAATCAAAAGCGAAGAGGTTGAGCCAATTATGAAAAGAATTTGAAAGACCTTGGAGAAAAGCATTTGACTGATGATAACTCATTCTTACGTCAAACTTGGAGAAGAATTTAGAATAGCTCTGGGAAAATAGAAGAGTCGTAAGATCCTCGAAAAGACCGTGGGTTAGGGCCCACTCAAAAGAACACCGTTGAAAAGATTTAAAAGAGATGTTGCACCGGTTGAATTAAATGACTAGAATGAGATACCAATCTCGAAAGAGCTTGAACGAATTAAGAATGGAAACACGAATCTTTGAGATATCTTGAGCACTCTGGAATAACAAATAGCGAGAAGTAGAATGATTAAGAGGTGCATCGGTATGAGAAAGCATTAGAAACGAGGAAAGGAATATGATGAATATCGAAAGCTTGAATAGGATCCACCGGAGAAGAAACAACAATGAAGGATGATGAATTTGAAACTGTTGAGCATCTTCATGGGAAATCACCGGATAAGAACATTGATTGAAAAAAATGAAGAGACTTCCCACAAATAAAAGGATACATGATTAAGAAATATGAGTCCTTGAAGAAAAAGGGTGGGAGGGTGGGGAAAAACAAAGGCAACTTGGGATGAATGAAAGAAACACCATTGAGAAGAAGTGATAATTGGTCTTGCTGATGTTGAAGTGATCGGATCCACTTGAAGAGAAACACGCCGGTTGAAAAGGATTGACATGACAATCTCGATTGTCGAGAAGGATTGGTATTCACATCGGAGTATGAGAACACCATTTCGGAAAGATATGGAATCAACACTTGACAATTAAGCAACTCGAATACCACAACTCAAAACAAAAACAAAGGACTGGCTTGCAGAATAAGCCGGAAACAAACATATGATATTGATTTACCAAATCCCGTATCATGTATCTGTCGGAAAGATATTCTAGGAGCTACTTGAATTCCCACCTATAAACTCCCGAAACTTTCTGGTTATGCAATCAGGTGTTGGGGATACAGGGGAAGCAATATATATCTCACCCAAACTAACAATACCTACATCCAAGTTGTATCCATCCGTCAAGACATAACCAAGAAACCTTCGGAAATCGTGTACCTCAACCTTCAAAAAGCATCCGTTATACGAGTCATGGCAATACTCCCGTACTCACCTTAGTACTGGGTTAGCGGGGTTATCTCACCAACAACTGCATAAAAGAGATTTTCGATGTCGGCGTACTAAACTCAGGTATTCCAGAACTGCAATGATAAAGTTATGACGACAACACCTCGAGCTCAACTCCCGGGACACCTCCAAAAAAAAACCCTGCCGACGGAGGCAACCAAGACAATGTTGTCATCATAAAACCATCGAACGATTCCAAGATACCAGCGTGATCCTAAAAAAAATTTAGTGAAATTTGAGAAGAGAAGAGTCAAAACTCTACGCCAAGAGACCTCACCAGAGCGACGAAGGACCGAGGAGTAAAAAGAATTCTAACTCTCCGATATATATAATCCTAAATGACTCAAAACATTTTTCTAGACACAACTCGGCCGCTAAAAACGATCAAGTAGTGGGGCTCCTAAGGTCGGGGAAGGCTCTGATTACCAACTTGTAACGCCCTCGATGCGGCTATATCTCCCACGTGTCAAAGCACGACTTAGAGGCATAACCGCATTGAAAGCAATGTCGCAAGTGAGGTAATCTTCACACAACCCAAGTAATACATAAGGGACAGAGATACATAGTTGGCTTACAATCGCCACTTCACACAAATACATGAATAAAGCATTACATCATCCAGATACAATCAAGGTCCGACTACGGAACCAAAATAAAAGAAGAACCCCAAATGCGACAAAAGGTCCCCGATCGACCCCAACTGGGCTCCACTACTGATCAACTAGAACGAAACAACACAAAGGCAAGATCTTCATCGAGCTCCTCCTTGATCTTGGTTGCGTCACCTGCTCGGTGACATAGGCCCCTCCAAACTGGTGTTGGAAGTATCTGGTGAGCCACGAGGACTCAGCAATCCCATTACCATGGGTATCAAGACTAGCAAAGCTTAATAGGAAGGAATGGTTAAAGTGGTGAGGTTGCAGCAGCGGCTAAGCAAATATGGTGGCTAACATACGCAAATGAGAGCGAGAAGAGAAACAAGCGGAACGGTCGTGAAGCTAGCAATTATCAAGAGGTGATCCTGAACACCTACTTACATCAAACATAACCCAGAAACTGTGTTCACTTCCCGGACTCCGCCGAGAAGAGACCATCACGGCTACGCACGCGGTTGATGCACTTTAATTCGGATCTGGTGTCAAGTTATCTACAACCGGACATTAACAAATTCCCATCTGCCACATAACCGCGGGCACGGCTCTCGAAAGTTTAAACCCTGCAGGGGTGTCCCAACTTAGCCCATGACAAGCTCGCGATCATCGGCGAATAGACCTTCACCCAGAAGACCCGATCAGTCTCGGAATCCCAAAGACATCAAGACATTTCGACAATGGTAAAACAAGACCAGCAAAGCCTCCGCCAGCCGACAAACCCGATAGGAGCTGCACATATCTCGTTCTCGTGGCACACCGGATGAGCAAGACGTCGGGTTGGCATAGACCCCGGTTGCCTGTGGGGCGCCGGACATCGCTCGGTTTGGACCAGCACTTAGACAAGCATCGCCCGGGGCTAAAATAAAGATGACCTCGAGAGAGCGACTCCCAAGGGAAAAGATAGGTGGTGGTGAGGCAAATGGTAAAAGTCAATGTTGGGCCTTGCTGGACAAGTTTTATTCAAAGCGAACTGTCAGGGGGGTCCCATAAATCACCCGACCACGTAAGGAACGCAAAATCTGGGAACATAACACCGGTATGACGGAAACTAGGGCGGCAAGAGTGGAACAAAACACCAGGCATAAGGCCGAGCCTTCCACCCTTTACCAAATATATAGATGCATTAATAATATAAGAGATATTGTGATATCCCAACCAAAATCCTGTCCACCATGGAGAAATCTTCAACTTCACCTGCAACTAGCAATGCTATAAGAGGGGCTGAGCAAAGCGGTAACATAGCCAAACAACGGTTTGCTAGGAATGGTGTCAAAGGTTAGAGGTTCATGGCAATTTGGGATGGCTTGATAAATAGGTAATAGGTAGCGCAGCATAGCGAAAGAACAAGGCAACTAGCATAGCAATGATAGTAGTGAGATCAGGTAGCGGTCATCTTGCACGAAATCCGCAAGGAAGAAGAACGAGTCCATGAAGAAGATGAACGGGCGTAGTCGAACGAATCCTCACAACTCCGTAATCTAAACCGGTTAACGAGAGAAGCAAACCGAAAGAAGCAAACAACATAGTAAACAACCATCGATAATCATGGCATGATGCACAACCAAGTATGATGCATGTCCGGTTTAATGAGGCATGGCATGGCATGGCAAAGTGCACAAACAATCCTACAAATTAGTGGAGCTCAATATGCAACGAGTTGCATATTGACAAAACACCACAACCGAGTTATTTAGTTTGCTCTCGTTTAGGTACCCAACAATATTAAATGTTGATTAACATGGCAAGGGGTGAAGCACAACAAAACTACCTACCTAGGCAAGTTTAAATGAGGCCGGAAACAACGAACAACAAGTCCGGAAAATCCCCATGTGCATATTTTGAGTTAGATACTGTTCTGCCCTAAAACATATTTTAAAGTTGTTAAACAGGAAAATAAGGTGGACCATGTTAATCTAGGCATTTTTCCACCCCATTTACATATAAAGAACATTTAAAACCGAGCTACGGTTATTTAGTTATGAATTAAATCATTTTAGCATGTCATTTGAGCAAATTTAATCAAACAACATTTTAAACATTTTAAACATGGATGAAAGTGGCATATTATTAAACTAGACGAAAAACTAAGCATTTTTTTCATATTTAAATCATTTCAACCCGATGCACGGTTGTGGAGTTTTTATATGCATGACCAACAGGGGTCAATCTGTAAAACTGGTAAATCACAGGATAATAGCTAAAATCGCAGAACAGGAAAAAAAACGTATGCGGGCTGAAACTGCAGGCTGGCCCAACTGGAGAAAAAAAAACAAAGGAGGGGCGCTGGGGCTTCTCACCCAGTGGGCCTTGGCATGAGATGGCGAGGAGGAGGGAGGCTGAGGCTGGCTTCGGCTCTGGGCCTTGGCGAGGCCGGTTTGGCCGGATCTGGCCGCGGCTGGGCCTTGGCTGCTGAGGCCGGCTACGCTGTCGCGCCGACGCTACCGAAGAGGGAGGCCGACCGTGGCGGATTCGCGGGCGGCGGGCGAAGCTCCGCGACGGAGGGATGGTGAGGAGGCCGGAACGACAGATCGGTGCGGGGCAACCGGATCCGTGGTTCCCGCCGGATCCGGCGAAGGCGGCGCGACGGCGAGCTCCACGGGCGGCGGCGATCCCAAGGCAGCGGCGACGGGTCCCCGGGCAGCAAGGGGCTCGGGTGAGAGAGAAAAAAGAGGGCGCGACGGAGAGGGGCGGCACTGGTTCGGTGAGACGGCGGCGCGGTGAAGGGCGGCAGGCACCGCGGCGCACGACAACGGCGGGCTCTCGATCGGTAGCTCCTCTCCCGATCTGGAGCTCTGGGCGCAGGGCGCGTGGTCCGGGTCCGATGGGCTCGGCGGGCTGCCCGGCTCGGGCGGGCCGCGCGGAGGGAGCGGGGCGTG
Organism: Aegilops speltoides; assembly: GCA_021437245.1. Classification (NCBI taxonomy): domain Eukaryota; kingdom Viridiplantae; phylum Streptophyta; class Magnoliopsida; order Poales; family Poaceae; genus Aegilops; species Aegilops speltoides. Next base: position 471,173,960 of record CM038144.1, on the reverse strand, counting down.
AGGATGCGTGGCCTTCGCTGAGAGGCTGGAGGCGTCGGCTGGAGGCGGCGCGCCCACTGGCGACTCGCCAAGTGGCGCTGAGGAGGTGGCCGGCGTAGAACACGATGAGGGTGGCGGCGGCTGAGGGTTGGGGGCGCAGAAAACAAGGTAGGGGGGGTTGGAGGAGGCCAAAAATGGCAGGGGAGGTGTATATATATAGAAGGGGCTAGGGTTAGGGAGTTAGGAGGGGTTTTCGGACCCTCGGATTGCGATCAGATGGTTCCGGACGCGAGGGGAAGTGCAGCCCGACAACTGTTTCCGGAGACCGAAAACGTCCGACGATTAAACCGACTATATTGCGGTTGTAGGTTTAACGGTTGGGCTATCAAATGGACTCCGAATGCGATGAAACTTGGCAGGCGGTCTGCCTACACTATAATAAGACCGCACGACAAGTTACATCCCATTCCGAGAACATTTTTATGCCACTTATAAAAATAATATTTCGGAGGTGCCGCGGGCGCGTGCGAGTGTGGTCGGGCTCAGAACGGACAACGGAGAGAAACGGCGGAACCCGAACGGATGCAAGTTTTGAAAAACATGCAGATGAAATGCAGATGATGACATGGTGAAATGCAACACGCAAGCAATGACATGGCAACAACGGCAAATAACTGGCGGACACCTGGCGCATCGGATCCGGGGCGTTACACCTATTTAAAGTGAATGTGGATGTCTCTAAAGCATAACCCCAAAATGATAGCGGTAAATTGGTAAGAGACATCATAGACCGCACCATATCCAATAGAGTGCGATTACGACGTTCAGACACACCATTACGCTGAGGTGTTCCAGGCGGCGTGAGTTGTGAAACAATTTCACATTTCCTTAAGTGTGTATCAAACTCATGACTAAAATATTCTCCTCCACGAACTGATCGTAAGAACTTTATTTTCCTGTCACGTTGATTCTCCACCTCACTTTGAAATTCCTTGAACTTTTCAAAGGTCTCACACTTGTGTTTCATTAAGTAGACATACCCGTATCTACTTAAGTCATCAGTGAGTGTGAGAACATAACGATAGCCACCGCGAGCCTCAACGCTCAATGGACCGCACACATCAGTATGTATTATTTCCAACAAGTTGGTTGCTCGCTCCATTGTTCCGGAGAACAGAGTCTTGGCCATCTTGCCCATGAGGCATGGTTCGCACGTGTCAAATGATTCATAATCAAGAGACTCCAAAAGTCCATCTGCATGGAGCTTCTTCATGTGTTTGACACCAATGTGACCAAGGCGGTAGTGCCACAAGTATGTGGGACTATCATTACTAACCTTACATCTTTTGGTATTCACACTATGAATATGTGTAACATCACGTTCGAGATTCAATAAGAATAAACCATTGACCAGCGGGGCATGACCATAAAACATATCTCTCATATAAATTGAACAACCATTATTCTCGGATTTAAATGAGTAGCCATCTCACATTAAGCGAGATCCAGATACAATGTTCATGCTCAAAGCTGGCACTAAATAACAATTATTGAGGTTTAAAACTAATCCCATAGGTAAATGTAGAGGTAGCGTGCTGACGGTGATCACATCGACCTTGGAACCATTCCCGACGCGCATCGTCACCTCGTCCTTCGCCAGTGTTCGCTTATTTCAGAACTCCTGTTTTGAGTTACAAATATGAGCAACCGCACCGGTATCAAATACCCAGGAGCTACTACGAGTACTGGTAAGGTACACATCAATAACATGTATATCACATATACCTTTGGCGTTGTCGGCCTTCTTGTCCGCTAAGTACTTGGGGCAGGTCCACTTCCAGTGGCCATTTCCCTTGCAATAAAAGCACTGAGTCTCGGGCTTGGGTCCATTGTTTGGCTTCTTCTCGGCAACTGATTTACCGGGCGCGGCAACTCCCTTGCCGTCCTTCTTGAAGTTCTTTTTACCCTTGCCTTTCTTGAAACTAGTGGTCTTATTCACCATCAACACTTGATGTTCCTTTTTGATTTCCACCTCCACTGATTTCAGCATTGAATATAACTCAGGAATGGACTTCTCCATCCCCTGCATATTTTAGTTCATCACAAAGCTCTTGTAGCAAGGTGGGAGCGACTGGAGGATCCTGTCAATGACCGAGTCATCTGGGAGATTGACTCCCAACTGAGACAAACGGTTGTGTAACCTGGACATAGTGAGTATATGCTCACTGACAGAATTGTTTTCCTCCATCTTACAACTGTAGAACTTGTCAGAGACTTCATATCTCTCGACCCGGTCATGAGCTTGGAAAACCATTTTCAGCTCTTGGAACATCGCATATGCTACGTGCTGCTCAAAACGCTTTTGGAGCCCTGGTTCTAAGCTGTAAAGCATGCCGCACTGAACCAGGGAGTAATCATCACTACGCGACTGCCAGGCATTCATAATGTCTTGAGTTGCTGGGAAAATGGGTGCTTCACCTAGCGGTGCTTCTAGGACATATGCTTTCTTGGCAGCTATGAGGATGATCCTCAAGTTCCGGACCCAGACCGTATAGTTGCTACCATCGTCTTTCAGCTTGGTTTTCTCTAGGAACGCGTTGAAGTTGAGGGCAACATTAGTGTGGGCCATTTGATCTACAAGACATATTGCAAAGATTTTAGACTATGTTCATGATAATTAAGTTCATCTAATCAAATTATTTAATGAACTCCCACTCAGATAGACATCCCTCTAGTCATCTAAGTGATACATGATCCGAGTCAACTAGGCCGTGTTCGATCATCACGTGAGACGGACTAGTCATCATCGGTGAACATCTTCATGTTGATCGTATCTACTATACGACTCATGTTTGAACTTTCGGTCTCTTGTGTTCCGAGGCCATGTCTGTACATGCTAGGCTCGTCAAGTCAACCTAAGTGTTTTGCTTGTGTAAATCTGGCTTACACCCGTTGTATGTGAATGTTAGAATCTATCACACCCGATCATCACGTGGTGCTTCGAAACAACGAACTTCCACCACGGTGCATAGTTAGGGGGAACACTTTCTTGAAATTTTAGTGAGGGATCATCTTATTTATGCTACCGTCATTCTAAGCAAATAAGATGTAAACATGACAAACATCATATGCAAATCATAAAGTGACATGATACGGCCAATATCATTTTGCGCCTTTGATCTTCATCTTTGAGGCGCGACATGATCACCTTCGTCATCGGCATGACACCATGATCTCCATCATCATGATCTCCATCATCGTGTCATCATGAAGTTGTCTCGCCAACTATTACTTCTACTACTATGGCTAATGATTAGCAATAAAGTAAAGTAATTACATGGCGTTTTCAATGACATGCAGGTCATACAATAAATTAAGACAACTCCTATGGCTCCTGTCGGTTGTCATACTCATCGACATGCAAATCGTGATTCCTATTACGAGAACATGACCAATCTCATACATCACATATATCATTCATCACATTCTTTTGGCCATATCACATCACATAGCATACCATGCAAAAAGAAGTTAGACGTCATTTAATTGTTGTTGCATGTTTTACGTGGCTGCTATGGGTTTCTAGCAAGAACGTTTCTTACCTACGCAAAAGCCACAATGGTGATATGCCAATTGCTATTTACCCTTCATAAGGACCCTTTTCGTTGAATTCGATCCGACTAAAGTGGGAGAGACTGGCACCCACTAGCCACCTTATGCAACAAGTGCATGTCAGTCGGTGGAACCCGTCTCACGTAAGTGTACGTGTAAGGTCAGTCCGGGCCGCTTCATCCCACAATGCCGCCAAATCAAGATAAGACTAGTAATGATAAGCATATTGAATAAACCAACACCCACAACTACTTGTGTTCTACTCGTGCATAGAATCTACGCATAGACCTAGCTCATGATGCCACTGTTGGGGAACGTAGCAATAATTCAAAATTTTCCTACGAACACCAAGATCAATCTAGGAGATTCTAGCAACAAGAGAGAGAGAGAGAGAGAGAGAGAGAGAGAGAGAGGATGTGCATCTTCATACCTTTGAAGATCGCTAAGCGAAAGCGTTACTAGAACGCGGATGAGGGAGTCGTACTCGCGGCGATTCAAATCGCGGAAGATCTGATCTAACACCGAACGGACAGCGCCTCCGCGTTCAACACACATACAGCCCGGGGACGTATCCTCCTTCTTGATCCAGCAAGGGGATAGGAGAAGTTGAGGGAGAGCTCCGGCAGCACGACTGCGTGGTGGTGGAGCTTGCAATTCTCCGGCAGGGCTTCGCCAAGCACTACTACGGAGGAGGAGGTGTTGGGAAGGGAGAGGGTTGCGCTAGGGGAAGGGTGCGACAGCTCTCCCACCTCCCCTCTATTTATAGGGGCAAGGGAGAGGCGGGCCGGCCCCCTCCAGATGGATCTAGTGTTGGAAATATGCCCTAGAGGCAATAATAAAAGTATTATTATATTTCAATGTTCATGATAATTGTCTTTTGTTCATGCTATAACTGTATTATCCGGAAATCGTAATACACGTGTGAACACTTAGACCCAATGTGTCCCTAGTGAGCCTCTAGTTGACTAGCCCCACAGATCAATAGATAGTCACGGTTTTCGACTATGGACATTGGATGTCGTTGATAACGGGATCACATCATTAGGAGAATGATGTGATGGACAAGACCCAATCCTAAGCATAGCATAAAAGATCGTATAGTTCGTTTGCTAGAAGCTTTGCCAATGTCAAGTATCTCTTCCTTCAACCATGAGATCGTGTAACTCCCGGATACCGTAGGAGTGCCTTGGGTGTATCAAACTTCACAACGTAACTGGGTGATTATAAAGGTGCATTACAGGTATCTCCGAAAGTATCTGTTGGGTTGGCACGGATCGAGACTGGGATTTGTCACTCCGTATGACGGAGAGGTATCTCTGGGCCCACTCGGTAATGCATCATCACAATGAGCTCAAGGTGACCAAGGTGTTGGCCACGGGATCATGCATTACTGTACGAGTAAAGTGACTTGCGATGTAACGAGACTGAACAAGGTATTGGGATACCGACGATCGAGTCTCGGGCAAGTAACGTCTGATTGACAAAGGAATTGCATACTGTGGTTTTGATCGAATCCTCGACATCGTGGTTCAACCGATGAAATCATCGAAGAGCATGTGGGAGCCAACATGGGTATCCAGACCCGCTGTTGGTTATTGCCCGAGAATCGCCTCGGTCATGTTCAAGATGTCTCCGAACCCGTAGGGTCTACACTTAAGGTTCGGTGGACGCTTAGGGTTAGTAGGAAGTCAAGTATGTGACTACGAATGTTGTTCGAGTCCGGATGAGATCCCGGACGCCACGAGGAGTTCGGAAGGGTCCGGAGGTAAAGATTTATATATGGAAAGTTGTTAAAAGGACACCGGAAAGTTTGGGGCATACGGTATTGTCTGGGGCCACCGGAAGGGTTCCGGGGTCCACCGGAGGCCACCCCTCCCGGGGGCACTGGGCTGCGTGGGGAGGTGGCCAGCCCTGGTGGGCTTGGCGACTCCTCCCCTGGGCCCTTGCGCCTAGGGTTGAAGGGGAACCCCAGAGGGGCGCCCCTGCTTGGGGGGCAAGTCCCTCCCCTTGGCCGCCCCCTCTAGATGGGATCTGGAGGCCGCCCCTTCTCCCTTCCCCTATAAATAGAGGGGTGAGGGAGGCAGCCGCACCAAGCCAAGGCGCAGCCCTCCCTCCCCAACACCTCTCCTCCTCCGTTGGCGCCGGGCGAAGCCCTGCCGAGATCTTGCTTCTCCACCATCACCACGCCGTCGTCTTGCCGGTGGAGCTGTCTTCCTCAACCTCTCCTTCCTCCTTGCTGGATCAAGACGGAGGAGACGCCGCTCTTCCCGCACGTGTGTTGAACGCGGAGGTGCTGTCCGCTCAGCACTTGGACATTGGTGATCTGAATCACGCCGAGTACGACTCCATCATCACCTTGCAAGCTTCCGCACGCGATCTACAAGTGGTATGTAGATGCAATCTCTCCCTAGACTCGTTGCTTAGATGAACTCATAGATGGATCTTGGTGAAACCGTAGGAAAAATTTTAATTTTCGCAACGTTACCCAACAAAGGGCATCATGAGCTAGGTCTATGCGTAGTTCTCTAATGCACGAGTAGAACACAATTTGTTGTGGGCGTTGATCTTGTCAACTTACTTGCCTCTACTAGTCTTTTCTTGCTCAACGATATTGTGGGATGAAGCGGCCCGAACCAACCTTACACGTACGCTTACGTGAGACCGGTTCCACCGACTGACATGCACTAGTTGCATAAGGTGGCTGGCGGGTGTCTGTCTCTCCCACTTTAGTTGGAGCGCATTCGATGAACAAGGCCCTTATGAAGGGTAAATAGAAGTTGACAAGATCACGTTGTGGTGATTCGTCGGTAAGAAAACGTTCTTGTTAGAACCCAATCGCAGCCACGTAAAAGATGCAACAACAATTAGAGGACGTCTAACTTGTTTTTGCAGCGATTGATCAAGTGATGTGATATGGCCAGAAGTTGTGATGAATGATGAATTGTGATGTATGAGATCATGTTCTTGTAATAGGATTCACGACTTGCATGTCGATGAGTATGACAACCGGCAGGATCCATAGGAGTTGTCTTTATTTTTTGTATGACCTGCGTGTCATTGAAGAACGCCATGTAAACTACTTTACTTCATTGCTAAACGCGTTAGTCATAGAAGTAGAAGTAGTCGTTGGCGTGACAACTTCATGAAGACACGATGATGGAGATCATGATGATGGAGATCATGGTGTCAAGCCGGTGACAAGATGATCATGGAGCCCCGAAGATGGAGATCAATGGAGCTTTATGATATTGGCCATATCATGTCACAACTATATAATTGCATGTGATGTTTATTATGTTTATGCATCTTGTTTACTTAGGACGACGGTAGTAAATAAGATGATCCTTACAAAAATTTCAAGAAGTGTTCTCCCTAAGCGTGCACCGTTGCTACAGTTCGTCGCTTCTAAGCACCACGTGATGATCGGGTGTGATGGATTCTTACGTTCACATACAACGGGTGTAAGACAGTTTTACACAGCAAAAACACTTAGGGTTAACTTGACGAGCCTAGCATGTGCAGACATGGCCTCGGAACACGGAGACCGAAAGGTTGAACACGAGTCGAATGGAAGATACGATCAACATGAAGATGTTCACCGACGATGACTAGTCCGTCTCACGTGATGATCGGACATGGGCTAGTCGACTCGGATCGTGTAACACTTAGATGACTAGAGGGATGTCTAATCTAAGTGGGAGTTCATAATTTTGATTAGAACTTTATTATCATGAACTTGGTCTAAAACCTTTGCAAATATGTCTTGTAGATCAATGGCCAATGCTAATGTCAACATGAACTTCAATGCGTTCCTAGAGAAAACCAAGCTGAAAGATGATGGCAGCAACTATACGGACTGGGTCCGGAACCTGAGGATCATCCTCATAGCTGCCAGGAAACAATATGTCCTAGAAGGACCGCTAGGTGCCGCTCCGTCGAAGAACCAAGACGTTATGAACGCTTGGCAAACTCGTCCGATGATTACTCCCTCGTTCGGTGCGGCATGCTTTACAGCTTAGAACCGGGGCTCCAAAAGCGTTTTGAGCACCACGGAGCATATGAGATGTTCGAAGAGCTGAAACTAGTTTTCCAAGCTCATGCCCGGTCGAGAGATATGATGTCTCGACAAGTTCTACAGCTTGTAAGATGGAGGAAAACAGTCACAAGTGAGCACATCCTCAAGATGTCCAGGTTGCACAACCATATGACCCGGTGAACATAAACCTCCCAGATGAGGCGGTCATTGACAGAATCCTCGATCGCTCCCACCAAGCTACAAGAGCTTTGTGATGAACTACAACATGCAGGGATGGTAAAGACCATTCTGAAGTGTTCTCGATCTTTGAAGTCAGCAGAGGCTGAAATCAAAAAGGAACATCAAGTGTTGATGGTCAATAAGACCACTAAGTTCAAGAAGGGCAAGGGTAAGAAGAACTTCAAGAAGGACGGCAAAGATGTTGTCGCGCCCGGTAAGCCCGTTGCCGGGAAGAAGTCAAAGAATGGACCCAAGCCACGAGACCGAGTGCTTTTATTGCAAGGGAAGGGTCCCGAAGCGGAACTGTCCCAAATACTTAGCGGATAAGAAGGCCGCAACACCAAAGGTATATTTGATATACATGTAATTGATGTGTACCTTACCAAGATCGTAGTAACTCCCGGTATTTGATACCGTGTCGTTGCTCATATTTGTAACTCACAGCAGGAGCTGCGGAATAAACGGAGATCTGGCGAAGGACGAGGTGACGGCGCGCGTCGGGAATGGTTCCGAGTCGATGTGATCGCCGTCGCACGCTGCCTCTACATTTACCTACGGGATTAGTTTTGAACCTTAATAATTGTTATTTAGTGCCATGTTTGAGCATGAACATTGTATCCGGATCTCGCTTAATACGAGATGGCTACTCATTTAAGTCTGAGAATAATGGTTGTTCGATTTATATGAGAGATATGTTTTATGGTCATGCTCGATGGTCAATGGTTTATTCTTAATGAATCTCGAGCGTAATGTTACACATGTTCATAGTGTGGATGCCAAAAGATGTAAAGTTGATAAAGATAGTCCCACATACTTGTGGCAATCGCCGCCTTGGTCACATTGGTGTCAAGCGCATGAAGAAGCTCCATCTGATGGACTTTAGAGTCTCTCGATTATGAATCGTTTGACACATGCGAACCATGCCTCTTGGGCAAATGACCAAGACTCCGTTCTCCGGAACAATGGAGCGAGCAACCAACTTGTTGGAAATCATACATCTTGATGTGTGCGGTCCGATGAGCGTTGAGGCTCATGGAGGATATCGTTATGTTCTCACTCTCACCGATGACTTGAGTAGATATGGGTATGTCTACTTAATGAAACACAAGTCCGAGACCTTTGAAAAGTTCAAGGAATTTCAGAGTGAGGTAGAGAATCAACGTGACCGAAAGATAAAATTCTTACGATCGATCGTGGAGGAGAATACTTAAGTCACGAGTTTGGTACACACTTAAGGAAATGTGGAATCGTTTCACAACTCACGCCGCTACCGAACACCTCAAATAAACGGTGTGTCCGAACGTCGAATCGCACTCTATTGGATATGGTGCGGTCTATGATGTCTCTTACCGATTTACCGCTATCATTTTGGGGATACGCCTAGAGACAGCTACATTCACTTTAAATAGGGCACCGCCTAAATCCGTTGAGACGACACCGTATGAATTATGGTTTGGGAATAAACCTAAGCTGTCGTTTCTAAAAGTTTGGGGATGCGATGCTTATGTCAAGAAACTTCAACCTGAAAAGCTCGAACCCAAGTCGGAAAAATGCGTATTCATAGGATACCCTAAGGAAACTGTCGGGCATACCTTCTACTTAAGATCCGAAGGCAAGATCTTTGTTCCCAAGAACGGATGCTTTCTGGAAAAAGAGTTTCTGTCGAAAGAAGTAAGTGGGAGGAAAGTAGAACTCGATGAAGTACTACCTCTTGAACGAGAAAGTGGTGCAGTGCAGGAAACCGTTCCTGTGATGCCCACACCAACTGAAGAGGAAAACAATGATGATGATCAAGGTACTTCAGATCAAGTTACTACTGAACTTCGTAGGTCCACAAGGACACGTTCCGCACCAGAGTGGTACGGCAACCATGTCCTGGAAATCATGTTGTTAGACAACGGTGAACCTTCGAACTATGAAGAAGCAATGGCGGGCCCAGATTCCAACAAATGGCTTGAAGCGATGAAATCCGAGATAGAATCCATGTATGAAAACAAAGTATGGACTTTGACAGACTTTCCCGATGATCGGCGAGCGATAGAAAACAAATTGATTTTTAAGAAGAAGACGGACGCGGATGGTAATGTTACCATCTATAAGGCTCGACTTGTCGCTAAGGGTTATCGACAAGTTCAAGGGATTGACTACGATGAGACATTCTCTCCCGTAGCAAAGCTAAAGTCCGTCCGAATCATGTTAGCAATTGCCGCATACTATGATTATGAGATATGGCAGATGGACGTCAAAACGGCATTCCTTAACGGGCATCTTAAGGAAGAACTGTATATGATGCAGCCGGAAGGTTTTGTCGATCCTAAGAACGCTAACAAAGTGTGCAAGCATCTCGGAGTTGGAACATTCGCTTTGATGAGATGATCAAAGCGTTTGGGTTTATGCAGAATTATGGAGAAGCCTGTATTTACAAGAAAGTGAGTGGGAGCTCTGTAGCATTTCTCATATTATATGTAGATGACATACTCTTGATGGGAAATGATACGAAATTTCTGGACAGCATTAAGGCCTACTTGAACAAGTGTTTTTCAATGAAGGACCTTGGAGAAGCTGCTTATATATTAGGCATCAAGATCTATAGAGATAGATTGAGACGCCTCATAGGTCTTTCACAAAGCACATACCTTGATAAGATTTTGAAGAGGTTCAAAATGGATCAGTCCAAGAAGGGGTTCTTGCCTATGTTACAAGGTGTGAGATTGAGCTCGGCTCGACCACCCACCACGGCAAAAGATAAAGAAGAGATGAGTGTCATCCCTATGCTTCAGCCATAGGATCTATTATGTATGCCGTCTTTGTGTACTGCACCGATGTAAACCTTGCCGTAAGTTTGGTTGCAAGATACCAAAGTAATCCCGCAAGGAACACCGGACAGCGGTCAAGAATATCTGAAGTACCGAAAAGGACAAAGGACATGTTTCGTTTATGGAGGAGACGAAGAGCTCGTCAGAAGGGTTACGCCGACGCTAGCTTCGACTCAGATCCGATGACTCTAAGTCACAAACCGGATACGTTTATATGTTGAATGGTGGAGCAAGAAGCTGGTGCATTTGCAAGCGAAGCGTCGTGGCGGGATCTACGTGTGAAGCGGAGTACATGGCAGCCTCGGAGGCAGCGCATGAAGCGATTTGAGTGAAGGAGTTCATCACCGACCTAGGAGTCATACCCAATGCGTCGGGCCGATCAAACTCTTCGTGACAACACTGGAGCTATTGCCCTTGCCAAGGAGCCGGGTTTCACAAGAAGACCAGCACATCAAGCGCCGTTTCAACTCCATCCGTGAAAATGTTCAAGATGGAGACATAGAGATTTGCAAAGTGCACACGGATCTGAATGTCGCAGATCCGCTGACTAAACCTCTCTCGCGGGCAAAACATGATCAACACCAGAACTCTATGGGTGTTCGATTCATCACAATGTAACTAGATTGGCGACTCTAGTGCAAGTGGGAGACTGTTGGAAATATGCCCTAGAGGCAATAATAAAAGTATTATTATATTTCAATGTTCATGATAATTGTCTTTTGTTCATGCTATAACTGTATTATCCGGAAATCGTAATACACGTGTGAACACTTAGACCCAATGTGTCCCTAGTGAGCCTCTAGTTGACTAGCCCACAGATCAATAGATAGTCACGGTTTCGACTATGGACATTGGATGTCGTTGATAACGGGATCACATCATTAGGAGAATGATGTGATGGACAAGACCCAATCCTAAGCATAGCATAAAAGATCGTATAGTTCGTTTGCTAGAAGCTTTGCCAATGTCAAGTATCTCTTCCTTCGACCATGAGATCATGTAACTCCCGGATACCGTAGGAGTGCCTTGGGTGTATCAAACGTCACAACGTAACTGGGTGACTATAAAGGTGCATTACAGGTATCTCCGAAAGTATCTGTTGGGTTGACACGGATCGAGACTGGGATTTGTCACTCCGTATGACGGAGAGGTATCTCTGGGCCCACTCGGTAATGCATCATCACAATGAGCTCAAGGTGACCAAGGTGTTGTACGGGATCATGCATTACGGTACAAGTAAAGTGACTTGCGATGCGAGGCGAACAAGGTATTGGGATACCGACGATCGAGTCTCGGGCAAATAACGATACCGATTGACAAAGGAATTGCATCAGGGTTTTGATCGAATCCTCGACATCGTGGTTCAACCGATGAAATCATCGAGGAGCATGTGGGATCAACATGGGTATCGGACCCGCTGTTGGTTATTGCCCGAGAATCGTCTCGGTCATGTCGCATGTCTCCGAACCCGTAGGGTCTACACTTAAGGTTCGGTGATGCTAGGGTTAGTAGGAAGTCAAGTATGTGACTACGAATGTTGTTGAGTCCGGATGAGATCCCGGACGTCACGAGGAGTTCCGAAGGGTCCGGAGGTAAAGATTTATATATGGGAAGTTGTTAAAGGACAGGAAAGTTTGGGGCATACTGGTATTGTACTGGGGCCACCGGAAGGGGTTCGAGGTCCACCGGGGGGCACCCCTCCCGGGGCCACTGGGCTGCGTGGGGAGGTGGCCAGCCCTGGTGGGCTTGGCGCCTCCTCCCTGGGCCCTTGCGCCTAGGGTTGAAGGGGAACCCTAGAGGGGCGCCCTGCTTGGGGGCAAGTCCCCTCCCTGGCGCGCGCCCCCTCTAGATGGGATCTAGAGGGCCGCCCTTCTCCCTTCCCCTATAAATAGAGGGGTGAGGGAGGAAGCCGCACCCAAGCCAAGGCGCAGCCCTCCCTCCCAACACCTCTCCTCCTCCGTTGTGCGCCGTGAAGCCCTCGCTTGAGTATCTTGCTTCTCCACCATCACCACGCCGTCGTCTTTGCCGGTGGAGCTGTCTTCCTCAACCTCTCCTTCCTCCTTGCTGGATCAAGACGGAGGAGACGCCGCTCGTCCCGCACGTGTGTTGAACGCGGAGGTGCTGTCCGTTCAGCACTTGGACATCGGTGATCTGAATCACGTCGAGTACGACTCCATCATCACCTTGCAAGCTTCCGCACGCGATCTACAAGTGGTATGTAGATGCAATCTCTCTCCCTAGACTCGTTGCTTAGATGAACTCATAGATGGATCTTGGTGAAACCGTAGGAAAATTTTTAATTTTCTGCAACGTTACCCAACATCTAGAGGGGGGACGGCGGCCAAGGGGGGAGACTTGCCCCCCAAGCCAAGGGGGCGCCCCCTTTAGGGTTCCCCCAAACCCTAGGTGCATGGGCCCTAGGGGGGTTTGGCGCCCAGCCCACTTAGGGGCTAGTTCCCCTCCATATTCAGCCCATAGGGCCCTTCGAGGCAGGTGGACCCTCCCGATGGACCCCCGGAACCCTATCAGTGGTCCCGGTACAATACCGATAAACCCCCGAACATTTCCGGCGACCGAATAAGGACTTCCCATATATAAATCTTTGTCTCCGGACCATTCCGTAACTCGTCGTGACGTCCTGGATCTCATCTGAGACTCCGAACAACATTCGGTAACCGCATACTAATTCCCATAACAACTCTAGCGTCACCGAACCTTAAGTGTGTAGACCCTACGGGTTCGGGAATCATGCAGACATGACCAAGATAGCTCTTCGGCCAATAACCAACAGCGGGATCTGGATACCCATGCGTTCTCCCACATGTTACACGATGATCTCATCGGATGAACCACGATGTCGAGGATTCAATCAATCCCGTATACAATTCCCTTTGTCAATCGGTATGTTACTTGCCCGAGATTCGATCGTGGGTATCCCAATACCTCGTTCAATCTCGTTACCGGCAAGTCACTTTACTCGTTCCGTGATGCATGATCCCATGACTAACTACTTAGTCGCATTGAGCTCATTATGATGATGCATTACCAAGTGAGCCCAGAGATACCTCTCCGTCATACATGTTGTGGTCTATGTATTCACACATGTATTACGGTTTCTGGTTAATACAATTATAGCATGAACAATAGACAATTATCATGAACAAGGAAATATAATAATAACCATTTTATTATTGCCTCTAGGGCATATTTCCAACAGTGATATCATGGGTGCGTGAATGTTGTTATGGGCCATTGAGCAATAACGCGATGCACCATTGCACTTCTTTAAGAAAAATCGACGCTTGTAAATATGCAGGTAAAAATATGATACACAAATGTGGTTTACCAATTGTGTAAGTCGTATATGAGAAATCCCATATGTTTGCATTTTAGCATGTTGATGACCATTCGGCGGTGACACACTCGACCCAACTGTCCATGCGCATGTCGACAATGTCGTTGACGTGTTTCCTACCCCTCCACCAACCCGCCTAATTATATCTGCCTCTCCCCTCCTCATCCCTCTCACATTTCTCCATCTACCCAGAGCCCTTTCTCCACCAGATCTGGCGGCCTCATGGCTAGGTTCGGGTATTCCCCGAGGGAACGGAGGCGCTGTCGACCTCCTCTCATGGCTTTCCTCGGCATAGTCGCCGTCATGGTCTTCCTTTATGAAGAATTCTGCTCGGCTCGTCCCGAAGGTGCCCATCAAAATAACCCCCCCCCTTCCTATTCATTGCATTCCCTAGAGATTTTCTCTCCTTTCGATTACTGGCACCGCGATGGTCCCAGGCCCTCGGCTAAGGTCTGCATCTGGGATCCCACTAGTTCGAAGCCCCTTCCATATCCCTTAGTCTCCTATCAGGCTCTCCCCCTCCCATTTTCGGAGACACGAGAGATCTTCTTTATACGAAGATTTGGTGCTTCAGTTTTGGTTCAAGGAAACTGAAGCTGGCAGTCATGGAACCGCTGCATGCGCTATCTTCCATGGATTGGTGTCGATTCTCTTCGCTCGAGTCAGGGAATGTATCATGCCCCATCTTCTGCTCTGGCTTGAGTGGAGTCTCATCTGAAATCCCGTGTGTGTCCAGAGGCAGCCATCCCTCTCAACCTCCTTCACTGGAGGCATACATCGTGGTCTTTGGATCCAGATCTTTGCCAAGTAGGTCTTCGTCGTTGGTTGATATTCCAGAGTTATGCCACCAACCGTACAAGGGGCTTATTTCTCTCCTACTTATGATGCTCTGCATGATCCTCGTCATCGACGAGCTTGTGCCCTTCCTTGTCCAGAGGCTATCAGACGGAGTAGTCCTTGTCCTCTTTTCGGCGGGCGGCCATCACCTTCATCACCGACATTCAGCTATGGGGCCTATATGATTGCGGCCTCTCCCTGCGTGTCTGAGTGGCACAAGTTATCTGGTGCGTTGTTGTAATTTGCCCCCTGGTGTGTATGGTATTTACTTCTTGTAGATTAAGAATAATTGAAAGATCTTTCATTTCCAAAAATATCCCATCGTTTATCTTTTCCACCGGTGATTGATGAGGTTCCAGCTGCCCTACCTTTTTATTGACTTATTAAATAAATTTATATTTTTTTGGTAAGCCAATAAATGATTACCAAATAAGTTTTTATTACAAAATAAAATCTTTTTATACTACTACATTAATACCGATAGATAATCATGGGCTAGCGTATTAAAATACTAAAACATTTACATCCAGTTGTCACACAAAGTTTTTTTTCAAGATGCACACAAAGTATATATCTTTTTAAAAAGAAGAGAAAAAACGTGTTTCCTACCGCTTATTTCCTCCGCGGGCCACCGATGAGGTCCCAGCTGGCACGGACACACGGACGCCGCTCGCTTGCATCCCTAGCAGAGGTGACACGTGGACACCGCCCGCTTGCATCCCTAGCAGAGGTGACACGCGGCACATGCTCCATAAGGTGAGCCCCGCAGGTAACATAGGTGCGGGATCACGAGGCCGCCCCACAGCCGTCCATCCGACGATCCGTAGGTAGGAAGTTTCCGCTTCCGCAAGGCGCCAGTGCCAGTCGATGCGTACTAGCCACGGCCAGTGCAGCAGTACACTGAATGCCGATGGAGCTTGCCAAAAAAACGGTGCGTCGCCAGGCTGTGAGCCGCGGTGCAAAAGTGGCGCCTTGCGAGGCCCAGGCGAGCTCACCAAAGAAAGAAAGGCAAGGCAAGCAAACGGGCCGGACGGACGATCGAACACGCGCACCGCGCACGCACGCACGAGTAGCCACCGGCACCGTCCCAACGGACGGCGATTAAAGGCCACCTTAAAAGCGCGTCGTCTCCCACCGCTCCGCTCCCTCCCTCGCGATTCGATCCATCACCACCGTCTCGACCGGCACGACCCATTTCCGTCGGCGGCGCTGCTCGCTTTGCACTGCCAGCACGGCGGACGTCCCCGGCGCGAGCGCGCAGGTAAGCATGGAGCGCATTGGGGAGGCCCACCAGGTGCACCAGCTGCAGCAGGTCCAGCAGGGGGTGGCGGCGGCGTCGTCGTTCGGCGTGGTCGAGCACTCCGTGGTGGCGGCGGCGGCGGCGGCCAAGCCGAGGGCCCCTGGGCTGCCGCCGACGCCTCCCGCGTCCTTCGCCGGGCAGCAGCGCGGTGCGGGCGGCGACGTGTGCATGGACGACTCCTCGGGGGCGGCGGGGCGCAAGCAGGCGCAGGTTGTGCCGGCGCACCGCCGGACCCGCAGCGACGTGCCGATCGCGGGCTACTTCCCGCCGCCGACGCAGCAGCTGCCGCAGCCCAAGGCGGAGGCGGGCGGCTGGGGCGACGGCACCGGCGGCGACGACCTGTTCAGCTCGTACCTGAACCTGGAGGGGATGGACGTGCTCAACTCCTCGTCGCCCGACAGCAGCGCCAAGGCCGACAGCAGCGAGAACGGCGACTCCGAGGAGTACGCCGGCGCGGGCGTCAAGAGGAGCGCGGTCGGGGAGCCGGCGATGGCCGGGCGGCACGCCCGGAGCCTGTCCATGGACAGCCTCATGGGGCGGCTCAACTTCGCGTCCCCCGGCGGCGCCGGCAACGGCGCGGGCGGCATGTTCAGCCTGGAGTTCGGCAGCGGCGAGTTCTCCCCCGCCGAGATGAAGAAGATCATGGCCGACGAGAAGCTGGCCGAGATGGCCCTCGCCGACCCCA
Source organism: Aegilops speltoides (assembly GCA_021437245.1). Taxonomy (NCBI): domain Eukaryota; kingdom Viridiplantae; phylum Streptophyta; class Magnoliopsida; order Poales; family Poaceae; genus Aegilops; species Aegilops speltoides. The sequence continues at coordinate 471,157,121 of CM038144.1, read as the reverse complement.
AGCGCGTCAAGAGGTACGTCGCAATCCATTCGATCATCGCCCCAATCAACCGATCAAGATCGCGAATCCTTGCCAAAGCTTCGCCATTGATGATCGGCGATTGCTACTTGCCCAAAAAATGCGCTGTGGATTATGGAACTGAGATCGAGTTCGGATTGCGCGCAGGGTGCTGGCGAACCGGCAGTCGGCAGCGCGGTCCAAGGAGCGCAAGATGCGGTACATCGTGGAGCTGGAGCAGAAGGTGCAGATCCTGCAGACGGAGGCCACCACGCTCGCCGCGCAGATCAACCTCCTGCAGGTACCATCTTCTTCCTCCTCCTATCCATCCATTTTTAATCTCATTGACTGAAATTCAGTTGACTGATGGTTCGAATTCGATGGCGCAGCGCGACTCGTCGGCGGTGGCGACGCAGAACAACGAGCTGAGGTTCCGGCTGCAGGCCATGGAGCAGCAGGCGCAGCTCCGCGATGGTACGTTGCGTTCACCCTTGTCGTGCGTGCTCGATCTGCTCGTCAACGTCCGACCGACCGATCGATCCATCCACCGATGTGCTCGGCACTAGACTGGAGTCTACATAGATGGTCCTTATCGTATCACGGCTCCTGACGTTGACATGTTTATCTGTGTGTCCAGTCCTAGTCGTACGTGTGCTCCGCTCACGACCGCAGCTCTGAATTCCCTCGGTAGGTACGCAGGTAGCTGAGTTCGCTCCATGCCGGTAGTCGTTGGCATGTACTCGATGTCGGTACTAATCCATTACGCCAGCATCAGCAGCACGGATGTGCTTAGCACTTGCACTTGACAATGATCAAGAACCAAGATTTACTCATGTTTTTAAATTGACTCTGCAGATAAAATAGGTTGCTTTCTCTCAAGATTCTGTGAGTTGCCAGCATGAACGCACGTACTCCCTCCGTCGGAAATACTTGTCATCAAAATGAATAAAAAGGGATGTATCTAGATGTATTTTAGTTATAGATACATCTTTTTTTTCTATTTTGATGACAAGTATTTTTGAACGGAGGGAGTAGCTGATTAGAAATAGATTGATTTGGACTGCAGAGTCTTCACTCATAGTTTTGCAAGAGTTTCTTTAACCTCTCGGGAGGCATGTGCTGGCTTAGTCCTAGTCCACGTACCTCCAGAGTCTTCATTCAGAATTTTGCAAGTGTTTCTTTAAGCTCATGGTTCTAACATTCACTTCTTCTCCTTGTGTTCTTGAGCAGCACTGAACGACGCGCTGACAGGCGAGGTCCAGCGCCTGAAGATCGCGGCGGTGGAGCTCGGCATCGGCGACTCCTGCTCCTCCAACGCCATGGCCCAGCAGCACAACCTCATGTTCCAGCACCAGCAGCAGCAGCAGCAGGCTACACCCATACCCTTCTACCAACTGCAGCACCAACAACAGCAACAGCAGCAGCAGCAGCAGAACGGCACAGCCAACAAGCATGAATCAAGAGAGTGACGGCGATGATCGCAGAGGCACTTGCTTGGACTAGAGAAGAAACATTGCAGATTGAAGACACCAAGGGAAAACTTTGGTTTAGAGTTGAACTGTGAATTCATATGGTTTTATTGACTCTTTTGTTTTAATGTCGTCGTTAATAATCGCTGTATGTTTTTCCAGGCGGTGAGCCCTGCCTGTACTTTCTTTTTTCCTTCTTATTATGTTCATTGATTCTGTGGATATGTTACCTTTCAGTCACCAAAACTGGTGGAGCAGTAGTTAATTAATAATATATTCTTTGTAGTACTCCCTCCATTTATAAGTTTTGTAGAGATTTCATTGTGGACCACATACGGATGTATGTAGATGCATTTTAGAGTATAGATTCACTCATTTTGCACTGTATGTAGTCCATAGTGAAATCTCTAGAAAGACAAATATTTAGGAACGGAGGGAGTAATACTCCCTCTATTCCTAAATATAATGTCTTTATAGAGATTTCAACAAGTGGCTACATACGGAGCAAAATGAGTAAATCTATACTCTAAAATATGTCTATATACATAAGTATGTGGTAGTCCATTTGAAATATTTAAAAAGATAAATATTTAGGAACAAAGGGAGTAGTTTCTATTTGTTGGGTATTTTCTGCAGCTTCGTCGCTTGGGGATACACTTAACATCTTTGTTCCTAAATACAAGACGTTTTGGCAGTTTAATTCAAACTGCCAAAACATCTTACATTTAGAAACAGCGGTAGTACAAAATAAGAATGTGTTATTTTGAAGGGTGTGGCTAGACAAGGTCCGTCCTTTTTAACTAAATCGAATCTCGCCTAGGCCTTTGATACTTTTCGACGAGGTGACGCACCCGTGCATGAATCAAAATCATATATTCCGTCTTATTTTTAGTCAAGTGATTTAAGAGCTGGAGATCTTTGGAAATCCCCTACTCCTTTTAGGGTGGATGCGTGAATCAGATATGGTTCTAAATACTCCCTCCGTCTACGGATGTATCTAATACTAAAACGTGACTTCATACATTCGTATCTAGACAAATTTAAGACAAGAATTTTGGGAAAGAGGGAGTATGTCTTACGAAATCTCATGAACTAAAAAGGCTATCAATCACACATTCAGCTTGTTCAGGGAGCCAGCAATCCCTCGCCTTAACCAAGTCTGACATAACATGTAAGAAAAGAAAAAAGAAATATCTAAAAAGAAATGTTTGCACAGATCCTAATGTAAGATCTCATGAATACAACATCGACTCTCAGTCGACTGAGATTTAACAAGACTATTTCAAAATCGCACGCTATTTCACTTATATTTGTTGTTATCCAATTCCTACAGTTATACTATCTTGAGATAAATACCCATGGGTTTTGTAGGTACTCCCTCCGTTTTTATTTACTCCACATATTAGCTTTGACTGAAATCAAACTTTATAAAGTTTGATCAAGTTTGTAGAAAACAATATGAACATTTACAATAACCAACGTATATGATGTGAAAATATATTCAATGATGAATCTAATGGTATTGATTTGGTGGTGTATATGTTGAAATATTTTTCTACAAACTTGATAAAATTTATAAAGTATGACTTTAGACAAAAGTTAAAATGCGAAGTAAATAAAAATGGAGGGAGTACATATAACTACTTAACTGGAGTAATAACAATTGCCATAATATTCCATTTTAGGAAGACATAGAACGAATGCCATGGCAATGCCAAGAACTAGATATTTCAGATTGGACTAGTGGTACAAAGAAGTTAGAAGCACAAGGAGACACAATGATAAAAGTTCATACCCCGACTCGAAGGGTGCAGAAACTTAAAAATCAACATATATACGAGGAAAATCAGTTGTTTTTAGGGCTAACCCACAGAGTCCTCAACCATGGCTTCACTGTCAATATCTGCATCCCCGGCCTCGCTACCGTCCCGGGTCTCAGCATCAGACTCGCTATCTTCAACAAAGTTTCCTGGGAGCTTCTTTTCAGGATCAAGAAGTCCAATCATATGATTAATAGCTCGACGACCATCGGCATTAGTCTGGCTGCCAGCTGAGTGGCCATCAGAGTTAACCAAACTGGTCAGAGCATCAGCTGCTGTTCTTTCTCCTGCATCATCATCGTGTCCTTCAGAGGGGTCACCACCCACGTCTTCCGAGCAGCACGGAGACTCATTCTCCCCATTGACAGATGGTCCTGTTTCCACTGCCCAGCTACCGGCAACTTCTGAGGCCAACAGATCAGCTGTGCGAATAGTTCCATCCTGCGTGTCGTCAGGTTTGCTCGCAGAGCAGTCGCCCTCACGTTTCCCTTCAGAACACTGACCAATGCCATCTTTGAGGGTTAGGGATTGTTGTTCCTCATTAACTAGTGGCAGCCCTCCATCTTTTGGAATCAAGTTAGATTCCTCGGTTTCTTGTTGTGCCTGCATTTCATCCTCTAGCTGCAAAGTCTCTCCCCCCATAACGCTGTTAATGGAATTATGATCATTGCAGCCAACATTGCCAATTTGGCTTTCTGTCTCCAGAACTTGCTCGGTCTCTTGCTCAGGAGCTGTAGCAGTGTGATCACCATGAGAATCAGATCCGAGTTTCTCTACTGTCCTATCTGGACTAGTGCACTCTAAGTCTTGAGTGCCCCCTTCAATTCTGGTACCACCATCCTGCTGCTCGGTCATATCGGCATCTTCATCGGTGGAACTATGTTCACTTGCTTGGGTATTCTCTGCTGAAGCACCCGAAGCTTCCAACGTATCTTTTGCGTAGTCTGCTGGCTTTACACGGGCATTATCGGTGTTCACATTTGCTACTGGTACTTCATTGAGATCAAGACCCAGCAAGGTGCTCTCATAGTTCTCTTCGTCCTCTAAAGTTCTCTGCATAGCCTTAAGCTGTTCCTGCTGTTTTGCAAATAGAGAAGAGATCTCTTCCGTGGTTGAATAGAAAGCACGCAGTTGGGTCTCTCTGCAATAAGCAACAGAGGAAAGGAAGGCATTGTATAAAAAGTTAGTTCCACAAACTTGGACTCACATTGCTTATATATGATGCCCAAATTAGATGCTTACCGTAAAATAACTCTTTCTCTGGCCCCTTGATACCTACGTTTTTCAATTGATAGATCTCTCATTGTAGCAGCTACTTCAAGTTCAAGAGATGAGACCTTTGCCCATGCTTCTTCCCGAGCAGCCTGCTAACGAAGCACATGTATTATCAGATTGTAAGTAAAGGAGTGTAGCCCCTCAAAGGATGGATGATACATGGGATAGAATAAACTTCTGCTGTTTGAAATATATGATACAACTTCGAACCCATGAAAAACCAGTCAATAGCACAACAGAAAAGGAACCCTGATCTTATGAAGAAAGCAAAGGAAGACCAATATAATTTGCCGATGTGATGAAACATCAGAGAAACAGAAAGAGTCCAATTATGTGACTGGAACATTTTTCTACCTTCTCATTTTCAAGTTCTTTCTTGAGCTTCCGCAGTTCAGTTTCCAGATTATCAGATTTCTGCAATTGCAATAGCAAAAAAAAAAATGTTATACGACATTGAAGTACAAAAGATACAAATACTTTTCACGGATGTAAGTTGTACAAAGTTTAACATGTGCGGAACCTCATGATACCTTTTGACTTTTAGCAGACACAAGCTGCTCATCCTGGAGTTGAGTTTCCAGTTCTCGCACTTTTTTCTCAGATGTTACAAGGCTTTCACGAGAGTCTTCCTGCATGAGAATGCAGCAGTTGAAGTACAGCAACGGAATGATATTACTTAAGATGAATAACTGCAACCAAAATAATTGTGCATACCAGCTTGGACCTTAATGTTTCCACGAGCAAACGGGTGTCTTTTTCCGATTCCTGAAATACAATGAAACTCTATTTTTAGTATATGATATCACGAACATGAATTAGTCACCTGACCTTCGACTAGAATTGGAAGAGGATTAAACCTGAAGCTTGATGATAAACTCTTTCTGTTCCTTTTGTTGTTTAAGGTAAGCCTCTGTCTGTCTCTTCATTTCGTCTTGAGCCTCTGCTTGTACTTTATGCAGTGCAGATTTAAGGTCTTCTGCAGCCTTATCACGCTCCTCTATTCTTAAGTTTCTCTCCTCACTTAGCTGTTCCTCAAGCTCGCATATATTTGCCTTCTGGCTGAAAACATTTCAACTTTATATAAGTGGTGCTAGTACCGGAGTTAATACATGGCAAAAATTATTTAATTTATTTTCATAAGGTTAACCTTCCATCCCTGGAGCAAAAAAAGTGCAGTATGAAAACTTAGACTTGGCCTGTTCGGAACGCATTTCACAGCTTATTTGTAGGGAATATAGCAATTCCTCTAGCATTCCTATCAAAATCATGATTCCGACCCAGGAATTTTTCACAGATTATGGAATCCATGCACCCTTGTGATATAGAAAGTTACGAGCAAAATCCTCTGTATTGTCAGAGTGGTAATGAAAAAATTAATCCAACAGCTACGAAGTTTACCTTTGAATTATCTCATCAGCATCAGCACGTGATTGCTTTGATGCACTAAGCCTCTCATCCAGATCTTTTATGGAATTCTGTAACTCTGTATTTAATGTACTAAGAGTATCTAGTTGTTTCTGTTTCCCCTCTAGTGCTAGCTGAAGAGATTTAGTTTGCTCGAGATAAGAACTTGATGTAGTTTCTTTGAACTCCTTCAGTTCCTGCATTATCAGATTTGCACCAAAAATTTGGTTACAGGAAGGGCAGTCATGAGTATAATTTCATAATCATATAGTTGCTGAAAACAGATGGACAATTTTAATCGAAAAGGAACAAAATGTTTGCATTTGAAATCAGAATACATACTAGTGTATTACATCAACAAGGCAATAAATATAAAAAAACAACTTGGCAACACCAACAATCTTTCTTGCACTAGAATATGCAAGAGCATTATTGGCTTATTACGTTGACTGAAGAAAAAATAGAAATAGCCCTGTGATATGCAGTACACTCATATATCTTCCAAAACCATAAACAAGTAATTATTTGTGTTTGTACCTTTTCATGCTGCTCTTCAGCTGTTTTGCTTGCAGTTCTCAATGTCTCAATTGTCACAACATGTGCCTCGAGTAGTTCCCTGAGCTCCTGCATGGATTTTAGCTTAATAAGATAATAGAGATACAAGGGCAATTAACTATTGCCATCTTGGAGGAGCCAACTTACTGCATTAGATTTTTCTAGTCTTCGAACATCATCTAGTGAAACAGGACCATCAGATGAACCAATGCCCAGACCCTTTAGCCTCTTGCTTTCAGAACCCATCTCCCCTTTAGGATCAAATATAAATGGATAGACGTATCTCAGAACATGCGGTGTAGTTGCGAAATGTGATGAGCAAATCATAAGACAACATTCACACTCTTACCTGATTTTCTTTTAAGTATGGTAGTACCATTCCCTACGCAGCTGACTGCATTAACTTCCCGATAGACAAATGCATAGGAGGCATCTGTAAAATCAATATAAAAGTTAAATGGGCACCAACAGGTAAATCACTTCTATAAAATTAAAAGAGTTAGCTTTCATGCAAGCAAGAAGCACGACAGTGGCAACAAAATAAAGTGCACAGAAGTAAATAAGGAGGGAACGGGCACAAAATGTGAGGAAACACTAAAACTGCTTATAGAGAACAGCAAGCCAGGTACAGACCAATGGATATCATACCCAAAAACCAACGAGGATCGGACTAGTAAAGGCAGAATAAGCAGAGCATTTTACCGTGATGAGGAGGTGTGGTAAATGATATGATGTCCCCATGATTAAGCTTGGTCGGAGGTGAACGTTTCATAAACTTATTCCAGTTGACGTATGTACCATTTGTGCTGCACAGCTACAGCAAGTTAATTTAAGAAAAGGAAATTATTATTGTTAGATAGAGCAAGATCCACAAGGAAAAGAAACCTCGAGTCCTTGAGGTAAACAGGCACAGGCTCATCACGCTGCAGCTCCCCTATCACAGTGTCCTTATATATCTTGCAATGATTCCCGCTGACCGACACAGCAGAAATCCTGAAGCGAGGGTTGTCGACCGTGCGGCCTAGAATGTGCTCGTCAGCACTCAAAAGAATGTTCATCCCCTTCAGTATGGAGAAAAATAAAAGATTCCAATCAGCAAATTCATGCCTCCTTATTACAATGGCGGTATGCATAACACAAGTAAAGGCCGCCATGTCTCATCGCTCAACCATTGACTAATCAACAACATATATCTGCGTTACTGCCAAGAAAGTTCCTTGAAGGTTACAGAATTATATACTCCGTGAAAGCGAAGTGAGAAATCTTGTTTTGCACTGACAGTTAGACCAAGCCGGCTGTTCGCCACACAAACAGCTTAAAAGCAGAACCGAAGCTGCTAGGCCATTATTGTACTGGTATCAACAATTAAGCAGATAACTTTTTCAGAGCCAGAGATGCCAGGTAAATTCTTCACAGGTAAAGAGTACAAATGTACAATGCTTGTCTCTGTCTATTATCCATAAAACAGATTAATTAGCAATGCAGACAGGAAGATGACACATTGACTGGAATGCCGAGTACCCCCGCCAAGAAAAAAGACGAAAGATTGGGTTTTAGGTCTAGGGTTTAAGAAGGGGAGGGGGTGGACCTCGGAGCGGAGGCGGGCCTTCTTGGAGATGGCGGTGAGGACGGCCCAGACGCCGGGCTCCGGGTTCTGCACGGGCTGGTCGGCGAACTTGCGCGCGACGGCGCGCATCTCGTCGGCGCCCACCGGCGAGGGCTTGGGCGGGGTCGGCGCGGAGCAGGAGACGGGCGACTCGGCCTTGGAAGCCATCTTGGGCGTCACCAGCATATCAGGCGCGCGCGGGGGGGCGCGGCCGGCGGGCCGGCGGCGGAAGAGCGGGCCGGGATAGCGGGGATGGGCGGGGAGGGCGGCGGCGCGAGTGGGGTGGCGGCAGTTGGTGGGCGCGGGGCCGACGGCGGAACCCCTCGGCGTGGGGGCCGCGTGGCGTGGAGTTGGGCTGTTGGGGTGCCTCGGAGAGAGGTGAGGGAGGGGGCGCAGAGGGTTAAGATTTGCGCGGGTGAAGGTTAAGATTAGTTGAGAAGATTTGCGGGAATATGATGGTGACTGTCAGCCTGTGTTGTGTTTGAGAAGGAACCAAACTGAATGGGATGGTTAAGACACACGGCGCGTTTGGCAACTTTAAAAAATTGTAAGCCGCGTGCCTTTAAAAAAAGTAGTAGAGACATTGCTTTAAAAAGAAATTGTAATTAGTAGAGACATTAAAACTGCGCAACTTTTCATCTCAGGTCAGTAGAATTCACAGCCGTTGGATTTTGGGTGTTAGAACATTTTCAGCCGTCCGATCAAACTCTGGGGCAACAACTTTTTTTTCAAGGTGGGCTGGGTAGCTGCTGCTCCCACAACAAGGTCGATTGGGTCCTCTCTCGCACGAAGCCCTGCGTGGGCTGAATGCCTTGCTTTTCCACAAGAAAAATCGCAGACCATGCAGCAAAGCGAAGAAAGCCGCCCCTTCCCCTCACCGAACTCTCGTCTCTCTCCCACGATGTGTGTGATCGCCGCCGTCGCAACTCCGCCAATGCAAGGTCTGCTGCTCATCCTGTTATCCCCATCGTCGCACCCTCACTTGCGCTCTTGCGGAAACGATGGTGACCTAGGCGCTCCCCTCCAAGACAAGACCTCCTCCTCGACCTCTCCTTATCTCTACTGATCGATGAACATGTGGTCGCCGTCACGAAGCTTAAGCCGGCGAGATCCTGCTTTTATCCACGAGCGCACATGGTTGCATCTTTGTGGCCTCGATTCCCTATACCGCATGACGCCCACCACCTCGAGGTCTTCATGCCACACACAAGATGACAGATGGAGGTGCCCCTTGAAAGCCCCTTGCGTGGTTTGATCTCCTCTCCATCACCGCATCATTGTTGGATTTGAGACTAAAGAACAAGTTGGATTTGTAGGTTACTTTAGAAACTCACATTTTTCAAGAAGAAGGCACGTACTACTCACTGTTTTTGGGTCCCGGAGTGATTTCCACGATTAACGAACCGCGGGGTGCGTTTACGTGTCGGTCATCAACACTCACAGTTTTGGCCGATTCAGTCCCGTTTCATGGACTATTACTCACTGTTTTGGGGTCCCGGAGTGATTTTCACGATTAACGAACCGCGGGGTGCGTTTACATGTCGGTCATCAACACTCGCAGTTTCGGACGATTCTGGCCCGTTTCATGGACTATTACTCACTAATTTGGGGTCCCAGAGTGATTTCCACGATTAAAGAACCTCTGGGTGAGTTTAAGTGTCGGTCATCAACACCCGCGGTTTTTTTCGATTCTGACCCGTTTCGTGGACTATTACTCACCGTTTTGGGGTCCCAAAGCGATTTTCATGGTTGTTGAACCCCAAGGCGCGCTTACGTGTCGATCATCAACAATCACAGTTTTGCCCGATTCTGGCCCGTTTCTTGGACTATTACTCAGTTTTGGGGTCCCGGAGTGATTTCCACGATTGACGGACACCGGGGTGCGTTTATGTGTTGGTCATCAACACTCGCAGTATTGGCTGATTCTGGCCCGTTGCATGGACTATTACTCACTGATTTGGGGTCCCTGAGCGATTTCCATGATTGACGAACCCCGGGGTGCGTTTATGTGTCGTTCATCAATAATCCTAGGTTTGTTCGATTCTGCGATCTTTCATGGACTATTACTCACCGTTTTGGGTCCCAAAGCAATTTCTATGGTTGTCGACCCCAAGTTGTGCTTACGTGTTGGTTGTCAAGACTCGCAGTTTGGTCGATTCTGACCCGTTTCTTGGACTATTACTCAGTTTTGGGGTCCCCAAGGGATTTCCACGATTGACGAACCCAGGGGTGCATTTACGTATCGGTCATCAACACTCACAATTTTGGCCGATTGTGATCCATTTCGTGCACTATTACTCAACGTTTTGGGGTCCCAGAGCGATTTCCAGGATTGACGATCCCCGGGGTGCGTTTACGTGTCCGTCTTCAGCACTCAATGTTTTTGCCAATTCTGACCCGTTTTGTGGACTATTACTCACCGCTTTGGGGTCCCGAAGCAATTTCCATAGTTGTTGAATCCCAATGAGTGTTTGTATGTTGGTCATCAACCCTCGCGGTTTTGGCCGATTCTGGCCCGTTTCATGGACTATTACTCACCGTTTGGGGGTCCCAAAGCAATTTTTATGGTAGTCAAACCCCAAGGTGCGCTTACGTGTCGGTCATCAACGATCGCAGTTTGGATCTGTTCTGGCCCTTTTCTTGGACTATTAATCAGTTTTGGGGTCCCGGAGTGATTTCCACGATTGACGAACCCCGGGGTGCGTTTACATGTCGGTCATCAACACTCACAATTTGCCGATAGATGAATAACTGCAACAAAATAATTGTGCATACCAGCTTGGACCTTAATGTTTCCACGAGCAAGCGGGTGTCTTTTCCGATTCCTGAAATACAATGAAACTCTATTTTTAGTATATGATATCACGAACATGAATTAGTCACCTGACCTTGACTAGAATTGGAAGAGATTAAACCTGAAGCTTGATGATAAACTCTTTCTGTTCCTTTTGTTGTTTAAGGTAAGCCTCTGTCTGTCTCTTCATTTCGTCTTGAGCCTCTGCTTGTACTTTATGCAGTGCAGATTTAAGGTCTTCTGCAGCCTTATCACGCTCCTCTATTCTTAAGTTTCTCTCCTCCTTAGCTGTTCCTCAAGCTCGCATATATTTGCCTTCTGGCTGAAAACATTTCAACTTTATATAAGTGGTGCTAGTACGGAGTTAATACATGGCAAAAATTATTTAATTTATTTTCATAAGGTTAACCTTCCATCCCTGGAGCAAAAAAGTGCAGTATGAAAACTTAGACTTGGCCTGTTAGGAGCATTTCACAGCTTATTTGTAGGGAATATAGCAATTCCTCTAGCATTCCTATCAAAATCATGATTCCGACCAGGAATTTTTCACAGATTATGGAATCCATGCACCCTTGTGATATAGAAAGTTCTGAGCAAAATCCTCTGTATTGTCAGAGTGGTAATGAAAAATTAATCCAACAGCTGAAGTTTACCTTTGAATTATCTCATCAGCATCATGCGTTGATTGCTTTGATGCACTAAGCCTCTCATCCAGATCTTTTATGGAATTCTGTAACTCTGTATTTAATGTACTAAGAGTATCTAGTTGTTTCTGTTTCCCCTCTAGTGCTAGCTGAAGAGATTTAGTTTGCTCGAGATAAGAACTTGATGTAGTTTCTTTGAACTCCTTCAGTTCCTGCATTATCAGATTTGCACCAAAAATTTGGTTACAGGGAAGGGCAGTCATGAGTATAATTTCATAATCATATAGTTGCTGAAAACAGATGGACAATTTTAATCGAAAAGGGAACAAAATGTTTGCATTTGAAATCAGAATACATACTAGTGTATTACATCAACAAGGCAATAAATATAAAAAAACAACTTGGCAACACCAACAATCTTTCTTGCACTAGAATATGCAAGAGCATTATTGGCTTATTACGTTGACTGAAGAAAAAATAGAAATAGCCCTGTGATATGCAGTACACTCATATATCTTCCAAAACCATAAACAAGTAATTATTTGTGTTTGTACCTTTTCATGCTGCTCTTCAGCTGTTTTGCTTGCAGTTCTCAATGTCTCAATTGTCACAACATGTGCCTCGAGTAGTTCCCTGAGCTCCTGCATGGATTTTAGCTTAATAAGATAATAGAGATACAAGGGCAATTAACTATTGCCATCTTGGAGAACCAACTTACTGCATTAGATTTTTCTAGTCTTGAACATCATCTAGTGAAACAGGACCATCAGATGAACCAATGCCCAGACCCTTTAGCCTCTTGCTTTCAGAACCCATCTCCCCTTTAGGATCAAATATAAATGGATAGACGTATCTCAGAACATGCGGTGTAGTTGCGAAATGTGATGAGCAAATCATAAGACAACATTCACACTCTTACCTGATTTTCTTTTAAGTATGGTAGTACCATTCCCTACGCAGCTGACTGCATTAACTTCCCGATAGACAAATGCATAGGAGGCATCTGTAAAATCAATATAAAAGTTAAATGGGCACCAACAGGTAAATCACTTCTATAAAATTAAAAGAGTTAGCTTTCATGCAAGCAAGAAGCACGACAGTGGCAACAAAATAAAGTGCACAGAAGTAAATAAGGAGAGCGGGCACAAAATGTGAGGAAACACTAAAACTGCTTATAGAGAACAGCAAGCCAGGTACAGACCAATGGATATCATACCCAAAAACCAGCGAGGATCGGACTAGTAAAGGCAGAATAAGCAGAGCATTTTACCGTGATGAGGAGGTGTGGTAAATGATATGATGTCCCCATGATTAAGCTTGGTGGGAGGTGAGCGTTTCATAAACTTATTCCAGTTGGCGTATGTACCATTTGTGCTGCACAGCTACAGCAAGTTAATTTAAGAAAAGGAAATTATTATTGTTAGATAGAGCAAGATCCACAAGGAAAAGAAACCTCGAGTCCTTGAGGTAAACAGGCACAGGCTCATCACGCTGCAGCTCCCTATCACAGTGTCCTTATATATCTTGCAATGATTCCGCTGACCGACACAGCAGAAATCCTGAAGCGAGGGTTGTCGACCGTGCGGCCTAGAATGTGCTCGTCAGCACTCAAAGAATGTTCATCCCTTCAGTATGGAGAAAAATAAAAGATTCCAATCAGCAAATTCATGCCTCCTTATTACAATGGCGGTATGCATAACACAAGTAAAGGCCGCCATGTCTCATCGCTCAACCATTGACTAATCAACAACATATATCTGCGTTACTGCCAAGAAAGTTCCTTGAAGGTTACAGAATTATATACTCCGTGAAAGCGAAGTGAGAAATCTTGTTTTGCACTGACAGTTAGACCAAGCCGGCTGTTCGCCACACAAACAGCTTAAAAGCAGAACCGAAGCTGCTAGGCCATTATTGTACTGGTATCAACAATTAAGCAGATAACTTTTCAGAGCCAGAGATGCCAGGTAAATTCTTCACAGGTAAAGAGTACAAATGTACAATGCTTGTCTCTGTCTATTATCCATAAAACAGATTAATTAGCAATGCAGACAGGAAGATGACACATTGACTGGAATGCCGAGTACCCCCGCCAAGAAAAAGACGAAAGATTGGGTTTTAGGTCTAGGGTTTAAGAAGGGAGGGTGGACCTCGGAGCAGGCGGGCCTTCTTGGAGATGGCGGTGAGGACGGCCCAGACGCCGGGCTCCGGGTTCTGCACAGGCTGGTCGGCGAACTTGCGCGCGACGGCGCGCATCTCGTCGCGCCCACCGGCGAGGGCTTGGGCGGGGTCGGCGCGGAGCAGGAGACGGGCGACTCGGCCTTGGAAGCCATCTTGGGCGTCACCAGCATATCAGGCGCGCGCGGGGGGGCGCGGCCGGCGGGCCGGCGGCGGAAGAGCGGGCCGGGATAGCGGGGATGGGCGGGGGAGGGCGGCGGCGCGAGTGGGGTGGCGGCAGTTGGTGGGCGCGGGGCCGACGGCGGAACCCCTCGGCGTGGGGGCCGCGTGGCGTGGAGTTGGGCTGTTGGGGTGCCTCGGAGAGAGGTGAGGGAGGGGGCGCAGAGGGTTAAGATTTGCGCGGGTGAAGGTTAAGATTAGTTGAGAAGATTTGCGGGAATATGATGGTGACTGTCAGCCTGTGTTGTGTTTGAGAAGGAACCAAACTGAATGGGATGGTTAAGACACACGGCGCGTTTGGCAACTTTAAAAAATTGTAAGCCGCGTGCCTTTAAAAAAAGTAGTAGAGACATTGCTTTAAAAGAAATTGTAATTAGTAGAGACATTAAAACTGCGCAACTTTTCATCTCAGGTCGGTAGAATTCACAGCCGTTGGATTTTGGGTGTTAGAACATTTTCGACCGTCCGATCAAACTCAGGGCGACAACTTTTTTTCAAGGTGGGCTTGGGTAGTTGCTGCTCCACAACAAGGTCGATTAGGTCTCTCTACTTGCGAAGCCTGCGTGAAATTTGAATGCCTTCTTTCCACAAGAAAAATCGCGAGACCATGCGACCAAGCGAGAAAGCCGCCCTTCCTCCACCTTGAACTCTCGTCTCTCTCCCACGATGTGTGTGATCGCTTGCCGTCGCAACTCCGCCAATGCAAGTCTGCTTTGCTCATCTGTTATCCCATTATCGCACCCTCAGCTTGCGCTCTTGCGGAAGCGATGGTGACCTAGGCGCTCCCTCCAAGACAAGACCTCGCTCCTCGACCTCTCCTTATCTCTCTTGATCGATGAACATGTGGTCGCCGTCCACGAAGCTTAAGCCGGCGAGATCTGCTTTTATCCACGGCGCACATGGTTGCATCTTTGTGGCGCGCTTACGTGTCGATCATCAACAATCACAGTTTTGCCCGATTCTGGCCCGTTTCTTGGACTATTACTCAGTTTTGGGGTCCCGGAGTGATTTCCACGATTGACGGACACCGGGGTGCGTTTATGTGTTGGTCATCAACACTCGCAGTATTGGCTGATTCTGGCCCGTTGCATGGACTATTACTCACTGATTTGGGGTCCCTGAGCGATTTCCATGATTGACGAACCCCGGGGTGCGTTTATGTGTCGTTCATCAATAATCCTAGGTTTGTTCGATTCTGCGATCTTTCATGGACTATTACTCACCGTTTTGGGTCCCAAAGCAATTTCTATGGTTGTCGACCCCAAGTTGTGCTTACGTGTTGGTTGTCAAGACTCGCAGTTTGGTCGATTCTGACCCGTTTCTTGGACTATTACTCAGTTTTGGGGTCCCCAAGGGATTTCCACGATTGACGAACCCAGGGGTGCATTTACGTATCGGTCATCAACACTCACAATTTTGGCCGATTGTGATCCATTTCGTGCACTATTACTCAACGTTTTGGGGTCCCAGAGCGATTTCCAGGATTGACGATCCCCGGGGTGCGTTTACATGTCCGTCTTCAGCACTCAATGTTTTTGCCAATTCTGACCCGTTTTGTGGACTATTACTCACCGCTTTGGGGTCCCGAAGCAATTTCCATAGTTGTTGAATCCCAATGAGTGTTTGTATGTTGGTCATCAACCCTCGCGGTTTTGGCCGATTCTGGCCCGTTTCATGGACTATTACTCACCGTTTGGGGGTCCCAAAGCAATTTTTATGGTAGTCAAACCCCAAGGTGCGCTTACGTGTCGGTCATCAACGATCGCAGTTTGGATCTGTTCTGGCCCTTTTCTTGGACTATTAATCAGTTTTGGGGTCCCGGAGTGATTTCCACGATTGACGAACCCCGGGGTGCGTTTACATGTCGGTCATCAACACTCACAATTTGGGCCGATTCTGGTCCGTTTCGTGAACTATTACTCAATGTTTTGCGGTCCCAGAGCGATTTCCACGATTGACGATCCCCGAGGTGCGTTTACGTGTCCGTCGTCAACACTCACAGTTTTGGCCAATTATAACCCGTTTCGTGGACTATTACTTACCGTTTTCGGGTCCCGTAGCGATTTCTATAGCCGTTGAACCCCAAGGTGTGCTTACGTGTCGGTCATCAACACTCGCAGTCTTGGCCGATTCTCACCCGTTTCATGGACTATTACACACCGTTTTGGGGTCCCGAAGCGATTTCTATAGTTGTTGAACCCCCAAAGTGCGCTTACCTGTTGGTTATCAACACTCACGGTTTTGGCTGATTCTGGCCCGTTTCATGGACTATTACTCATTGTTTTGGGGTCCCGGAGTGATTTCCACGATTAGCGAATCCCGGGGTGCGTTTACGTCTCGATCATCAACACTCACGTTTTTTGTCGATTCTGACCCATTTCATGGATTATTACTCACCGTTTTGGGGTCCCAAAGCGATTTCCACGGTTGTCGAACCCCAAGGTGTGCTTACGTTTTGGTCGTCAAGGCTCGCTGTTTGGGCCGATTCTGGCCCGTTTCTTGGACTACTACTCAGTTTTGGGGTCCCGAAGTGATTTCCAGGATTGACGAACCCCGGGGTGCGTTTACGTGTCGGTCAGCGACACTCACAATTTTGGGCGATTGTGGTCCGTTTCGTGCACTATTACTCAGCGTTTTGGGGTCCTAGAGCGATTTCCACGATTGACGATCCCCGGGGTGTGTTTACGTGTCCGTCGTCAACACTCACAGTTTTGGCCAATTCTAACCCGTTTCATGGACTATTACTCACCGTTTTTGGGTCCCGAAGCGATTTCCATAGTTGTTGAACCCCAAGGTGCGCTTACGTGTCTATCATCAACACTCGCAGCGTTTTGGGGTCTGATGTCTGCTAGAACTACATTGGTATTTCCCCAAAGAGGAAGGGATGATGCAGTATAGCAATGATAGGTATTTCCCTCAGCGATGAGATAGCTATCAAACCAGTAGGAGAACCTCCTCACACCACATAAACAGCACCAACACACAAATAACAAATACTCGCAACCTAACGTATTAAAGGGGTTGTCAATCCCTTTCGGGTACGGCGCCTCAAGTAGGCAAATAACGTGAGGTAAAAAGTGGTAGATAGGATAAATAAATCGCGGAACAAATAAATTGCAGCAAGGTATTTTTGTATTTTTGGTTTAATAGATCTTAAAATAAATGCAAGAGAAAATATATCGCAATGGCAAATATGATGAAAAGAGACCCGGGCGCCGTGGGTTTCACTAGTGGCTTCTCTCGAGAAAAATTGCAAACAGTGGGAATACAATTACTATTGGGCAATTGATAGAAATTCAAATAATCATGACAATATCCAGGCAATGATCATTATATAGGCATCACGTCCAAGATTAGTAGACCGACTCCTGCCTGCATCTACTACTATTACTCCACATCGACCGCTATCCAGCATACATCTAGTGTATTAAGTTCATGATAAAATGGAGTAATGCAATAAGAACGGTGAAATGATGTAGACGAGATCCATTTTTATCTATTGCGGAAGATATAGATCTCATCTTGTTATCCTTAGTAGCAACGATACATACGTGTCGGTTCCCTTTCTGTCACTGGGATCAAGCACCGTAAGATCGAACCCACTACAAAGCACCGCCTGCCATTGCAAGATAAATAGATCAAGTTGGCCAAACAAAACCCAAATATCGGAGAAGAAATATGAAGCTATAAGCAATCATGCATATAAGAGATCAAAGAAGACTCAAATAACTTTCATGGATAAATACATAGATCTGATCATAAACTCAAAGTTCATCGGATCCCAAAAAACACACCACCAAAAGACTTACATCATATGGATCTCCAAGAGACCATTGTATTGATAATCAAGAGAGAGAGAGAGAGAGAGAGAGAGAGAGAGAAGCCACCTAGCTATTAACTACGGACCCGTAGGTCTACAAAGAACTACTCACGCATCATAGGAGAGGCACCAATCGAAGTGGTGAACCCCTCCATGACGGTGTCTAGATTGGATCTTGGTGGTTCTGGACTCTGCGGCGGCTGGATCAATATTTTGTCGACTCCCCTAGGGTTTCTGGAATATTTGGGTATTTATAGAGCAAAGTGGCGGTTCAGGGGGCACCCGAGGTGGGCACAACCCCCCAGGGCGTGCCCTGGTGGGTGCTGCTCACCTCGAGCAGCCCCTTAGGTGCTTCCTTGGCCCATTGGCTTACTTTTGGCCCCAAAAAATCCTCCAGGAGTTGCGTTGCATTTGGACTCCATTTGATATTGATTTCCTGCGATGTAAAAAACATGCAGAAAACAGCAGCTGGCACTGGGCACTATGTCAATAGGTTAGTACCAAAAAATGATGTAAAATGACTATAAAATGATTGTAGAACATCCAAGAATGATAATATAACAACATGGAACAATTAAAAATTTTAGATACGTTGGAGACGTATCAGCATCCCCAAGCTTAATTCCTGCTCGTCCTCGAGTAGGTAAATGATAAAAACAGAATTTTTGATGTGGAATGCTGCCTAACATGTTCATCACATTCTTTTCTTTATAGCATGGACATATGGACTTTTATATGATTCAAAGCAATAGTCTAGTTTTGACATGAAGACTTTAATACTCAAGCATACCAACAAGCAACTATGTCTTTCAAAATATAAACACTAAAGCGAGTTATCCCTAGCCCATCATGCTCAATCATTGATCCATTCATGAAATACACTCAAATATTAGCTACACCCAATGCTCAAATACGATCATAGTGCCCCTTAGTTGGTGCTTTATAAGAGAAGATGGAGACTCAAATTCAAAAATAAAAATTGCATAAGTAAAAGAAAGGTCGTTCCTGGAGGGAAGTAGGGATTTGTAGAGATGCCAGAGCTCATAGCTTAAATTGAGAGATAAAATTATTTTTGAGAGGCATACTTTTCCTACCAACGAAAACGACTTGGAGCATCCCAACACTTTCCATGCTAGATACATCATAGGCGGTTCCCAAACAGAAAATAAAGTTTATTCCTTTTTCCACCATAACTTTCACTTTCCATGGCTAGCCGTATCCACGGGTACCTTCCATACCAACACTTTCCAAGGAATTTATTATTTGACAACATAAAGTAAATTTATTTATTCATTTTGGGACTGGGCATCCCTAGTACCTTTGTCGTACTCTCGTGCAATGACAAGTGAATAAACACTCATCGTGAGAATAACATATCTAGCATGGAAAATATTGGCTACCCTTTACTGCCTCGCGAGTAGTAGAGCACACAAAAGAGAAATTTATTTTGAACATTAGAGATGGCACATGCAAATTTGCTTAGAACGACATGGAAGTACCGCATATAGGTAGGTATAGTGGACTCATATGGAAAAACTGGTTTAAAGGGTTTTGGATGCACAAGTAGTGATCATATTTAGTGCAAAATTGAAGGCTAGGAAAAAGATTGAGAAGCGACCAACCAAAAAGCGAAAAATCTCGTACCCAAGCATTAAGCATAAGTAACACCGAATAATGCACCATAAGTAGGATATAAATTTCATTGCATAACTGTTGACTTACGTGCTTGCATAGGGAATCACAAACCTTAACATCAATATTCTTACTAAAGCACAATTACTCATCAACATGACTCACATATTATCTCGTCATATCTCAAAGCCATTACTAAGAATCAAGTTTATATTGTCCAATGATCTTCATGAAAGTATTTATTATATCCTCCTTGGATATCTATCACTTTGGGACTATTTTCATATGTTGCTTTTGATAAGCTCAAACAAATATAAGTGAAGATCATGAGCATAATTATTTTTATTTCTCTCAAAATAATCTAAGTGAAGCAAGAGAGAATTTTTTAAAAATTTACTAACTCCCAAATAAATCTAAGTGAAGCATGAGAGCATTTCTTCAAAATTAACAAAGCACACCACGCTCAAAAATATACAAGTGAAGTACTAGAGCAAATCCATGGCTCTAAAAATTTAAGTGAAGCATAGGAGCAAGCATAGCATAATTTTTGGCTCTCTTAAGAGGGTGTGTCCAGCAAGGATTCAACACTTAAAACACAAAAAAACAAGCAAAGACTCAAATAATACAAGACGCTCCAAGCAAAACTCATATCATGTGACGAATAAGAATATAGTTTCAAATAAAATACCGATGGTCATTAGAAGAAAGCGGGGATGCCACTCGGGGGCATCCCCAAGCTTAGTTGCTTGCTACTTCTTTGAATATTATCTTGGGGTGCCTCGGGCATCCCCAAGCTTAGCCTTTTGCTTATCCTTATTCCTTCATCCATCGTAAGATAACCCAAAACTTGAAAACTTCAATCACACAAAACTCAAACAAAACCTTCGTGAGATCCGTTAGTATAAGAAACCAAACCACTACTATAAGTACCGTAGCAAACCTATTATTATTTTGTTTTTGAATTATATCTACTGTATTCCAACTTTTATATGGCAAAAACTCATCAAAGAAAACCATAGAATCATAAAAAAACAAGCACACAACGCAAAGAAAACAGAATCTGTCAAAAACAGAACAGTCTGTAGCAATCTGAAAATTTGGAATACTTCTGTAATTCAAAAATTATGAAATAAATTGGTGGACGTGAGGAATTTGTCTATTAATCCTCTGCAAAAACAATCAACCTAAAATCACTCTTCTGTAAAAAATGACAACGAATCTCGTGAGCACAAAAGTTTCTATTTTTCACCAAGATCAAATAAACTTTCACCCAAGTCTTCCCAATGGCATTGCTTGGCACAAACACTAACTAAAACACAAAAAACACAATCATAACAGTAGAATAATTGTTCTAACACTCAAGAACAGGAAGCAAAAAGCAAAAATAAATTTTATTCATTGGGTTGCCTCCCAACAAGCGCTATCGTTTTACGCCCCTAGCTAGGCATAACGCGTAGGATCTAAGTTTTGTCATCTTTGTCTAATTCCTCGATCGAGCACTTAGGATTTTTCAAGGATTTTGCATATAAATTCTGAGAAGCAATACTTCTAGACATGAGATTGAAAAACTTATTTTCGCAAAAAGGATATCTTATGACTTCAATAAAGTTGGGATGGATACTAATCATCTTAAGATCTCCTTTATCATTGCTAGAAGTTGATCCTTTGTTTTTAGTGGCTTGAGTAGTCTTGCTAATTTCATGGGAGTTCTAGCGGAAGCAAAAGCCGTACTTAGATTAGAAAAAAATTCTTCTAGTTTATCAATCCTAGACGGACTTTCGACATTTCTTTCATGAATTATAGTTCCTTTTTCTTTTAGCAACTTAAAAATGTCTCCCACTTTTGAACCAACTTTAGTAGCATAACTTTGCATTTTTATATCCAAGTTTTCAATATGTTCTATGGTAAGCATTTTTTTTTCAATAGCATCTAGTCTTTCCATACCATGCTCGAGAGTCAATATCGTTTCATTGATCACGAGTGGTGGTGAACCCACTAAATTTCCCAAAGCATTAAAAGCATCAAGAGCAGGACACATCAAAAAATTCCCACCGGTAATCATATCAAGGATGAATCTATACCAAGTGGTGATGCCCACATAAAAGCAACGAAGAAGAAGAATGGTAGATTACTTGCGGATAGATCCATTATGAGCATTGCAAATCCTATACCAAGCATCTTTTAAACTTTCTCCTCCCCTTTGTTTAAAGTTGAGAACTTCTTTCTCGGGGGTGCATGCAATAGAAGAAGAGAAATCCATAACGAAAAAGGTGATAAAACAAGTTTGCAACGGGAAACAGATCTGGCGAAAACAGCTAACGAAAAATAGGGCAAATAAAATGGCAATTTTTTGTGAAGTGGGGGAGAGGAAAACGAGAGGCAAATGGAAAATAATGTAAATTGCGAGGAGATGAGATTTGTGATTAGGAACCTGGTTGATGTTGAAGATCCTCCCCGGCAACAGCGCCATAAATTCCTTTTGATGTCTGCTAGAACTACGTCGGTATTTCCCCAAAGAGGAAGGGATGATGCAGTATAGAGACGATAGGTATTTCCCTCAGTGATGAGACCAAGGTTATCGAACCAGTAGGAGAACCTTCTCACACCATGTAAACAACACCTGCACACAAATAACAAATACTCACAACCCAACGTATTAAAGGGGTTGTCAATCCCTTTCGGGTACGGCGCCTCAAGTAGCCAAATAACGTGAGGTAAAAAGTGGTAGATAGGATAAATAGATCGTGGAACAAATAAAGTGCAGCAAGGTGTTTTTGTATTTTTGGTTTAATAGATCTGAAAATAAATGCAAGAGAAAATAGGTCGCAAAGGCAAATATGATGAAAAGAGGCCCGGGGGCCGTAGGTTTCACTAGTGGCTTCTCTCGAGAAAAATAGCAAACGATGGGAAATCAGTTACTGTTGGCCAATTGATAGAACTTCAAATAATCATGACTATATCTAGGCAATGATCATTATATAGGCACCACGTCCAAGATTAGTAGACCGACTCCTGCCTGCATCTACTACAATTACTCCACACATCGACCGCTATCCAGTATGCATCTAGTGTATTAAGTTCATGAGAAAACGGAGTAATGCAATAAGAACGATGACATGATGTAGACGAGATCCGTTTATCTATTGCGACAGATATAGATCTCATCTTGTTATCCTTAGTAGCAACAATACATACGTGTTGGTTCCCTTTCTGTCACTAGGATCAAGCATCGTAAGATCGAATCCACTACAAAGCACTTCTTCCCATTGCAAGACAAATAGATCAAGTTGGCCAAACAAAACCGAAATATCGAAGAAGAAATACGAGGCTATAAGCAATCATGCATATAAGAGATCAAAGAAGACTCAAATAACTTTCATGGATAAAAACATAGATCTGATCATAAACTCAAAGTTCATCGAATCCCAACAAACACACCGCCAAAAGACTTACATCATATGGATCTACAGGAGACCATTGTATTGATAATCAAGAGAGAGAGAGAGAGAGAGAGAGAGAGAGCCATCTAGTTACTAACTACGGACCCATAGGTCTACAAAGAACTACTCACGCATCATAGGAGAGGCACCAATGGAAGTGGTGAACCCCTCCATGACGGTGTCTAGATTGGATCTTGGTGGTTCTGGACTCTGCGGCGACTGGATCAATATATCGTCGACTCCCCAAGGGTTTCTGGAATATTTGGGTATTTATAGAGCAAAGAGGCAGTTCAGGGGGCACCCGAGGTGGGCACAACCCCCCAGGGCGCGCTTGGGCCTCCTGGCGCGCCCTGGTGGGTGTTGCTCACCTCGAGCAGCCCCTCAGGTGCTTCCTTGGCCCATTTGCTTTCTTCTGGCCCAAAAAATATCCTCCAGGAGTTGTGTTGCATTTGGACTCCGTTTGATATTGATTTCCTGCGATGTAAAAAAACATGCAGAAAACAACAACTGGCACTGGGCACTATGTCAATAGGTTAGTACGAAAAAATGATATAAAATGACTATAAAATGATTGTAAAACATCCAAGAATGATAATATAATAGCATGGAACAATAAGAAAATTATAGATACGTTGGAGATGTAGCAGGGTCCTGAAGAAATTTCCATGGTTGTTGAACCCCAAAGTGAGCTTATGTGTCGGTCATCAACACTCACTGTTTTGGCCGATTCTGGCCCGTTCGTGGACTATTACTCACTGTTTTGGGGTCCCGGAGTGATTTCCAAGATTAACGAACCACAGGGTGCATTTACGTGTCGGTCATTGCACTCGCGGCTTTGTCGATTCTGACCCATTTCGTGGACTATTACTCAAAGTTTTGGGCCCCGAAAGCGATTTCTATGGTTGTTGAACCCCAAGGTGCACTTACGTGTCGGTCATCAACTTTCCAGTTTTTGCCGATTCTAGCCCATTTCTTGGACTATTACTCAGTCTTGGGTCCCGAAGTGATATCCACGATTGACGAACACCGGGATGCATTTATGTGTCGGTTATCAACACTCACAATTTTGGCCAATTGTGGTCCGTTTCGTGCACTATTACTCAGCGTTTTGGGGTCCCAGAGCAATTTCCACGATTGACAATCCCCAGGGTGCGTTTACGTGCCTGTCGTTAGCTCTGAAAGTTTTGGCCAATTCTGATCCGTTTTGTTGATTATTACTCACCATTTTGTGGTCCCGGAGTGAGTTCCATGATTAACGAACCGCATGGTGCGTTTACATGTCGGTCATCAACACTCATGGTCTTGGCCGATTAAGGCCCGTTTCATGGACTATTACTCACTGTTTTGGGGTCTTCGAGTGATTTCCACGATTAACGAACCGCGGGGTGCATTTACTAGTCAGTTATCAACACCCGCAGTTTCAGCCGATTTTGGCCCGTTTCGTGGACTATTACTCACTGTTTTGGGGTCTCGGAGTAATTTCCACGATAAACGAACCCTAGGCTACGTTTATGTGTTGATCGTCAACACTCGCGATTTTTGTCGATTCTGACCTGGTTCGTGGATTATTACTCACCGTTTTGGGGCCCAAAGCGATTTCCATGGTTGTTGAACCCTAATGTGCGCTTACAAGTTGATCATCAACAATCATAGTTTTGGCCGATTCTGGCCCGTTTCTTGGACTATTACTCAGTTTTGGGGACCCGGAGTGATTTCCATGATTGAAGAACACCGGGGTGCGTTTATGTGTCGGTCATCAACACTCACAGTTTTGGCCGATTCCGGCCCGTTTCATGGACTATTACTCATTGATTTGGGGTGCCTAAGCGATTTCCATGATTGGCGAACCCCGGGGGTGCGTTTATGTGTCGTTCATCAATAACCCTAGGTTTGTCCGATTCTGGGCTCTTTCATGGACTATTAAACACCTTTTTGGGGTCCGAAGGGATTTCCATGGTTGTCAAACCCCAAGGTGTGCTTACGTGTTGGTTGTCAAGACTCGCAGTTTGGGCCGGTTCGGCCCGTTTCTTGGACTATTACTCAGTTTTGGGGTCCCGAAGTAATTTCCACGATTGACGGACCCCGGGGTGCATTTACGTGTCGGCCATCAACACTCACAATTTTGGCCGATTGTGGTCCGTTTCGTGCAATATTGCTCAACATTTTGGCATCCCAGAGCGGTTTCCACAATTGACGAACCCCGTGGTGCATTTACGTGTCCGTCATCGGCAGTCAAAGTTTTGGCCAATTCTGACCCATTTCGTGGACTATTACTCACCGTTTTGGGGTCCCGAAGCAATTTCCATAGTTGTTGAACCCCACGGCGCGCTTACGTGTCGGTCATCAACACTCGTGATTTTCGTCGATTATGACCCGTTTCGTGGACTATTACTCACCGTTTTGGGGTCCCAAAGCGATTTCCATGGTTGTTGAACCCCAAGGTGCACTTACGTGTCGGTCATCAACATTCAAGTTTTTGCCAATTCTGGCCCATTTCTTGGACTATTACTCTGTTTTGGGGTCCCGAAGTGATTTCCAAGATTGACGAACACCAGGGTGCGTTTATGTGTCATCATCAACACTCACAATTTTGGCCAATTGTGGTCTATTTCATGCACTATTACTATGCGTTTTGGGGTCCGAGAGCAGTGACGATCCCCAGGGTGCGTTTACGTGTACGTCGTCAGCTCTGAAAGTTTTGGCCAATTCTGGCCCGTTTTGTTGACTATTACTCACCGTTTTGTGGTCCCGGAGTGATTTCCATGATTAATGAACCGCAGGGTGCGTTTACATGTCGGTCATCAACACTCACGGTTTTGGCCGATTCTGGCCCGTTTCGTGGACTATTACTCATTGTTTTGGGGTCTCGGAGTGATTTCCACGATTAGCGAACCGCGGGGTGCGTTTACTAGTTAGTTATCAACACCCGCAGTTTCGGCGGATTCTGGCCTGTTTCGTGGACTATTACTCACTGTTTTGGGGTCCCGAAGTGATTTCCACGATAAACGAACCCTGGGGTGCGTTTACGTGATGATCGTCAACACTCGCGGTTTTTGTCGATTTTGACCTGTTTCGTGGATTATTACTCACCGTTTTGGGGTCCCAAAGCGATTTCCATGGTTGTTGAACCCCAATGTGCGCTTACATGTCGATCATCAACAATCGCAGCTTTGGCTGATTCTAGCCCGTTTCTTGGACTATTACTCAGTTTTGGGGTCCCGGAGTGATTTCCATGATTGACGAACACCGGGGTGCGTTTATGTGTCGGTCATCAATACTCACAGTCTTGGCTGATACCTTTTGACTTTTAGCAGACACAAGCTGCTCATCCTGGAGTTGAGTTTCCAGTTCTCGACTTTTTTCTCAGATGTTACAAGGCTTTCACGAGAGTCTTCCTGCATGAGAATGCAGCAGTTGAAGTACAGCAACGGAATGATATTACTTAAGATGAATAACTGCAACCAAAATAATTGTGCATACCAGCTTGGACCTTAATGTTTCCACGAGCAAACGGGTGTCTTTTTCCGATTCCTGAAATACAATGAAACTCTATTTTTAGTATATGATATCACTAACATGAATTAGTCACCTGACCTTCGACTAGAATTGGAAGAGGATTAAACCTGAAGCTTGATGATAAACTCTTTCTGTTCCTTTTGTTGTTTAAGGTAAGCCTCTGTCTGTCTCTTCATTTCGCCTTGAGCCTCTGCTTGTACTTTATGCAGTGCAGATTTAAGGTCTTCTGCAGCCTTATCACGCCTCTATTCTTAAGTTTCTCTCCTCACTTAGCTGTTCCTCAAGCTCGCATATATTTGCCTTCTGGCTGAAAACATTTCAACTTTATATAAGTGGTGCTAGTACCGGAGTTAATACATGGCAAAAATTATTTAATTTATTTTCATAAGGTTAACCTTCCATCCCTGGAGCAAAAAAAGTGCAGTATGAAAACTTAGACTTGGCCTGTTCGGAACGCATTTCACAGCTTATTTGTAGGAATATAGCAATTCCTCTAGCATTCCTATCAAAATCATGATTCCGACCCAGGAATTTTTCACAGATTATGGAATCCATGCACCCTTGTGATATAGAAAGTTACGAGCAAAATCCTCTGTATTGTCAGAGTGGTAATGAAAAAATTAATCCAACAGCTACGAAGTTTACCTTTGAATTATCTCATCAGCATCAGCACGTGATTGCTTTGATGCACTAAGCCTCTCATCCAGATCTTTTATGGAATTCTGTAACTCTGTATTTAATGTACTAAGAGTATCTAGTTGTTTCTGTTTCCTCTAGTGCTAGCTGAAGAGATTTAGTTTGCTCGAGATAAGAACTTGATGTAGTTTCTTTGAACTCCTTCAGTTCCTGCATTATCAGATTTGCACCAAAAATTTGGTTACAGGGAAGGGCAGTCATGAGTATAATTTCATAATCATATAGTTGCTGAAAACAGATGGACAATTTTAATCTAAAAGGAACAAAATGTTTGCATTTGAAATCAGAATACATACTAGTGTATTACATCAACAAGGCAATAAATATAAAAACAACTTGGCAACACCAACAATCTTTCTTGC
This sequence comes from Aegilops speltoides, assembly GCA_021437245.1. Taxonomy (NCBI): domain Eukaryota; kingdom Viridiplantae; phylum Streptophyta; class Magnoliopsida; order Poales; family Poaceae; genus Aegilops; species Aegilops speltoides. The sequence goes on along the minus strand of CM038144.1, from coordinate 471,129,697 downwards.
ACTAGAATATGCAAGAGCATTATTGGCTTATTACGTTGACTGAAGAAAAATAGAAATAGCCCTGTGATATGCAGTACACTCATATATCTTCCAAAACCATAAACAAGTAATTATTTGTGTTTGTACCTTTTCATGCTGCTCTTCAGTTGTTTTGCTTGCAGTTCTCAATGTCTCAATTGTCACAACATGTGCCTCGAGTAGTTCCCTGAGCTCCTGCATGGATTTTAGCTTAATAAGATAATAGAGATACAAGGGCAATTAACTATTGCCATCTTGGAGGAGCCAACTTACTGCATTAGATTTTTCTAGTCTTCGAACATCATCTAGTGAAACAGGACCATCAGATGAACCAATGCCCAGACCCTTTAGCCTCTTGCTTTCAGAACCCATCTCCCTTTAGGATCAAATATAAATGGATAGACGATCTCAGAACATGCGTGTAGTTGCTAAATGTGATGAGCAAATCATAAGACAACATTCACACTCTTACCTGATTTTCTTTTAAGTATGGTAGTACCATTCTCACGCAGCTGACTGCATTAATCTCCGATAGACAAATGCATAGGAGGCATCTGTAAAATCAATATAAAAGTTAAATGGGCACCAACAGGTAAATCACTTCTATAAAATTAAAAGAGTTAGCTTTCATGCAAGCAAGAAGCACGACAGTGGCAACAAAATAAAGTGCACAGAAGTAAATAAGGAGGGAACGGGCACAAAATGTGAGGAAACACTAAAACTGCTTATAGAGAACAGCAAGCCAGGTACAGACCAATGGATATCATACCCAAAAACCAACGAGGATCGGACTAGTAAAGGCAGAATAAGCAGAGCATTTTACCGTGATGAGGAGGTGTGGTAAATGATATGATGTCCCCATGATTAAGCTTGGTCGGAGGTGAACGCTTCATAAACTTATTCCAGTTGACGATGTACCATTTGTGCTGTACAGCTACAGCAAGTTAATTTAAGAAAAGGAAATTATTATTGTTAGATAGAGCAAGATCCACAAGGAAAAGAAACCTCGAGTCCTTGAGGTAAACAGGCACAGGCTCATCACGCTGCAGCTCCCCTATCACAGTGTCCTTATATATCTTGCAATGATTCCCGCTGACCGACACAGCAGAAATCCTGAAGCGAGGGTTGTCGAATCCGCGTGCCTAGAATGTGCTCGCCAGCACTCAAAAGAATGTTCATCCCTTCAGTATGGAGAAAATAAAAGATTCCAATCAGCAAATTCATGCCTCCTTATTACAATGGCGGTATGCATAACACAAGTAAAGGCCGCCATGTCTCATCGCTCAACCATTGACTAATCAACAACATATATCTGCGTTATTGCCAAGAAAGTTCCTTGAAGGTTACAGAATTATATACTCCGTGAAAGCGAAGTGAGAAATCTTGTTTTGCACTGACAGTTAGATCAAGCCGGCTGTTCGCCACACAAACAGCTTAAAAGCAGAACCGAAGCTGCTAGGCCATTATTGTACTGGTATCAACAATTAAGCAGATAACTTTTTCAGAGCCAGAGATGCCAGGTAAATTCTTCACAGGTAAAGAGTACAAATGTACAATGCTTGTCTCTGTCTATTATCCATAAAACAGATTAATTAGCAATGCAGACAGGAAGATGACACATTGACTGGAATGCCGAGTACCCCCGCCAAGAAAAAAGACGAAAGATTGGGTTTTAGGTCTAGGGTTTAAGAAGGGGAGGGGGTGGACCTCGGAGCGGAGGCGGGCCTTCTTGGAGATGGCGGTGAGGACGGCCCAGACGCCGGGCTCCGGGTTCTGCACGGGCTGGTCGGCGAACTTGCGCGCGACGGCGCGTATCTCGTCGGCGCCCACCGGCGAGGGCTTGGGCGGGGTCGGCGCGGAGCAGGAGACGGGCGACTCGGCCTTGGAAGCCATCTTGGCGTCACCAGCATATCAGGGCGCGCGGGGGGCTGGCTGGCGGGCCGGCGGCGGAAGAGCGGGCCGGGATAGCGGGGATGGCGGGGAGGGCGGCGGCGCGAGTGGGGTGGCGGCAGTTGGTGGGCGCGGGCCGACGGCGGAACCCCTCGGCGTGGGGGCCGCGTGGCGGAGTTGGGCTGTTGGGGTGCCTCGGAGAGAGGTGAGGAGGGGCGCAGAGGGTTAAGATTTGCGCGGTGAAGGTTAAGATTAGTTGAGAAGATTTGCGGGAATATGATGGTGACTGTCAGCCTGTGTTGTGTTTGAGAAGGAACCAAACTGAATGGGATGGTTAAGACACACGGCGCGTTTGGCAACTTTAAAAATTGTAAGCCGCGTGCCTTTAAAAAAGTAGTAGAGACATTGCTTTAAAAAGAAATTGTAATTAGTAGAGACATTAAAACTGCGTAACTTTTCATCTCAGGTCAGAGAATTCACAGCCGTTGGATTTTGGGTGTTAGAACATTTTCACCGTCCGATCAAACTCTGGGCAACAACTTTTTTTCAAGGTGGGTGGTAGTCATGCTCCCACAACAAGGTCGATTGGGTCCTCTCTCGACGGTTCTCAAGGGGGTCAATGCCTTGCTTTTCCACAAGAAAATCGCAGACTATGCAAAGAAAGCCAAGAAAGCCGCCTTCCTCACCGAACTCGCTCTCTCCCACGATGTGTGTGATCGCCGCCGCAACTCCGCCAATGCAAGGTCTGCCGTCATCTCGTTATCCCCATCGTCGCACCTCACTTGCGCCTTCGGAAACGACGCGCACTTCTAGGCGCCCCTCCAAGACAAGACCTCCTCCTCGACCTCTCCTTATCTCTACCGATCGATGAACATGTGGTCGCCACACGGCTTAAGCCGCGAGATCCTCGCTTTATCCACGAGCGCATATGGTTGCATCTTTGTGGCCTCGATTCCCTATACCGCATGACGCCCACCACCGAGGTCTTCATGCCACACACAAGATGACATGATGGAGGTGCCCTTGAAAGCCCCTTTATGGTTTGATCTCCTCCATCACCGCATCATTGTTGGATTTGAGACTAAAGAACAAGTTGATTTGTAGGTTACTTTAGAAACTCACATTTTTCAAGAAGAAGGCACGCATTACTCATCGCTTTTGGGTCCCGAGTGATTTCCACGATTAACGAACCGCTGGGTGCGCGACGTGTTTGGCCATCAACACTCAAGCTTTTAACGATTCAATTCCGCTTCATGGACTATTACTCACCGCTTTGGGGTCCCGGAGTGATTTTCACGATTAACTAACCGCTGGGTGCGCTTACATGTTTGGCCATCAACACTCGCAGCTTTGACGATTCCGCCCGCTTCATGGACTATTACTCACTAATTTGGGGTCCCAGAGTGATTTCCACGATTAAAGAACCTCGGGTGAGTTTAATGTTTGGCCATCAACACCCGCGGTTTTTTCGATTTCGACCCGCTTGCGGACTATTACTCACCGCTTTGGGGTCCCAAAGCGATTTTCATGGTTGTTGAACCCAAGGCGCGCTTTACGTGTCGATCATCAACAATCAAGCCTGCCCGATTCTCGCCCGCTTTGACTATTACTCGCTTTTGGGGTCCCGGAGTGATTTCCACGATTGACGGACACCGGGTGCGCTTATGTGTGGTCATCAACACTCGCAGATTGGCTGATTCGCCCGCTCAGATGGACTATTACTCACCGATTTGGGGTCCCCGAGCGATTTCCATGATCGACGAACCCCGGTGCGCTTATGTGTCGCTCATCAATAATCCTAGGTTTGTTCGATTTCGCGATCTTTCATGGACTATTACTCACCGCTTTGGGTCCCAAAGCAATTTCTATGGTTGTCGACCCCAAGTTGTGCTTACGTGTTGGTTGTCAAGACTCAGCATTGGTCGATTCTCGACCCGCTTGGACTATTACTCGTTTTGGGGTCCCCAAGGATTTCCACGATCGACGAACCCTGGGTGCATTTACGATCGGTCATCAACACTCACAATTTTGGCCGACAGATCCATTTCGCACTATTACTCAACGCTTTGGGGTCCCAGAGCGATTTCCAGATTGACGATCCTCGGGTGCTTACGTGTCCGCCTTCAAAGACTCAATGTTTTTGCCAATTCTGACCCGCTTTGTGGACTATTACTCACCGCTTTGGGGTCCAAGCAATTTCCATAGTTGTTGAATCCCAATGAGTGTTTGTATGTTGGTCATCAACCTCGCGTTTTGGCCGATTCTCGCCCGCTTCATGGACTATTACTCACCGCTTGGGGGTCCCAAAGCAATTTTTATGGTAGTCAAACCCAAGGTGCGCTTACGTGTTTGGTCATCAACGATCGCAGCTTTGATCTGTTTCGCCCTTTTCTTGGACTATTAATCGCTTTTGGGGTCCCGAGTGATTTCACGATTGACGAACCCCGGTGCGCTATATGTCGGCCATCAACACTCACAATTTGGGCCGATTCGTCCGCTTCGTGAACTATTACTCAATGTTTTGCGGTCCCTGAGCGATTTCCACGATTGACGATCCCCGAGGTGCGCGACGTGTCCGCTGTCAACACTCACAGCTTTGGCCAATTATAACCCGCTTCGTGGACTATTACTTACCGCTTGGGTCCCGTAGCGATTTCTATAGCCGTTGAACCCCAAGGTGTGCTTACGGTTTGGCCATCAACACTCGCAGCCTTGGCCGATTCTCACCCGCTTCATGGACTATTACACACCGCTTTGGGGTCCCGGTTATTTCTATAGTTGTTGAACCCCAAAGTGCGCTTACCGTTGGTTATCAACACTCACGGTTTTGGCTGATTTCGCCCGTTTCATGGACTATTACTCATTGTTTTGGGGTCCCGAGTGATTTCCACGATTAGCTAATCCCGGTGCGCTACGCCTCGATCATCAACACTCACGCTTTTTGTCCATTCGACCCATTTCATGGATTATTACTCACCGCTTTGGGGTCCCAAAGCGATTTCCACGGTTGTCGAACCCCAAGGTGTGCTTACGCTTTGGTCGTCAAGGTCGCAGCTGGGCCGATTTCGCCCGCTTTGACTACTACTCGCTTTTGGGGTCCCGGCGATTTCTGTGATTGACGAACCCGGGTGCTTACGTTTCGGCAAGAACACTCACAATTTTGGGCGATTGTGGTCCGCTTCGCACTATTACTCCGCTTTGGGGTCCTAGAGCGATTTCCACGATTGACGATCCTCGGGTGTGTTTACGTGTCCGTCGTCAACACTCACAGCTTTGGCCAATTCTAACCCGCTTCATGGACTATTACTCACCGCTTTTGGGTCCCGGTTTATTTATAGTTGTTGAACCCCAAGGTGCGCTTACGTGTCTATCATCAACACTCGCAGCTGCTTTGGGGTCCTGATGTCCGCTAGAACTACATTGGTATTTCCCCAAAGAGGAAGGGATGATGCAAGATAGCAATGATAGGTATTTCTCAAATGATGAGATAGCTATCAAACCAGAGGAGAACCTCCTCACACCACATAAACAGCACCAACACACAAATAACAAATACTCGCAACCTAACGATTAAAGGGTTGTCAATCCTTTCGGTACGGCTACCAAGTAGGCAAATAACGGAGGTAAAAAGTGGTAGATAGGATAAATAAATCATGAACAAATAAATTGCAGCAAGGTATTTTGTATTTTTGGTTTAATAGATCTTAAAATAAATGCAAGAGAAAATATATCGCAATGGCAAATATGATGAAAAGAGACCCTGCGCCGTGGGTTTCACTAGTGGCTTCTCTCGAGAAAAATTGCAAACAAAGGGGAATACAATTATCATTGGGCAATTGATAGAAATTCAAATAATCATGACAATATCCAGCAATGATCATTATATAGGCATCACGTCCAAGATTAGTAGACCGACTCGCCTCAGATCTACTACTATTACTCCACATCGACCGCTATCCAAAGATACATCTAGTGTATTAAGTTCATGATAAAATGGAGTAATGCAATAAGAACGGTGAAATGATGTAGACGAGATCCATTTTTATCTATTGCGGAAGATATAGATCTCATCTTGTTATCCTTAGTAGCAACGATACATACGTGTCGGTTCCCTTTCTGTCACTGGGATCAAGCACCGTAAGATCAAACCCACTACAAAGCACCGCCTGCCATTGCAAGATAAATAGATCAAGTTGGCCAAACAAAACCCAAATATCGGAGAAGAAATATGAAGCTATAAGCAATCATGCATATAAGAGATCAAAGAAGACTCAAATAACTTTCATGGATAAATACATAGATCTGATCATAAACTCAAAGTTCATCGGATCCCAAAAAACACACCACCAAAAGACTTACATCATATGGATCTCCAAGAGACCATTGTATTGATAATCAAGAGAGAGAGAGAGAGAGAGAGAGAGAGGAAGCCACCTAGCTATTAACTACGGACCCGTAGGTCTACAAAGAACTACTCACGCATCATAGGAGAGGCACCAATCGAAGTGGTGAACCCTCCATGACGGTGTCTAGATTGGATCTTGGTGGTTCGGACTCAGGGCGGCCGGATCAATATTTCGTCGATTTCTAGGGTTTCGGAATATTTGGGTATTTATAGAGCAAAGTGGCGGTTCAGGGGCACCCGAGGTGGCACAACCCCTGTATGCAGCCTCGTGGGTGCTGCCACCTCGAGCAGCCCCTTAGGTGCTTCCTTGGCCCATTGGCTTACTTTTGGCCCCAAAAATCCTCCAGAGTTATGCTGCATTTGACTCCATTTGATATTGATTTCGCGATGTAAAAAACATGCAGAAAACAAGAAATTGCATCGGGCACTATGTCAATAGGTTAGTACCAAAAATGATGTAAAATGACTATAAAATGATTGTAGAACATCCAAGAATGATAATATAACAACATGGAACAATCAAAATTTTAGATACGTTGGAGACGACAAGATCCCCAAGCTTAATTCCTGTCGCCCTCGAGTAGGTAAATGATAAAACAGAATTTTTGATGTGGAATGCTGCCTAACATGTTCATCACATTCTTTTCTTTATAGCATGGACATATGGACTTTTATATGATTCAAAGCAATAGTCTAGTTTTGACATGAAGACTTTAATACTCAAGCATACCAACAAGCAACTATGTCTTTCAAAATATAAACACTAAAGCGAGTTATCCCTAGCCCATCATGCTCAATCATTGATCCATTCATGAAATACACTCAAATATTAGCTACATCCAATGCTCAAATACGATCATAGTGCCCCTTAGTTGGTGCTTTATAAGAGAAGATGGAGACTCAAATTCAAAAATAAAAATTGCATAAGTAAAAGAAAGGTCGTTCCTGGAGGGAAGTAGGGATTTGTAGAGATGCCAGAGCTCATAGCTTAAATTGAGAGATAAAATTATTTTTGAGAGGCATACTTTTCCTACCAACGAAAACGACTTGGAGCATCCCAACACTTTCCATGCTAGATACATCATAGGCGGTTCCCAAACAGAAAATAAAGTTTATTCCTTTTTCCACCATAACTTTCACTTTCCATGGCTAGTCAGTATCCACGGGTACCTTCCATACCAACACTTTCCAAGGAATTTATTATTTGACAACATAAAGTAAATTTATTTATTCATTTTGGGACTGGGCATCCCTAGTACCTTTGTCGATTTCGCAATGACAAGTGAATAAACACTCATCGTGAGAATAACATATCTAGCATGGAAAATATTGGCTACCCTTTATCGCCTCAGTAGTAGTAGCACACAAAAGAGAAATTTATTTTGAACATTAGAGATGGCACATGCAAATTTGCTTAGAACGACATGGAAGTACCGCATATAGGTAGGTATAGTGGACTCATATGGAAAAACTGGTTTAAAGGGTTTTGGATGCACAAGTAGTGATCATATTTAGTGTAAAATTGAAGGCTAGGAAAAGATTGAGAAGCCACCAACCAAAAAGCTTAAAAATCTCGCACTCCAAGCATTAAGCATAAGTAATAATCAATAATGCACCATAAGTAGGATATAAATTTCATTGCATAACTGTTGACTTACGTGCTTGCATAGGGAATCACAAACCTTAACATCAATATTCTTACTAAAGCACAATTACTCATCAACATGACTCACATATTATCTCGTCATATCTCAAAGCCATTACTAAGAATCAAGTTTATATTGTCCAATGATCTTCATGAAAGTATTTATTATATCCTCCTTGGATATCTATCACTTTGGGACTATTTTCATATGTTGCTTTTGATAAGCTCAAACAAATATAAGTGAAGATCATGAGCATAATTATTTTTATTTCTCTCAAAATAATCTAAGTGAAGCAAGAGAGAATTTTTTAAAAATTTACTAACTCCCAAATAAATCTAAGTGAAGCATGAGAGCATTTCTTCAAAATTAACAAAGCACACCACGCTCAAAAATATACAAGTGAAGTACTAGAGCAAATCCATGGCTCTAAAAATTTAAGTGAAGCATAGAGCAAGCATAGCATAATTTTTGGCTCTTAAGAGGGTGTGTCCAGCAAGGATTCAACACTTAAAACACAAAAAACAAGCAAAGACTCAAATAATACAAGACGCCCAAGCAAAACTCATATCATGTGACTAATAAGAATATAGTTTCAAATAAAATACCGATGGTCATTAGAAGAAAGCGGGATGCCACTGGGGCATCCCCAAGCTTAGTTGCTTGCTACTTCTTTGAATATTATCTTGGGGTGCCTCGGCATCCCCAAGCTTAGCCTTTGCTTATCCTTATTCCTTCATCCATCGAAGATAACCCAAAACTTGAATACTTCAATCACACAAAACTCAAACAAAACCTTCGTGAGATCCGTTAGTATAAGAAACCAAACCACTACTATAAGTACCGTAGCAAACCTATTATTATTTTGTTTTTGAATTATATCTACTGTATTCCAACTTTTATATGGCAAAACTCATCAAAGAAAACCATAGAATCATAAAAAACAAGCACACAACGCAAAGAAAACAGAATCTGTCAAAACAGAACAGTCTGTAGCAATCTGAAAATTTGGAATACTTGTAATTCAAAAATTATGAAATAAATTGGTGGACGGAGGAATTTGTCTATTAATCCTCTGCAAAAACAATCAACCTAAAATCACTCTTCTGTAAAAATGACAACGAATCTCGTGAGCACAAAAGTTTCTATTTTTCACCAAGATCAAATAAACTTTCACCCAAGTCTTCCCAATGGCATTGCTTGGCACAAACACTAACTAAAACACAAAAAACACAATCATAACAGTAGAATAATTGTTCTAACACTCAAGAACAGGAAGCAAAAAGCAAAAATAAATTTTATTCATTGGGTTGCCTCCCAACAAGCGCTATCGTTTTACGCCCCTAGCTAGGCATAACGCGTAGGATCTAAGTTTTGTCATCTTTGTCTAATTCCTCGATCGAGCACTTAGGATTTTTCAAGGATTTTGCATATAAATTCTGAGAAGCAATACTTCTAGACATGAGATTGAAAAACTTATTTTCGCAAAAAGGATATCTTATGACTTCAATAAAGTTGGGATGGATACTAATCATCTTAAGATCTCCTTTATCATTGCTAGAAGTTGATCCTTTGTTTTTAGTGGCTTGAGTAGTCTTGCTAATTTCATGGGAGTTCTAGCGAAGCAAAAGCCGATTTAGATTAGAAAAAAATTCTTCTAGTTTATCAATCCTAGACGGACTTTCGACATTTCTTTCATGAATTATAGTTCCTTTTTCTTTTAGCAACTTAAAAATGTCTCCCACTTTTGAACCAACTTTAGTAGCATAACTTTGCATTTTTATATCCAAGTTTTCAATATGTTCTATGGTAAGCATTTTTTTCAATAGCATCTAGTCTTTCCATACCATGCTCGAGAGTCAATATCGTTTCATTGATCACGAGTGGTGGTGAACCCACTAAATTTCCCAAAGCATTAAAAGCATCAAGAGCAGGACACATCAAAAAATTCCCACCGGTAATCATATCAAGGATGAATCTATACCAAGTGGTGATGCCCACATAAAAGCAACGAAGAAGAAGAATGGTAGATTACTTATGGATAGATCCATTATGAGCATTGCAAATCCTATACCAAGCATCTTTTAAACTTTCTCCTCCCTTTGTTTAAAGTTGAGAACTTTTCTTGGGTGCATGCAATAGAAGAAGAGAAATCCATAACGAAAAAGGTGATAAAACAAGTTTGCAACGGGAAACAGATTCTCATGTAAAACAATGAATCTAAAAATAGGGCAAATAAAATGGCAATTTTTGTGAAGTGGGGAGAGGAAAACGAGAGGCAAATGGAAAATAATGTAAATTGCAGGAGATGAGATTTGTGATTAGGAACCTGGTTGATGTTGAAGATCCTCCCGCAACAATGCCATAAATTCCTTTTGATGTCCGCTAGAACTACGCCGGTATTTCAAAGAGGAAGGGATGATGCAAGATAGAGACGATAGGTATTTCTCGATGATGAGACCAAGGTTATCGAACCAGAGGAGAACCTTCTCACACCATGTAAACAACACCGCACACAAATAACAAATACTCACAACCCAACGATTAAAGGGTTGTCAATCCTTTCGGCACGGCTACCAAGTAGCCAAATAACGTGAGGTAAAAAGTGGTAGATAGGATAAATAGATCGTGGAACAAATAAAGTGCAGCAAGATGTTTTTGTATTTTTGGTTTAATAGATCTGAAAATAAATGCAAGAGAAAATAGGTCGCAAAGGCAAATATGATGAAAAGAGGTCTGGGGCCGAGGTTTCACTAGTGGCTTTCTCGAGAAAAATAGCAAACGATGGGAAATCGCCATCATGTGCCAATTGATAGAACTTCAAATAATCATGACTATATCTAGGCAATGATCATTATATAGGCACCACGCCCAAGATTAGTAGACCGACTCGCCCGATCTACTACAATTACTCCACACATCGACCGCTATCCAAAGATGCATCTAGTGTATTAAGTTCATGAGAAAACGGAGTAATGCAATAAGAACGATGACATGATGTAGACGAGATCCGTTTATCTATTGCGACAGATATAGATCTCATTTTGTTATCCTTAGTAGCAACAATACATACGTGTTGGTTCCCTTTCTGTCACTAGGATCAAGCATCGTAAGATCGAACCCACTACAAAGCACTTCTTCCCATTGCAAGACAAATAGATCAAGTTGGCCAAACAAAACCGAAATATCGAAGAAGAAATACGAGGCTATAAGCAATCATGCATATAAGAGATCAAAGAAGACTCAAATAACTTTCATGGATAAAAACATAGATCTGATCATAAACTCAAAGTTCATCGAATCCCAACAAACACACCGCCAAAAGACTTACATCATATGGATCTACAGGAGACCATTGTATTGATAATCAAGAGAGAGAGAGAGAGAGAGAGAGAGGAAGCCATCTAGTTACTAACTACGGACCCATAGGTCTACAAAGAACTACTCACGCATCATAGGAGAGGCACCAATGGAAGTGGTGAACCCCTCCATGACGGTGTCTAGATTGGATCTTGGTGGTTCTCGACTCAGGCGATCGGATCAATATATCGTCGACTTTCAAGGGTTTCTCGAATATTTGGGTATTTATAGAGCAAAGAGGCAGTTCAGGGGCACCCGAGGTGGGCACAACCCCTGTATGCCGCTTAGCCTCCGGCGCTTCGTGGGTGTTGCCACCTCGAGCAGCCCTCAGTGCTTCTTGGCCCATTTGCTTTTTCTCGCCCAAAAATATCCTCCAGAGTTGTGTTGCATTTGACTGCTTGATATTGATTTCGCGATGTAAAAAACATGCGTAAAACAACAACCGCATCGGGCACTATGTCAATAGGTTAGTACGAAAAAATGATATAAAATGACTATAAAATGATTGTAAAACATCCAAGAATGATAATATAATAGCATGGAACAATAAGAAAATTATAGATACGTTGGAGATGTAGCAGGGTCCTGAAGAAATTTCCATGGTTGTTGAACCCCAAAGTGAGCTTATGTGTCGGTCATCAACACTCACTGTTTTGGCCGATTCTGGCCCGTTCGTGGACTATTACTCACTGTTTTGGGGTCCCGGAGTGATTTCCAAGATTAACGAACCACGTGGTGCATTTACGTGTTTGGCCATTGGCACTCGCGCTTTGTCGATTCTCGACCCATTTCGTGGACTATTACTCAAAGTTTTGGGCCCCGAAGCGTATTTCTATGGTTGTTGAACCTCAAGGTGCACTTACGTTTGGTCATCAACATTCCAGCTTTTTGCCGATTCTCGCCCATTTCTTGACTATTACTCGCCTTGGGTCCCGGTGATATCCACGATTGACTTAACACCGGATGCATTTATGTTTGTTATCAACACTCACAATTTTGGCCAATTGTGGTCCGCTTGCGCACTATTACTCAGCCGCTTTGGGGTCCCAGAGCAATTTCCACGATCGACAATCCCTGTGGTGCGCTTACGCGTTCGCCGTTAGCTCAAAGTTTTGGCCAATTCTGATCCGCTTTGTTGATTATTACTCACCATTTTGTGGTCCCGAGTGAGTTCCATGATTAACGAACCGCATGGTGCGTTTACATGTCGGTCATCAACACTCATGGTCTTGGCCGATTAAGGCCCGCTTCATGGACTATTACTCACTGCTTTGGGGTCTTCGAGTGATTTCACGATTAACTAACCATGGGTGCATTTACTAGTCGCTTATCAACACCCGCAGCTTTCAGCCGATTTTGGCCCGCTTTCGGACTATTACTCACCGCTTTGGGGTCTCGAGTATTTCCACGATAAACGAACCCTAGGCTACGCTTATGTGTCGATCGTCAACACTCGCGTTTTTGTCGATTCGACCTGGTTCGTGGATTATTACTCACCGTTTTGGGGCCCAAAGCGATTTCCATGGTTGTTGAACCCTAATGTGCGCTTACAAGTTGATCATCAACAATCATAGTTTTGGCCGATTTCGCCCGCTTTTGACTATTACTCGCTTTGGGGACCCGGAGTGATTTATGATTGAAGAACACCGGTGCGCTATGTGTCGGCCATCAACACTCACGCTTTTACGATTCCGCCCGCTTCATGGACTATTACTCATTGATTTGGGGTGCCTAAGCGATTTCCATGATTGACGAACCCAGGGGGTGCGTTTATGTGTCGTTCATCAATAACCCTAGGTTTGTCTGATTCTGGGCTCTTTCATGGACTATTAAACACCTTTTTGGGGTCCGAAAGGGATTTCCATGGTTGTCAAACCCCAAGGTGTGCTTACGTGTTGGTTGTCAAGACTCGCAGCTTTGGGCCGTTTCGCCCGCTTTTGACTATCACTCGCTTTTGGGGTCCCGGCATTTCACGATTGACGGACCCCGGGGTGCATTTACGTGTCGGCCATCAACACTCACAATTTTGGCCGATTGTGGTCCGTTTCGTGCAATATTGCTCAACATTTTGGCATCCCAGAGCGGTTTCCACAATTGATTTAACCCTGTGGTGCATTTACGTGTCCGCTATCGGCAACAAAGTTTTGGCCAATTTCACCCATTTCGTGGACTATTACTCACCGCTTTGGGGTCCCGGCAATTTCATAGTTGTTGAACCCCACGCGCGCTTACGGTTTGGCCATCAACACTCGTGATTTTCGCCGATTATGACCCGCTTGCGGACTATTACTCACCGCTTTGGGGTCCCAAAGCGATTTCCATGGTTGTTGAACCTCAAGGTGCACTTACGGTCGGTCATCAACATTCAAGTTTTTGCCAATTCGCCCATTTCTTGACTATTACTCGCTTTGGGGTCCCGGCGATTTCCAAGATTGACGAACACCGTGGTGCGCTTATGTCATCCATATCTTCATCGCTGCCGCTATCTTCATCCTTGTCGCGCGCTGGGAGGTCTGTCTCTTGCCGCCGCTTGGCCTTGCCGCGCGCCCTCCTCGCCGGACGCTTTTGCCGGATCCTCCAAGACCTTCTTGGGTCTTCTCCTTGTCGTGTCGCCAGATTCAGCCTTTTGTCGCCGACAAGCTGCTCGACCTTCTTGCAGCCTCGAGGTCATGGCCCTTGGTACGGTGGATCTTGCAAGATCGCTTGTCGGTGCCGCCCCGCTTGTCGGCGATCGCCATTAACGTTTGGCGCCACCTTCGCCGGACTGCTCAACGACTAGCACATCTTTGCCTTTCTTCTTCCCGTTATTCCGCCGCCGGTTTTTCTTTGCCGGGCAGCATCCTCGCCGCCGATCCTCCTACTCCTCAGATTCTCTCCGGGAGTTTCTCCTTCTCAAAGACGCGCACACTTGTCGGCCAGTGGCATATAGCTCATCGACGCCTTCGATCTTGCACATCGCCATCTCCTCCCGTGATCTCGCGGTTTCAAGACGCTCGATGGAACGCTACCGATGACCGCGCAGGTGGACATCCGGATGTTGTGCCGACACGGCCGATCTTCGAATGTACTTGCACGGACAGAGCCTGCAGTAGAAGAACAACGCGAAGAAGGGATATCCATTCGGAGCTCGTTCCGAAGCGGCGGCAGATAGTACCTTCGTGCACGGACGCGCTCGAGTCTCCGTCGACCAGAAGAGGTAGTAGTACTCCCTCAGCTCCTTCGCGGCGAGCTGGGGGGGGGGAAGGTTATTCGCTCCCTTCACTGCGCCGCGAGCCGCTGCACCTCGGTCGATTTCACGCCTTTCCCCTTGCCGGCTTTTGGAGCCATGGCAGAGGTGGTGGGGGAGATCGGCGGCGTTGGTGGTGCTGGTGGCGATGGGGGGCGGAGCGCTGCTCTCTTTCGGCTTTGGGAAGAAGGGGAGAGCGCGAAGTTTCGAGATTGGGATAGCAATCAAGCGAGGTGGACGAATCGCCTCGCTTCTCGCTATAAAGAGGGAGGAGGCGGACGCCCGCCTTTTCCGAATAAAGAAACCACCCACGATCTCTCCCACGACGCCGCATTAAACGCTGCGCTGCTAGGGGAGGGCGCGTGGATACGGAGTAAGATACGGCGAACCAGGCCGCAAGGCGTTCGCGTTCTGCTTTTGGGCTCGCCCAACAGCCGCCAGCACCGCGTGTGGCCTGTGTCCTGGGGCTCCTCGCCGTGTACTAGAGTAGGGGTACCCTAGTATCCTGAACTTGTGCACGGGCAACAGAGAGCACCCCGCCGCAAGGCTTGCCGGTGACCACCAAAGTCCTCCGTGGTTCCTTTGGAGCCATTCAAGAACAAAGTGTTCAAGCTAAGGAGATAAGACCCGCAAGAGGAGCTTGCCGAAGGCCAACCGAGGCATCTCAAGGAACTTGCCGCGACGCCGCCACGCTGCTCCCGCAAGGCCCGTGAGCGACAAGCTTCCGGACGCGACAAGACAACGATCAAGGCAAGGCGCTGTCAGCGCAAGCTACCACTCAGACTCCACGCCCAACAGATCCATCAACGTGTCGCCATGGACCTTTTCCAAAGCGCTGGCAAGAGGTCAGGCAGCCAGCCGTGCGAGGTGGCGTTTACGCCGACAAGATTGCCATCGTGGCAAGCGGTGGCGCTTCGACGGTCCCTTTCGACTGTTTGGGCGACGCAGACGGCATTTAATGACTTTGTCCCCGCCGTGGTTAGGTAGGATACATCGCATGTAGTTGTACCACCGCAACTCCTTTTCCATTTTTACCCTTGTTCACGCTACACTGTCGGTGACCCCTTGAGCATATAAAAGGAGGCCCATGCAATGTAGAGGGGGGGAAGGGTTCGCCGTAAAACACTCACGCCGGGTCTCAAGTTAGCAGCTAGTGTATATCAGAGCATTCAGCGCCCCGAGCAAGAACTCAATACAATCAGAGATGCAGCAGAGGAGTATTATCTCCGAGAGCTCCAACCTGGGTAAACCGCCATGTGCTTTCACCGACCGCTTTTTCAGGCGACTCCGCCGAACCGAAGGGGCTCGGTCCGCCGCCCCATAGGTGTCCGTGGATCCAGCTCTCCCACGACAAAGGCATAAAAGAAAAGTGAAAACTAAATGCAAAAGACGCCCAAGACTTGCACATAATGCATGAACGAAACGAATTCAAAACATACCGATACTTGTTGAAGAAAGAGGATGCTCTTCCGGGCATCCCCAAGCTTAGACGCTTGAGTCTCCTTGAATATTTACTTGGGGTGCCTCGCATCCCCAAGCTTGAGCTCTTGCCTCTTCCTTTTCCTCATATCGAGACATCCTCGATTAGACACTACATCCACATAAAACTTCAATGTAAAACCTGTAAGATCCGTTAGTATAATAAAGCAAATCACCACTCTAAGTACTGTTGAAAACCAATTCATATTTTGTTTTTCATTGTGTCTAATGTAATATAGCTTTTCCATGGCTTAATCCACTGATATAAATTGATAGATTCATCAAAGCAAGCAAACTATGCATCAAAAACAGAATCTGTCAAAAATAGAACAGTCTCAGAAATCTGAACATCCACCATACTTATGGTACCCCAAAATTCTACCAAAATTAGGAAAACAAACAAGTTGCATAGAAAGACAGTGCAAAAGGAATCAGAACCAATTTTGTTCCAGCTTAAAATGTAAAATCAAGACTACAGCCAAAGTTTCGCCCTGCACTGCATAAACCAACAAGCATTGTAAACATCCTAAAGGCAAACCTTGGCACATTATTTTTATAATACAATGGAATTGTACAAGGATAATTATTTTATTGAAATTTTCTGTAATTAAGATTCACAAAGTTCCTATGGGCATGAACAAAGTTCAAGGACGCCCCCACTTTCACAATGCTCGCTCTCTCACTTTCACTTCTTTTGAAAAGTTTTGGGTTCCCTTTATTTTTGTTGTTTTAAACTATATGAAAGCACTCAACAGAAATAAATGACTCTCTAAAACTTCCGGTTGTCTCCCGGCAGCACTTTCTTTAAAGCCATTAAGCTAGGCATATAGTGCTCAAGTAGTGAATCCACCCGATCCCAAGGTATATCAAAGCCAATTTTAATTAACAATGATTTGTAATTTAGCAAAGGAGCACAAAGTAACATAAATCATGTAATGACGAAGTCTAACTCTTCCTATGCATCGCATATCATAAAAGAACAATTCATGCACACATAGTAAAGGCCAATGCATAGTATAAACAGTTTTTGCAATTTTATCGTAGGGAAACATAGAGAGGTGGAGATATAGTTCCTCCTCATAATAATTGCAAGTAGGAGCAGCAAGCACATGCATATTATATTCATCAAAATCATCATGTGTAGTAGTAAAAGGCAACCCATCAATATAATCCTTAAAAGTGCAAGTCTCCGATATAGTGTAGTCGGGAGAATTCAAAAGATAATAGGGTTATCATGCGTAAGCAATAGCAACAATTTCATGTTTAACATAAGGAACTATAGCAAGTTCATCTCCAT
This sequence comes from Aegilops speltoides, assembly GCA_021437245.1. Lineage (NCBI taxonomy): Eukaryota > Viridiplantae > Streptophyta > Magnoliopsida > Poales > Poaceae > Aegilops > Aegilops speltoides. The sequence goes on along the minus strand of CM038144.1, from coordinate 471,112,379 downwards.
AAGCATAATTCATATTGGCATCTTGGCCACAAGCATAGCAAGCATCATCAAAAAGGGATATTTCAAGAGAATCAATGGGATCATAGCAATCATCCTTCGTAAGCACGAAGGGGAATTAAACAAAGGCATGAGTTGAAGAGTTACTCTCATTGGAAGGTGGGCACGGTGATCTATCCGCCTTCCTCCTTTTGTTCTTCGCTTCCTCGCCATCTTTTTCATCCAATCAGCTCACAGTTTCATCAATTTCTTCCATAGGCTCCTCGCAAAATATTAGTCTCTTCTTGGGCAGCGGGTAAGCCTCGATATATTGTTTAACATAGGCATTAGAAGCATAATTCTCATAACAATATTCAAGTATGCTAAATTTTTCAGAATTGTAAAGAGTAGCATCATACTTTTCAATCAAAGAGGCAATCTCATAAGCACCCTTAAAAGCAACAAATTCTTCAATTTGTTGAACATCATAGTAATTGTAAACACCCTTAGCATATGAAGATACGATTCCATTATCACTAAACTCACATTGGTAGGGAAGGTGTTTCTTAGGGTTTTCAGAGCAACATGTAAAATCATATAGATAACATAAATTCCAAGCATAGCATTGCAAATGTTGAATTTGATCCCATAATAGTTTCCCTTTTTCAGATATACGGTGTCGCACATAACAACCATGGTCATCTAAAGATTTGCCCTCAACTAAGCTAGTTGGGGTTTCAGCACGAGCACATAGGGATCAAAGATGATCCAAGTAAAAAAGCTTCAGTAGTGTGATATATTTTGAGTGGTTCTTCAACCATTGAGTAGTAGGTACAACTAATTTTTTGGTATTTTATGCTTCCTACCCATGACTAAAGATAGAAAACAACTAAGGACAACAAATAAAAATTACTTAGTGATAAAGAAAACAAGCACACATGAGAATATTCACCCCACGCTATGACTCCCCGGCAACGGCGCCAGAAAAAGGTCTTGATAACCCACAAGTGTAGGGGATCACAACAGTTTTCGATAAGTAAGAGTGTCGAACCCAACGAGGAGCTAAAGGTAGAATAAATATTCCCTCAAGTTCTATCGACCACCGATACAACTCTACGCACGCTTGACGTTCGCTTTACCTAGAACAAGTATGAAACTAGAAGTACTTTGTAGGTGTGATAGGATAGGTTTGCAAGATAATAAAGAACACGTAAATAAAAAGTAGGGACTGTTTAGATAAAGAAACAATAAAGTAAACATAGCGAGTGTGGAAAAGTGGTGGTAGGAGTTGTGAAATTGTCCCTAAGCAATTGACTATGTTACTAGACCGGTAATCACTATTGCAATTCTATTTGAGGGAGAGGCATAAGCTAACATACTTTATCTACTTGGATCATATGCACTTATGATTGGAACTCTAGCAAGCATCCGCAAATACTAAAGATTCATTAAGGTAAAACCCAACCATAGCATTAAAGTATCAAGTCCCCTTTATCCCATATGCAAACAACGTACTTACTTGGGTCTGTGCTTCTGTCACTCACGCCACCCACCATAAGAAAATCATAAACATATTGCAAACCCTACAACGGCAATCCCTCACGCTTGCGCGACACGGAGGGCACCATAGGACAGCACCAAGAATAAAATATTCAACTCAAACCAATCATAGCAATTCACCAATCACCAATAAGACAACGAAAATCTACTCGACATCATAGGATGGCAACACATCATTGGAAAATAATATGAAGCAAAAAGCACCATGTTCAAGTAGAGGGTACAGCTGGTCATGGGAGAGTGGACCACCGGATATAGATGGGGAAGGTGATGGAGATGTTGGTGAAGATGGCGGAGGTGTTGGTGAAGATCAGGTGATGATGATGGCTCCCTGGCATGCTCCGCGCCACGGAAGCAAGGGGGAGAGAGCCCCATTCTTCTTCTTCTTCCTTGACTTTCTCCCTAGATGGGAGAAGGGTTTCCTCCGTCCTTGGCTCCCATGGCGGGAGGGTGAGAGCCCCACGGAGATTGGATCTATCTCTGCTTTATGTTCTGCTCCGCCTGCTTCACTGCTTTGTATATATGGAGATCCGTGAATCTGATTGGCCTCAAACCTTGCCGTGATTTTTTCTGAATATTAGCTTTTTGTGGCAAAAGAAGAGCATCAACCGCCTTTACGGTGGGCTCATGAGGGTAGGGGCGCGCCCCGGCACGGGCATGGGCCCCTACCGTGACCACCTCGCACCGCCTCGTGGATTTTTCTTCCGAATTTTCCATATTTTCCAAAATAAGTCCGCTCTGTTTTTATCCTGTTTGACTCCGCTTGATATGGATATTCTCGCTAAACATAAAATATGCAATGCATGTGAACCGCACCGGCAATCGGATCAATAAGTTAGTCCCAAAATAATATAAAAGTTGCCAAAAGTATATGAAAGTGAATAATATTGGCATGGAGCAATCAAAAATTATAGATACGATGGAGACGTATCAGTCATCAACACTCACAGTTTTGGCCGGTTCTGGCCCATTTCATGGACTATCACTCACTGTTTTGGGGTCCGGGAGTGATTTCCACGATTAACGAACCCCGGAGTGCGTTTATGTGTCGATTGTCAACACTCGCGATTTTTGTCGATTCTGACCCGTGGACTATTACTCACTGTTTTGGGGTCCCAAAGCGATTTCCATGGTTGTTGATCCCCAAGGTGCGCTTACGTGTCGATCTTCAACAATCGCAGTTTTGGCCGATTATGGCCCGTTTCTTGGACTATTACTCACTTTTGGGGTCCCGGAGTGATTTTGCTACCTCTTGAGCACTGCGTTGGATTTCCCCGAAGAGGAGAGGATGATGCAGCAAAGTAGCATAAGTATTTCCTCATTTTTGGGAACCACAGTATCAATCCAAGAGGAGACCACGACAAGTCCGGCTGCATTTACATTAAAATGATAGCTCCTCGCAACCAACGCGATTAGGGGTTGTCAATCCCTTCACAAATACTTACGAGAGCTTAGATCCGATAGAGATGATAAATAATATTTTGGTATTTTGGTATATAGATGCAAAGTGAAAAGTAAAAGGCAAAGTAAAAACAAAGCAAGTAATAAAGTAATGGAGATTGATATGATAAGAATAGACCCGGGGGCCATAGGTTTCACTAGTGGCTTCTCTCAAGAGCATAGATAGTCTACGGTGGGTGAACAAATTACTGTGAGCAATTGATAGAATTGAGCATAATTATGAGTATATCTAGGTATGATCATGTATATAGGCATCACGTTCAAGACAAGTAGACCGAAACGATTCTGCATCTACTACTATTACTCCACTCATCGACCGCTATCCAGCATGCATCTAGAGTATTAAGTTAGAAACAGAGTAACGCCTTAAGCAAGATGAGATGATGTAGAGGGATAAATTCATGCAATATGATAAAAACCCCATCTTGTTATCCTCAATGGCAACAATACAATACGTGCCTTTGCTGCCCCTTCACATCGGGAAAGGACACCGCAAGATTGAACCCAAAGATAAGCACTTCTCCCATTGCAAGAACTACCAATCTAGTCACAAACCAAACGGATAATTCAAAGAGACTTGCAAAGATAACTCAATCATACATAAAATAATTCAGAGAAGATTCAAATATTATTCATAGATAAGCTGGATCATAAACCCACAATTCATCGGTCTCAACAAACACACCGCAAAAAGAAGATTACATCGAATAGATCTCCACGAGAGAGGGGGCGAACATTGTATTGAGATCCAAAAAGAGAGAAGAAGCCATCTAGCTACTAGCTATGGACCCGAAGGTCTGAAGTAAACTACTCACACATCATCCGAGGGGCTATGGTGTTGATGTAGAAGCCCTCCGTGGTGGATGCCTGAAAGTGCAACTATCCCTAGGTGGTTTTGGTAATTCATAACAACATATAGCTCATTGAGCTAATGCTATTCCAAGACTATTATTTTAGGAAAGCTCAATGAATGGCATGGCATGGATGATGAAAGTGGATCCCTCAAAATACTAAGGATAAAGGATTGGCTCAAGCTCAAAGGCTCAAGACTCTTCATTTTATATTTTAGTGATCCAAGATCACACTGAGTCTATAGGAAAAGCCAATACTATCAAGGAGGGATGATGTGTTGCTTAATGAGCCTCTTGCTTCATGTGCTTAGTGATATGCTCCAAAACCCTCAGCTACTTACTCACATCCACAAATGACCTAAACCCAAAGCCAAAATCGGTCACACCAATTCTTCCTATCCGGCGCCATCGATTCCAAAAGTCATAGCCACTGCCACAAACCCTAAGCAAATTGGTCTTACCGATAGGGATCTCGGTCTCACCGAGATGGGATTGTAATCTCTGCTTCCTTCAGAACGCTTCGGTCTAACCAAGTGAGCGATCGGTCCCACCGAGATTGCAATGTAAACTCTCTGCTTCCTTTTGTAACATTTCGTCTCACCGAAAAGAGCAAATCGTCCCACCGAAGTTTACTCCGACCAACTCTCCGAAAGCTTTTTACCAAATTGGTCTCACCGAAGTTTGTGTAATCGGTCTTACCGAGATTACGTTATGCCCTAACCCTAACCGAATCGGTCTCACGAGATGCATGTCATCCCAATCAAAATCACTAACGGTCACTAGGTTACTAAATTGGTCCGACCGAGTCTGTTGAATCGGTCCCACCGAGTTTGGTAAATTGTGTGTAACGGTTAGATTTTGTGTGGAGGCTATAAATACCCTCCACCTCCTCTTCATTCGTGGAGAGAGCCATCAGAACAAACCTACACTTCCAACTTACCATTTCTGAGAGAGAACCACCTACTCATGTGTTGAGACCAAGATATTCCATTCCACCATATGAATCTTGATCTCTAGCCTTCCCCAGTTGCTTTCCACTCAAATCTTCTTTCCACTAGATCCAAAACCTATGAGAGAGAGTTGAGTGTTGGGGAGACTATCATTTGAAGCACAAGAGCAAGGAGTTCATCATCAACGCACCATTTGTTACTTATTGGAGAGTGGTGTCTCCTAGATTGGCTAGGTGTCACTTGGGAGCCTCCGACAAGATTGTGGAGTTGAACCAAAGAGTTTGTAAGGGCAAGGAGATCGCTTACTCGTGAAGATCTATCGCTAGTGAGGCAAGTCCTTCGTGGGCGACGGCCATGGTGGGATAGACAAGGTTGCTTCTTCGTGGACCTTCGTGGGTGGAGCCTCCGTGGACTCGCTGCAACTGCTACTCCTTCGTGGGTTGAAGTCTCCATCAACGTGATGTACGATAGCACCACCTATCGGAACCACGCCAAAAACATCCGTGTCTCCAATTCCGTTTGAATCCTCCAAACCCTTCCCTTTACTTTCTTGCAAGTTGCATTCTTTAATTTTCGCTGCCTATATACTCTTTGCATGCTTGCTTGAATAGTGTGATGATTGCTTGACTTGTCCTAAAGTAGCTAAAATCTGCCAAACTCTAAAATTGGGAAAAGGTTAAGTTTTTAATTGGTCAAGTAGTCTAATCACCCCTCTAGACATACTTTAAGGTCCTACAAGTGGTATCGAGCTTTGGTCTCCATTTGCTTTGATCTCCATAGCTTTTGGTGGTCATGGCCTTGGTTTCACAACCTAGGAGAGTATGGCGCCTAGCGAGGGAAATTATCACCGAGAGGTCCTTACTTTGATGGTACTAATTTTGCTAGTTGGAAGCATAAGATGAAAATGCATATTTCTGACATAACCCCGCCTGCTTGGGCAATTATTTGTATTGGCTTGCAAGGTGAATTCTTTGATGGGAGAAACCGAACAAAGTGAAGCTAATGCGAAGAATTGAAGATGCTGCAATACAACGCCAAGCTTGTGATATCATCTTCAACGGATTGTGCCTCAAGAATTCAACAAAATCACCGCCTTGAGAATGCAAAGGAAATTTCGGATACTTTGATTGATATGCATGAAGGTACCGAATCCGGCAAGGAATCCAAGTTGATGTGCTCCAAAGTTAGCTTGACAAGTTCAAAATGAAGGATGGTGAAGGTGTCGCTGAAATGTACTCTAGGCTTGCTCTTATCACAAATGAGATTGCCGCTTAGGGAGTGAAGAGATGACCCACAAATTCATCATCAAGAAGATCCTAAGAGCATTGGATGGAAAGTATGATACCGCAGCACATTGATTCAAATGATGCCAAACTACAAAGATCTCAAACCAACGGAAGTCATTGGAAGAATTGTTGCTCATGAGATGTCACTCAAGGATAAGGAGGAACTTCACAACAAGTCAAGTGGTGCTTAAAGCCTCAAGTGAAGCCCCACATCATCAAGTGAGAAACAAACCTTCAATGAAGAATTGAGCTTAATGGTGAAGAACTTCAACAAATTCTACAAGAGTAGAAGCAAAGAAAGAAGCTCCAAGTCAAGGTCTTACAATGACAAAAGATCTTCTAGTCGAGAGCGAATTGCTACAATTGTGGGAGACCCAGACACTATTCCAATGAGTGTACGGCACCCTACAAAAGAAGAGAAGATTCTCCAAGAAGAAGAAGCAAAAGAGAAGAATCACCACCAAGAGAGAGGAGGAGTAGAGATGATCGTTATGAACGAAGACCTCACGGAGAAGCAAGGATTCAAAAGGAAGGACAAGTCATCAAGAAGCTACACAAAACAAAGACATCAAGCTCATGTTGGTGAATGGGTATCCGCCCGACTCCACAATCACTCCGAGAGAAGCTATCACTCCGACCAATATACTCAAGATGAAGGTGTTGCCGGTATAGCACTTGTGTCAACCAACTCCTACGACATATTTGATTCACCAAATGAAGGAATTGAAGATGCTTCATGGCCAAAGGTCCAAAGGTAACACATCCTGAGTATGTTGATTTCAATAGTGATGAAGATGACTTGCTTGTGGATGATGATTTACTTGTTGACAACTCTAGTGATGAATACTATGATGAAACGTCAATTAATCATGCTAATCAAGATAAAACAAATGACAATGATAAGGAGAAGATTGAGCTTCTAACTAAAGAACTAAACACTCTTAAGTTGGCTCATGAAACTATCTTCGAAGATCATCGAGAACTTTTAAGGGCTGATGAGAAGTTATGCTTTGAAAAGCTCAATCTTGAGAAAGAGCATGAGTTCTTAAAGGCAATCAATGATGATCTCCGTAAGAAAAGTTCTTCTTACATTGCCAAGCGTTTACTCTTATCTACTTACATGCCTCAAGTCAAGTCTAGTAACAAGTACAAGAAAGATACTTCCGCTAGTAGTAACAATAATAATGTCAAATCCAATATTGTTGCTTCTAGTAGTTCTCTTGATTCCACTAATGATTCTCTTAGCCAAGTTACACTTGAGCAAGAAAATAGCTTATTGAAGGGAATTATAGAGAAAGGTGTTTACAAGAGCCTTGACAGGAGTAAGCAATTCGAGGAAATTGTACGCAAGCAAGGAAGGCACCGGAAGAATAAAGGTGTTGGTTTTGAACGAAAGTTAAATGCCAAAGGAGTTGAGTGGGAAGAAGATCAATACCCCAAGATGAAGTTTGTTCCTCAACAAGAGAAGTATGATCCTACTTCCTTCAAGGGAACACAAGCTCAAGATGATCTTCCACCACAAGACCACAAGAACAAAGGCAAGGACAAGCTTCAAGAAGAGATTGATGCATTTGAAGAAGCACCTAAAGCCTCATTCAAGTGGGTTCCTAAGACTACGCCAAGTTCTACTTCATAAAGTACAACTATAACTCCAAGGATTCCCATCAAGATGATGTGGATCCCAAGAAGAAGAACTAGAGAGTTCTTGAGGGTGACTCGCCAACATTCTTCACTCATATCATTATGGCAAGAACAAGTGCAATCAACTTCCACATCTTGCACTAGTTCAAGGAGTCACAAACCCTCATGTTGGCAAGGCAAGGGACAAGATAACCTAATGATTTCATGGACATCATCTTGTGTGTGCATCACTCTATGTCTATGGATATTCTTGTTTGTTCCTTGTGGGACTAACCCATGTAGGTAAGTTGAAAGTGCTACTCACTCCAAAGGATTGCTCCAAATGATCTACATCAACATTGAGCATCCACATCTTCAACACCTACATGAAGTCATCATCGACAAAACCCAAGGTTAGTTCATCCTCTAAGGGGGATCTCACATCTAGGGGAGCTTAACTCTAAGAATTGAGTCAAAGCAACTCTAATGGTGTGAACATATCAATGCATTATGTAAAAGTGGTAACCCCACTTGAGCTTAAACGATGAGTATGACCTATGATCAAATGTTCTCATTTGACTCCTAAGTCAATATACTCATATATAGATGACCTAGTCATCGCCAATTGTTTGATAGATGCTAGAATTGGTTGTGCATGCTTTGCCACATATTTCATTTGCCATCTTATTGTGTGAACATGTTGGTGCATATTTTACTCATTAAAGGACATCTACTTGTTGTTTTGATTGTTTGGTCTCTTTTCTTTTTGCCAAGTGGATGGACAAGAATGCCTAAGAACCTTCTCTAGCTATCTATGTTTTTCTCATCTCAAACTCTATTCATGCTACATCACAAAATTTGATCAAGTCAGATTCGAACCACTCTGTGTGAGGAGCACTCAGAGTCCCCGATTCGTCATAGACTTAAACTTCCAAAACCTCTTTGTGACTCTTGGTCTGACCGATTCCTACATTTCGGTCCTACCGAGATCATTAAGTTGATCAGATTTTTCAATCTTGGTGCAACCGATTTGAACTTTTCGTCACATCGAGTTGCAGAACTATATACAGCTATATCTCTTGTCACCGAGTTGTTCCACTCGGTCACACCGATGTGGTCGGGCTATATATAGTCACGGCAAATTTTTGAAATTCTCCAACCCCTTTCACCCCAAGCAATAGCTCGCCTCGCCATCAAGGTCTCCGGATCGCCTCGCCGCCACCGCCCAAGAGCTGGTCTCCGCCAATGGATTTCGCCTCTGCTGCCAGCCAGAAGCAGTTCATCACCAAGCTAGGTATGGACTCGATCTTTGTGCTATCCTCGTCCGATTCCTAGCACATTGTGTTCTTATTGAATCTTGCCACGATTGAAACACTCCTATCTAGCCAAAGTAGTCAGAGATTAGATGAGATTCAAAATTTTAGGTTTGGTTTCACCAAACCATCTCGCACTCCACCGAGTTGAAAAACTCGGTCTCACCGATTTGGCTTATGCCATTGCACAAGTAACTCTCGGTCCGAACGAGAATTGCTAATCGGTATGACCGATTTTAGGATTCTATGAAACCCTAGCAGCCTCGGTGTTATTGAATCGTGACTGTCCAACCGAGATCACCAGCTTAGGTTCCAAAACTACTCCTGATCACCGAGTTTGAAAATCGTTGATCCAAATGCTTTCAGGGAAAATTAAAACTGAATTTTGAATCATTCTTTGCAAAAATCTCAGATTTTGTGATGCTCATCCATTCTATCTCATCTATAACTCTTCACAGGTCAGCAACAAGTGTTTGCAAAGATGTCGCACTGAGTGACAGCCAGAACAGGTCAGAAGAGCAAATTGACATGAGCAAGGGCACTAGTCCCTCAAGCTCTACATATGAAGGGAGCAGAAGCACTCCTAGCAACCTGCCTAAGGATGCTACCAGGCAAAGGAGGAAGAGAACTTCAGACTCAGAGGATGAGGACTATAAAGCTGAAGAAGATGAGGCTACTTCCAAGGAAGTAGTGCTCAAGAAGGAATATGGCTCTGCACATAGCATAAAGCCTGGACTAAAAAAGAAAGTTCCTGCCAAGAGGACACCAATGCCCAAGGCCAGAAGGTCCACTCAAGTGCCAGAGCAGACTGAACCCAAAGAGGCACCTGCAAAGAAAGTCACAATTTCCAAATCTCAGAAAGTTCCCACTGGAGAGACAATGAAGTTTACAATTGAATCAGAGGATGAAGGTGCTCAGGACAAGAAGAAGAAGAGAGCAAGAACCACAACTGCCTAGGTTCTTGGAAAGCCCTCCATGAGAAGAGATTCTGAAGAGGAAGAAGAGGTTGCTGCACCAGCACCTAAGGCACCCAAGCTTATGGGTGATGCAATAAGGTCAGGGGCTGAACCATCTAAGCCCAAGGAAGCACCCAAAGATGCCTCCAAGGCCAAGAAAATACCAAAGAGGAATACTAGGAGTATTCCAGCTGCTGAGAAGAACAAGGCCCCAAAGGCAAATGTTGTCAAGAAGAAGATGAAGAAGGACAGGTCCTAAGGAAGCTCAAGCCCAAGATACTGACCACAATGATGCCCATCCCTGTGGCCGAGGACATGAGGATCGTGAAGGACCTGTGGTTGAGGCTATGGAGGATGGAAGATCCATATGCTTCAAGGAGAAGGACTGCTGTTGATTATGTGTTCCATACAAAGGAACAACAGACTTCTATGAGACAATTCTGGATAAGAAGCCCATAGTTTGTGACATGAGGTGGGTCGACTGGACCTACATCAAGGACAATGAAGAGCACTATCCTGGAGTGCAAGAAAGCTTTTGTCGGTGTACTAAAGTAGGGGGTACCTTAGTACCCCGAACTTGTGCACGGGCAATCGCAGCACCCCGCGGCAAGGCTTGCCGGACGCCCGGCAAGGCTCCCCACCATTCTTTATTACTGCCATTCAAGAACAAAGTACTAGCCAAGAACATGAAAGCCCAGGCAAGAGGAGCTTGCCGGGAAGGCCAACCAAGGCTCACCAGAAGACTTGCCCGGGCGCCTCAAGCATGCCCCTAAGGTTGTCTCGGACGGCCGGCAAGCTTGCCGCAAGACAACAAGAGAAGGGTCATGCAAGGCACTTGCTGCAAGGCTGCCACCCACACTCCAGCGCACCCAAAGGGCGTGTCGTCACAAGGCCATCCCAAGGGCACGAGGCGGGCAAGACGCATCCATGCGGAGCGAGGTGGCAAACGGAGTCGACAGAGGCGCCATCGTGGCAACAGTGGCTCACTTAACGGTCACCTCCCGACTGCTAGCGACGGACGGCATTTATCGCCCTTGTCCCCTACCGCCGAGTTAGGTAGGGCAATCATAAGACCGCTGTACCAACCTCGCTTTTACCTTTCTACCCCTCTTCCTACGCCGCCACCTGTGGGTACCCCTTAGGACTATAAAAGGGAGGCCCATGCATACAGAAGGGGTCTGCTGGGTCTGCCCGGTGCGGTTCGGTTCGGCTGGGTTCGGTTCGTTGTTCGGTTCGTGCGGTTCGGTTCGGTTCATTCGAGACCCACAAAGACTACTCATACACTCGCACGCCGAGCAAGATCAAATAACAAACACAAAGCAGCAAGAGAGGGTGTTATCTCCCGAGAGCCCCTGCTTGGTAAAGATCGCCTGCCTCCTCAAGGCCGACTCGATCTGCTCACAAGACGATCCCCGCCTCCCTTGCCGAACTGTAAGGGGCCCCTAATGCCCCATAGGTGCTCGAGGCCACGAGATTCGCCCGACATCTTTGGCACGCCGTAGGGGCGCCGAGGTCGTGAGCATCCGATCCGTCTCCACCACGCCACATCAACGCTATCGCCAACATGCCACCGAAGAAGAAGCTTCGAGGTGGCCGCCCGCTTACATCGAGCCTCGCCACCACCGCCAGAGCAAACGGGCGGTGGAGTGGACGCCTGGCGGAGGAGCGGGCGCCGCCGTGGGTCTCGTGGTCGCCACTAGATCCAAAACAAGGCCCCGCAAGCGCCGGGCGCATCGAGCAGACGCCGCACCCTCCCAGAGGTGCAAGGTCAATAACGCCCGTGCTCCTAGCACCGCGTGCTCGCTGGAACAAGGCTAACCTGGTGGGTCGCGGACGCCGAGGTCAGCATGCACGCCAAGATGTCGGGCGCTGAAGCGAGATACGGCCGCCCAGACGGGTGTGGTACTCCCAATCCGCTGGGAGTCCAAGCACATCCCGCTTTTCGCGCTGCTCATCACCCCGCCACCTAAGATAGCAGAGAAGCGCCGCCCGAGCCCACTGCTTAGACTACCTCCGCGCCGCACAAGATCGACGATCGAGGATGACCATTTACAGCCTCATCGGCTTCGCTTAACGGCGATAAACCCCGCGCATCGAAGCTGCCGAGGTTCTCGGCAGGCGCCAGCGCAAGCTAACGCCGATAAGACCGCTGGGCGCCACTCTTCTGCACTCCAGCCTCAAGGCTAAGATCGCCAGCCGCCGGACCAACCCCGACGGCGATTCCACCACGCCGTTTGACCCGCGAAGCTCGCCGCGATCAACGCCACGCCCTCCAAGAACGGTAACACGAAGACGCCAGATTCAGATCGAAGCGCCGAGAGAAGCGCGACGTTAATCTGACCAGCGCCATTGGGCTCATTGCCGACGCCAAGACGCACCGGAGAACCAGCGATTTGTCAGACGCTGCAGGTCGCTTCGCGCTCACCCGCGAAGGCAAGCAAGTCCAAAGGGCCCAAAACCAAGAACTTGCAAGACGTGTCCGAGAAGTATGATGGCAGGATACACCTGTCGGAGTTCTCAAAGATTCACACCATCGCGTGTAGGCTGCCGGAGGGCGCGACGAGAAGATCCTCGCCAACTACTTCCCATCGGGTACTCAAGCCCAACGCCGATCTTGGCTCATGCACTTGCCGGACGGCTCCATCTCTTCGTGGGCGGACCTGTGTCACCAGCTTGTCGGCGCTTTCACGGGTGGCCACAAACCTCATGGCTGTGGAGAGTGACCTCCACTTGCTCGCCCGTAGGGAGGGGAGCCCCTCGCAAGTACATACAAAGATTCAGCCAGTGCAGCGAACATCCTGTGACGCTCCACCGGGCCGCGTTATCGCTGCTTCATCGTAACGCACGTAACCGCAGGATGAGGGAGGAGATGGCGATGTGCAAGATCGAGATGTCAGCCGAAGCTTTACGCCCGCCGACAAGTGTGCACGGGCCGAGGAGGGGAGGAAAATCCCGGAGAGGTTGCCGGAGCGTATGATCTCGACAAGGAGGATGCCGCCTTGCAAGGAAGAACCGGAGGCGAACAATAGGAAGAGGAAAGCTAAGGATGTGCTAGCTGCTGAGCATTCCAAGAACGGAGGCGGCTCCAACAAGGCCAAGACCGACGACCAAGTAGGCAGTAGCAGCCGCCGACAAGCAGGATGGCTCCGCAAGCGTATTGCAAGATCCACCGCACTAAAGGCCATGATCTCCAAACCTGCAACAAAGTAGAGCAGATGGCGGAGCTGCAAAAAGATGAGTATGAGCGCCGCGATAAGGAGAGAGCCCAGGAGGTGGCGGAGGATCCGCAAGAAGCTTCCCGCCCGGGAGGGCCTCTGCAAGAAGGCTAAGCCGCTGCAAGGAGACAGCCTCCCGCCGCCGCGATAAGGACGAAGATGAAGATGAGGATGAAGAGATGGAGGAAGATGAGGCTGATGATCAAGAGTTTCGTATATGACAGAAGTGTCAGGCATCGACGGGGCGCCTCGCACACCTCGCACCGCCAACTCAAACAAAGGTGCGAGAAGTGAATGCAATGGAGTCAGTCTGCCGAGGCACGCAGCTCTCAAATGGTCCAAGACGCCCATCGCCTTCGACGTTGAGGATTCACCCTCGACCGTGATCATCGCGGTCGGGTGCTTGCCGATGTTGGTCTCACTCAACAATCCGCAACCTCAAGGTCACGAAGATGTTGGCTGACGGCGGGCCGCCGAACTTGATTTCCTCCGAAGGCTCAAGAAGCTCCAGATCCCCGACAACGAGCTCAAGAAACCGGTGCCTTTCAAGGAATAAACCGAAGGAGCAAGTCAAGGGGAAGATCACATTGCCGCTGACGCTCGAAGCGAACTGAACTTCAGGATCGAGAGGATCACGCTCGACGTGGCTGATATTCCATTACCCTACAACGGATACTCGCCGACCAAGACTCGCTAAGTTCATGGCGGCTCTCACTACGCATACAATGTGCTCAAGATGCCCAGCCCGATGAGTGTTATCTCCGCCCAAGGCGACAAGAAGGATGCACTCATCTGCGCCGACAAGATCTACCGGAAGCAGAGCCGCAGCAGAGCGCGAGCCACTTGTCACTGAAGCTCCCCGGGAAGAAGAAGACCAAGTCCGCAAGGATAGCTCGATGCCTACTCCGCAAGCGCACTCGTCCGCAAGGATAGCTTTGATGCCTACTCCGCAAGCGCATTCTCCCGGAGTGCTGCGCCGCCGAGGACGCACCATCGAGCTCCACCGCAAGTGCGAGAAGGCAAAGGCAGACCAACCAAAGACTAAGCCCGCAAGAACGGCTCTAGCGCCACTCCGCAAGCCCGCCCCGGAGTACTACGCTGCTGCCGAGGACGCGCCATCGAAGCTCGCCGCCGATGAGGCAAAGAAAGCTGTCGAACTTCAAACTTTTGAGATTGTGCTTCCTAGAAGTCCACACTTTGTATGAAGAACCCGAGCGCAGAGGGGTCGAATCGCCGTTAGGTTGCGCCGCCGATCCGCTTCGAGTCCGCCGACGGTAAGAGCGCACCGCAACCAGCCCAACGAAGTTCTTCTCCGCCGAGGCAACACCGCCAATGGTTGCCGATGCCTCGCGCCAAGAAGTGTGTTTGCGCCGAAGGGTTCCCCGAAAGCGTGAGGAAGAAAACATACAAGGGGGTGGCGGAAATCAGGGAAGAAGCACGACCCCGTCGGGTTGCTGAAGACGGAAAAGCTAAGTCACCCGAGCTTTTGTACAGAGCACTTTTTAGTCCTATAGCCTTGTGTTATGCCCCTCGAGCGTTTATCCTTTGTACGAAAACTCAGGCGCAGAGGAACCGACTGGGTTGTTGCGCCCTTGCTTTGTTTCCAGTCCGCCAACAATACAAGTGCGCCGTGAATCGCCCGAGAAGGTTTCTTGCCGGATACAACACCGCCAGCGGGCTGCCGATGTCTCGCGACTCAAGAAGTGTGTTAGCGCCGCAAGTTCCCTAGAAGCGAGGGGTTAAAACGACGAGGGATACAACGGGCAGTAGGGCGAATATAGCAAGCCTTGCCGTGGGGCTTACCTTCGATGAGAAACTTGTGCGCTGAGGAACTAACTCGCGCTGAGTTAAGGCCCTGATTTGTTTCCGAGTCCGCCGACAATCTCAAGGCGCCAGAATCGCCCGAGAAGGTTTCTTGCCGAGACAACACCGCCAGCGGCTGCTGATGTTCCGTGACTCAGCAAGTGTGTTAGCACCAGCAAGTTCCCTAGAAGCGAGAGTGTAAACATACGGCGGGCAAAGCATGGCATCGCTGCAGTAGTCGCACTAAAAAAACCATAACAACGTAGCTTATTACAAAGACTGTCTCATTTATTTTTTGTGACTACAATCACAGCCGACAAGAAGAAGCTAGAGGGGCGCCAAGCACGGGCCCCGACAAGACAGCTTCACTGGGGGCTGCAAGTGCCAAAGTTCCTTCGTGGAGGGGTCAGGCCCCTGAGGCCGCAGCTGCCGCGTGGCGGGACAAAGAAGGCGACCAAAGACTGGCCTTGCCGAGGCCAGAGTTGCCGGAGGCTGCGAAGGCCAAGGTTCCTCCCCGGCAAGCTAAGGTCGCCGAGGGGCTACGGAGTTAGATAAGTTTTTTATCCTCGTCATGCATCCTCTTGTGGACCGGGAAGGCAGGGCCGCTGGCCCTGAACGAAAGTGTGCTTTGTAAAAGAAGCTCAGGCGCTGAGGAGCCGAAGTCAAGAGCCACGCTATGCCTTGATTTGTTTCCGAGTCCGCCAACAACACAAGCCGCCTGAATCGGCCCGGCAAGGTTTTTGCCGAAGCAACACCGCCAATGGCTGCCGACGCCCCTGACTCAAAGAAGTGTGTTCGCCCGCAAGTCCCCTAGAAGCGAGGGTGGGAATATACAAAGCACAAGATCAAGTAAAGGACTTAGTCCGCCAGCTGCCTCTCTTTTCATTAAAAACATCCCGCTTAGTACAAGTCCATAAGAGGATGAAAAACATCATAGAGAGGATTACAGATTTTAAATGCAGCTAAGGCCCAAGGCTTACAAATTAAAAGATAAGATGCTCAGTAATCCCCTCCTGCTTTCTCTGCTCAGAGGTAGGTCAAGGAGGCCCCAAGAAGAGAAGCTTGCCGGGAGGGCAAAGGGCGCTTAGGAGAGCTACGGGCGCCAGAAGACACCAAGAGAACTTCCCGGGCCGCCAGAGCTTGGCGGAGATGGAGGCGCCGAGGCGTAACTTGAAGACGGGCGGCGGACGTCAAGACGCCGACGAGGGCTCTCGCCAGATTCGACTTGACGGCCTTGCCGCCACCCCTCTTCCTTCTTCCGCAGCCTCCCTACGCCAGCCGCCCAAGGAGACGGCCCCGGAGTTCAAGGCCGCGATCCGGATGATGGGGTCGCTGTGGCGCGCAAGGCAGCGATCGATGCCTAGTCGGACCCGCCATCTCGCCGCCGCCGCCTGCCGCCCTCCTCGTCACTCTCGCCGAGGAGAGACCTTTCTATCGGAGGAGCTGTCCACACAAGATCTCGCCCGGTGCCGGAGTCTCAAGACCTTGACGGCGAAGGTCGCCTCCATTAACTTAAAATGGAGGGTAATCCCGCCGCAAGCTGTGGATGCGGCGAACGCCTTCCACCCTGGCCGGCATATCACGCCGGGCTGGGGATACGACACTCACTCGAAAGTGCCGCTGATCCCGCAGCCCTCATGCGCAACTCCAACATCTCGGCGGATGCGGCTCCATCGCGCCGCGAACGGGCCGGCAGCCGAGGCGGCGACGAGGTGCTCGGCGAGCTTGATGAAGAACTCCTGTGGATCGCCTCCGTGTGGACCGCCGAGGAAAGGAGCCGCCGCGGAGACGGGAGGCGACGCCTCGCCGCCTCCCCGAGCGCCGACCACGCCCTCGACTCCGTTCACAAGTCAGGCCCTCCCTCTCCCCCTCGTGGCCGGCTCCACCACCACAAAGGGATAGGAGAGCGCTGCCTCAAGGAGACCTCGCGCCATCGCTGAAGGACCAGGGTTCCCTCCTCCATGGCGATGGAAGGAGGAGAAGGAAGTTGAAGACGAAGGAGAAGAGGAAGTGCGAGACTATTTGTGCTCCCTTCCGCCCCTTTTAAAGAGCGAGGTGGGGCTCAGCCGCCTGGCCAGCCAATCAGGGAGCGAGGAGGGCAGAGGAGCGGGCCGACTTGTTGCCGTCGCCTGCGGACGGCTCGGTTCTCCCACCTTCGCCGCCCACGCACCCCCACGCATGGGAGCCGCGGGCGAAAAAAGCGGAGCCGAGCGACGAGTGAAATGACCTCGCCTCGCACCATGATCACGGGGTGGATGCCTTAAAGACCGCAGAACGCCACCCACGCCTCCCACGACGCCGCAATCGACGCTGCGGCTGCTATGGGGAGCGCGTGGACATGGAGCCCGCTGCTGTGTGGACCTGTGCCGCTGCGTTCGCAGACGCTTTTGGGCCTCGCCCAACAACGCCGCACCGTATGGCCCAGCCCGGGCTCCTGCCGGTGTATTAAAGTAGGGGGTACCTTAGTACCTCGAACTTGTGCACGGCAACAGAAGACTCACGGGTAAGGCTTGCCGGACGCCCGCAAGGCTCCCCACCATTCTTTATTACTGCCATTCAAGAACAAAGTACTAGCTAAGAACACGAAAGCCCCAAGCAAGAGGAGCTTGCCGGAAGGCCAACCAAGGCTCACCATAAGACTTGCCGCGGGCGCTTCGCGCCGGCAAGAGTTCGACGGCCGCAAGCTTGCCGGCACAACAAGAGAAGGGTCGCTGCAAGGCACTTGCCGCGCAAGGTTGCCACCCACACTCCAGCAGCACCCAAAGGGCGGTCGTCACAAGGCAATCCCAAGGGCACGGGCGGGCAGACGATCCATGCGGAGCGAGGTGGCAAACGGAGTCGACAAAGGCGCCATCGCGGGCAACCGTGGCTCACTTAACGGTCACTCCTCCCAGACTGTTAGCGACCGGACGGGCATTTAATGCCCTTGTCCCCGCCGCCGAGTTAGGTAGGGGCATGTTGGGGAACGAGTAATTTCAAAATTTCCCACGCACACGCAAGATCATGGTGATGCATAGCAACGAGAGGGGAGAGTGTTGTCTACGCACTCAGAACCGGGGAAGCGATCACAACGTAGAGGAAGTAGTCGACGCTCTCCTCGCGATCCAACCGATCCCAGCGCCAAGCATTCGCACCTCCGAAGTTCTTGACACACGACAGCTCTCGCGACGCCTCGGCTCCGATCCAGCAAAGCTCCGGAGAGAGTTCCACAAGACGACGCGCAGGACGATCTTGATGTTCTATCGACGCAGGCTTCGCCTAAGCACCGCTATGATATTACCGAGGTGGAATATGGTGGAGGGGGCACCGACACTGCTAAGGAACGATCTCAAGGATCAACTTGTGTGTTCATGGGTGCCCCTGCCCCGTGATATAAAGGAGGAGGGAGGAGGAGGCCGCCTAGGGAGGAGGCGCGCCATAGGGGAGTCCTACTCCCACCGGGAGTAGGATTCCCTTCCTAGTCCAACTAGGATCCTTCCATGTATTAGGAGTAGGAGACTAGGAAGGGAAGAGAGAAGGAAGGAAGGAGGGTGCGCCCTCCCCAGCCCACCCGGACTAGGGCAGCAGGCGCTGCCTGCCCTAGGCAGCCCCTCTTCCTGCAGGCCCAATAAGGCCCAATACTTCTCCCGACGAATTCCTGTAACTCTCCCAGATCTCAAAATACCCAATCACTGAACCTTCCAACTCCGAATATAGTCGCCCAATATATCGATCTTTACGCTCGCCATTTCGAGATTCCTCGTCATGTCCCCGATCTCATCCGGACTAACTCCTTCGTACATCAAAACTCATAAACTCATAATATAACCGCCATCGAAACCTTGCTGCATGGATCTTACGGTTCGAGAACAATGTAGACATGACCGAGACACGCCTCCGATCAATAACCAATAGCGGACTTGATGCCCATATTGGCTCCTACATATTCTACGAAGATCTTTATCGGTCGACCGCATAACAACATACGCTTGTTCCTTTGTCATCGGTATAGTTACTTGCCCGAGATTCGATCGCCGGTATCCAATACCTAGTTCAATCTCGCTATCGCAAGTCTCTTTACTCGCTCCGTAATACATCATCTCGCAACTAACTCATTAGTTGTAATGCTTGCAAGGCTTAAGTGATGTGCATTACCGAGAGGGCCCAAGGATACCTCTCCGATAATCGGAGTGACAAATCCTAATCTCAAATACGCCTAACCCAACATTTGCCTTTTGAGACACCTGTAGTACTCCTTTATAATCACCCGCTTAGGTTGTGACATTTGGTAGTACCCAAAGTGTTCCTCCGCAAACGGGAGTTGCATAATCTCATAGTCATAGGAACATGTATAAGTCATGAAGAAAGCAATAGCAACATACTAAACGATCGTGGTGCTAAGCTAACGGAATGGGTCATGTCAATCGATCATTCAACTAATGATGTGACCTTGTTAATCAAATAACAACTCCTTGTTCATGGTTAGGAAACATAACCGCCTTTGATTAACAAGCTAGTCAAGTAGAGGCATACTAGTGACACTGCTTGTCTATGTATTCACACATGTATTATGTTTCCGATTAATACAATTCTAGCATGAATAATAAACATTTATCATGATATAAGGAAATAAATAATAACTTTATTATTGCCTCTAGGGCATATTTCCTTCAGGCAATCAACACACGTTGTACCAACTCTGCTTACCTTTCTACCCCTCTTCCCACGCTGCCACCTGTGGTACCCCCTTCGACTATAAAAGGGAGGCCCATGCACATAAAAGGGGTTCTGGTCTGGTTCGTGCGGTTCGGTTCGGTTGGGTTCGGTGCGGTTCGTTCGTGCGGTTCGTTCGGTTCATTCGAGACCCATAGCACCACCATACGCCGCACGCCGAGCAAGATCAAATAACAAACACAAAGCAGCAGAGGGTGTTATCTCCGAGAGCCCCGAAGCTGGGTAAAGATCGCCTGCCTCACAAGGCCGACCTCGATCCGCTCACAAGACGATCCCCGCCTCCCTGCCAAACCGTAAGAGTACTAAGGTGTGATCATGTTTTGCTTGTGAGAGAATCTTAGTCAACGGGTCTTCCACATTCAGATCCGCTATGTATTTTGCAATTTTCTATGTCTACAATGCTCGCATGGAGCTACTCTAGCTAATTGCTCCCACTTTCAATATGTATCTAGATCGAGACTTAGAGTCATCCAGATTGGTGTCAAAACTTGCATCGACGTAACCCTTTACTTACCTAACCTTTTTCACCTCCACAATCGAGAAACATATCCTTATTCCACTAAGGATAATTTTGACCAATGTCCAAGGATCTACTCCTAGATCACTATTGTACCCCTTGCCAAACTCAAAGGTAGGGTATACAATAGATCTGGTACACAAAGATGGCATACTTTATAGAACCTATGGCCAAGGCATAGGGAATGACTTTTCATTCTCTTTCTATCTTCCGCCGTGGTCGGGTTTTGAGTCTTACTCAATTTCACACCTTTTAACACGACAAGAACTCTTTCTTTGACTTTTCCATTTTGAACTACTTCAAAATCTTGTCAAGGTATGTACTCATTGAAAAACTTATCAAGCCGCCTTGATCTATCTCTATAGATATTGATGCTCAATATGTAAGCAGCTTCACCGAGGTCTTTCTTTGAAAAAACTCCTTTCAAACACTCCTTTATGCTTTGCAGAATAGTTCTACATTATTTCCGATCTACAATATGTCATTCACATATACTTATCGAAATGATGTAGTGCTCCCACTCACTTTCTAGTAAATACAGTGCTTCACCGCAAGTCTCAGATAAACTATATGCTTTGATCAACTTATCAAAGCGATATTCCAACTCCGAGATGCTTGCACCAGTCCATAGATGCACATTTTGTTAACACCTTTAGGATCGATAAAACCTCTTGGTTGCATCACATACAACTCTTCTTTAAAAACTCCATCAAGGAATGTAGTTTTGTTTATCCATTTGCCGATTTCATAAAATGCGCAATTGCTAACATGATTCGACAGACTTTTAAGCATCGACACGAGTAAGAAAATCTCATCGTACTCAACACCTTGAACTTTGTCAAAACCTTTTTCGACAAGTCTAGCTTTGTAGATAGTAACACTACTATCAACGTCCGCCTTCCTCTTGAAGATCCATTTATTCTAATGACTCACCGATCATCGGGCAAGTCAATCAAAGTCTACACTTTGTTCTCATACATGGATCATATCTCGATTTCATGGCCTCAAGCCATTTCGTGAATCTGGGCTCATCATCGCTTCCTCATAGTTCGAGGTTCATCATGGTCTAGTAACATGACTTCCGTAACAGGATTGCCATACCACTGTGCGGATCTCACTGGTTTACTCATTTAGATTCGTAGTAACTTGATCTCAAGTTACATGATCATCATCATTAGCTTCTCACTAATTGGTGTAGTAGTCACAGAACAGATTTCGTGATGAACTACTTTCCAATAAGGGAGAAGGTACAATTACCTCAGAAGTTCTACTTTCCTCACACTCACTTCTTTCGAGAGAAACTCCTTCTAGAAAGGATCCATTTATTAGCAACTAATGTTTTGCCTTCGGATCTGTGATAGAAGGTGTACCCAACAATTTCCTTTGGGTATTCTATGAAGACGACTTCTCCGATTTGGGTTTGAGCTTATCAGATGAAACTTTTTTCACATAAGCATCGCAGCCCCAAACTTTAAGAAACGCATAACTTTGGTTTCTTGCTAAACCACGCTCATATAGTGTCGCCTCAACGGATTTAGATGGTGCCCTATTTAACGTGAATGCAGCTGTCTCTAATGCATGATCCCAAAATGATATTGGTAAATCGGTAAGAAACATCATAGATTGTACTATATCCAATAAAGTACGGTTATGACATTCGGACACACCATTATGATGTGGTGTTCCTGTGGCATGAATTTGTGAAACTATTCCACATTGTTTTAATTGAAGACCAAACTCAGAACTCAAATATTTGTCTCCGTGATCAGATCGTAGATACCTTATTTTCTTGTCACGATGATTTTTCCACTTCACTCTGAAATTCTTTTGAACCTTTCAACTATTTCAGACTTATGTTTCATCAAGTAGATATACCCATATCTGCTCAAATCATCTGTGAAGGTCAAAATAACGATACCCGCCATGAGCCTTAACACTCATTGGATCGCATACATCAAGATGTATTATTTCCAATAAGTCGCTTGCTCGCCCAATCGCTCCGAGAACGGAGTCTTAGTCATCTTGCCCATGAGGCATGGTTCGCAAGCATCAAGTGATTCATAATCAAGTGATTCCAAAATCCCATCAGATGGAGTTTCTTCATGTGCTTTACACCAATATGACTCTAAACGGCAAGTGCCACAAATAAGTTGCACTATCATTATTAACTTTGCATCTTTTGGTTTCAATATTATGATTATATGTATCACTACGATCGAGATCCAATGAACCATTTTCATTGGGTGTGTAACCATATAAGGTTTTATTCATGTAAACAGTAACAACAGTTTATTCTCTTACTTAAATGAATAACCGCTTTGCAATAAACACGATCAAATCATATTCATGCTCAACGCAAACACCAAATAACATTTATTTAGGTTCAACACTAATCCCGAAAGTATAGGGAGTGTGCGATGATGATCATATCAATCTTGAAACTACTTTCAATACACATCGTCACTTCACCCTTAACTAGTTTCGCTTATTCGCAACTCCCATTTCGAAGTTACTACTCTAGCAACTAAACCAGTACCAAATACCGAGGGGTTGCTATAAACACTAGTAAAGTACACATCAATAACATGTATATCAAATATACCTTTGTTTACTTTGCCATCCTTCTTATCCGCCAAATACTTGGGGTAGTTCTCGCTCAAAGAACCAGTCCCTTTGCAGTAGAAGCACTTAGTCTCGTGCTTAGGTCCGACTTGGGCTTCTTCACTTGAGCAAAGAACTTGCTTGCCGCTCTTCTTGAAGTTCCCTTCATCCCTTTGCCCTTTCTTGAAACTAGTGGTCTTGTTAACCATCAACACTTGATGTTCTTTCTTGATTTCTACCTTCATCGATTTCATCATCATGAAAAACTCGAATCATTTTCATCATCCCTTGCATACTATAGTTCATCACGAAGTTCTACTAACTTGGTGATGGTGACTAGAGAATTCGTCAATCACTATCTTATCCGGAAGATAACTCCCACTTGATTCAAGCGATTGTAGTACCTGCATAATCTGAGCACATGCTCACTAGTTGAGCGATTCTCTTCCATCTTTTAGCTATAGAACTTGTTGGAGACTTCATATCTCTCAACTCGGTATTTGCTTGAAATATTAACTTCAACCGGAACATCTCATATGGTCCATGATGTTCAAAACGCCTTTGAAGTCCCGATTCTAAGCCATAAAGCATGGTGCACAAAACTATCAAGTAGTCATCATATTGAGCTAGCCAAACGCTCATAACGCCCCGATCCGCTTCCCCGCATTAGGTCCGCTACCTAGCGTGCATTAAGGACATAATTCTTCAGGCAAAGAATGAGGATAAACCTCGATCACGGATCCAATCCGCATCATTGCTACTAACATTTTTCAACACAATTTTCTAGGAACATATCAAAATAAACATATGAAAGCAACAACGCAAGCTATTGATCTTACAACATAATTTGCAAAATACTACCAGACTAAGTTCATGATAAATTTAAGTTCAATTAATCATATTACTTAAGAACTCCCACTTAGATGACATCTCTAGTCATCTAAGTGATCACGTGATCCAAATCAACTAAACCATAACCGATCATCACGTGAGATGGAGTAGTTTTCAATGGTGAACATCTTATGTTGATCATATCTACTATATGATTCACGCCGACCTTTCGGTCTCCGTGTTCCTAGGCCATATCTCGCATATGCTAGGCTCGCAAGTTTAACTCGAGTATTCGCGGTGCAAACTGGCTTGCACCCGCTAGATGGACGAGAGCTTATCACACCGATCATCACGTGGTGTCCGGGCACGACAAACTTTGGCAACGGTGCATACTGTGGAGAACACTTCTTGATAATTAGTGAGAGATCATCTTAAATGCTACCGCAATCAAAGCAAGAATAAGATGTATAATAGATAAACATCATATGCAATCAAAATATGTGACATGATATGGCCATGATCATCTTGCACCTTTGATCTCCATCTCCAAAGTATCGCCATGATCTCTATCGTCACCGCACGACACCATGATCTTCATCATCTTGATCTATATCAATGTGTCATCACATGGTTGTCTCACCAACTATTGCTCTTGCAACTATTGCTATCGATAGCGATAAAGTAAAGCAATTATTTGGCACTTGCATCTTATGCAACAAAGAGACATCCATAGGGCTTCGCCAGCTTGTCGATAACTTCAACAAAACATGATCATCTCATACAACAACTTATATCTTATCACGCCTTGACCATATCACATCACAACATGCCCCGCAAAACAAGTTAGGCGCCCTCTACTTTGTTGTTGCTAATTTTACGTGGCTGCTACGGGCTTAAGCAAGAACTATCTCACCCACGCATCAAA
The DNA here is from genome assembly GCA_021437245.1 of Aegilops speltoides. Taxonomy (NCBI): domain Eukaryota; kingdom Viridiplantae; phylum Streptophyta; class Magnoliopsida; order Poales; family Poaceae; genus Aegilops; species Aegilops speltoides. The sequence goes on along the minus strand of CM038144.1, from coordinate 471,087,801 downwards.
ACCACAACGATAGTTTGTCAAGTTGATGCTATTTTAACCTTCGCAAGGACCGGGCGAGCCACACTCGGTTCAACTAAAGTTGAGAAACCGACACCCGCTAGTCACCGTGTGCAAAGCACGGCGGTAAACCAGCCTCGCAGAAGCGACGCTGAATGTCGGTCCGGCCGCTTCATCCAACAATACCGCCAACCAAAGTATGACATGCTGGTAAGCAAGATGACTTGTATCGCCCACAACTCACTTGTGTTCTACTCTGCATATAACATCAAACCATAAAAACCTAGGCTCGATGCCACCGCTGAGGAACGAGTAATTTCAAAAATTTCCCACGCACACGCAAGATCATGGTGATGCATAGCAACGAGAGGGAGAGTGTTGTCTACGCACTGTGAGACCGGCGAAGCGATCACAAGTAGGGAAGTAGTCGACGCTCTCCTCGCGATCCAACCGATCCCAGCACAAGCATTCGCACCTCCGAAGTTCTTGACACACGACAGCTCGGTGACGCCCCTCGGCTCCGATCCAGAAAGTCTGGGAGAGAGTTCCACAAGACGACGCAAGGCAGGACGATCTTGATGTTCTATCGACGCAGGCTTCGCCTAAGCACCGCTAATGATATTACCGAGGTGGAATATGGTGGAGGGGGCACCGCACACAGCTAAGGAATGATCTCAAGGATCAACTTGTGTGTCTATGGGTGCCCCCGCCTCAGATATAAAGGAGGGAGGGAGGAGGAGGCCGCCTAGGGAGGAGGTGCGCCATAGGGGAGTCCTACTCCTACCGGGAGTAGGATTCCCTTCCTAGTCCAACTAGGATCCTTCCATGTATTAGGAGTAGGAGACTAGGAAGGGAAGAGAGAAGGAAGGAAGGAGGGGTGCGCCCTCCCCAGCCCACCCGGACTAGGGCAGGCGCGCCTGCCCTAGGCAGCCCTCTTCCTTCTGCAGGCCCAATAAGGCCCAATA